>VXBJ01006346.1:1184997-1208188 GCA_013400055.1 Nycticryphes semicollaris
AAAGAGGCTGCTGAGGAGTAGCAGCACAAAAATACCATTGGCATCTTTTCCCTAGGAGAGCAGGGCTCTGGACAATTTCCACAGTCTATTGCTGGTTTTCTATTACACACATTCTCCGCTAAAATGTGTAATAGAATCGAGGACACAGTTATGAGAAAAGAGCCTTCTTGCACATGCTGTTCCATAATTAAAAAACAGCGATAATAGAAATCCTTCTTTTTTTTTTTTTTTTTTTGCATTAACGAGCTCAAATTCTTATAGGCATTAAAAGGGCATATGCCTTTCTTCTAATTTAGAGATTAAAAAATCTCACAGCAGATCAAGAGGACGGCTAGTTCGAACTCTTTAGTGAAATAAGATGCGCTATCATTAGCAACAAAACAATTTTAATTAGCCCATTCCTGGATCTATGGTGACACATTACAAATGGATAGAAGTTTAGAAGAATGGGAGATATTATCCTCTTGGCTTACCAAAGGAAGTTCAAGTCCATAAGAAATTAACACTTTCCAAAATATGTTAATGTGCAATTTTAATTACCTGAGGGTTATGTAATCTTTTTGTTAGGGTTCTTTTTTTCCACCAAAGGTACTAAAATTCAGGTTTGGGATTCTCCTCTCCTCCTTCAAACTACGCTTCTTTCAGTCCCATTTGTGGATCGTGCATATTTTGATTAAGCTAAAGGGAAGACTTCCTAATTAGCAATGCCTCATTGTGTTAGAAATCAAGCTCTGTGGCTACCAGCCTGTGGAGACGCAGTGGGAAGACATGATTGCAGTTTGATTCAGCTGTACCAGGCACTGAGTAAAGAATATGCACTTGCAGACAGGCACCCTGTTTCAGAGCGCAAGTGAAGAACGTCCTCCTCACTGCAACTTGCATGAGCAGTGACAGCAGACCCTTTCTTTTGTGGTTTGAAATCTCAGCTCTGTTGTGTTAAAAACCAGAGGATTTTTAAGGGAGTTTTCCACAAACTTCATCTCTGGGACATGATACGTGCCAAAACCACCCCAGCAGCTGCATGATGCAGCACAGTGGCTTGCCTTCTGCCCCAGCAGAGCCTGGAAGGATTTTAAAAAGAAAGGCTAATTGCAACACGGGTTAGCTGCACGCTGGAGCTGGCTAACATATAAGTCCCAATTTCTCATCTCCCTATTTGCCAACTTATATTCGACATGGTTAATGGAAAGCAGCTGCAGAGACAGCTACTGTAATGGTGCCCAGAGGCTCTGTCCCTGGGTGTCACACCCCACGACTTCCCAGTTGAGACAATGTGCTAGGATCTGGCTGGGAAAAGGAGGATGAAGTTTGTGCATGCCTTCATGGCCACGGTGCGTAACCCTCGCACCTCCCTCCCACATTGTGCTACTAAATCACACTCTTGATGGCAGGAGAGGGAGCTCGTGTCTCTACATTGGGTCACATCATGGGGTGGTTCATGGCACAAAGGCACAACTGAGGAGCTCTTGGCTGGTGAGGCGTCTGGCATGCAGGGCCCTGTGAGCCAGTATGCCCATGTCATAGGTTTCTGCATGATGGCTCTGGCTTCTGCCATCCTAACTGGATCTCAACCCTACCTCACTGCCTAGCACTGTCACTGGGGACTGCACACCAGCATCTTGGGGAGCACATGAGAGGCAGGAGTCACGTCACGGCATCCCACACTTAAACTTTTTAGCCAAATCAAATTTTAATTTCTTTTTTTAAAAAAAAAGAAAAAAAGAAAAAAAGCTCCGGTCCTTAAGGCATTCTCAGGAGGAGCAGGCAGCATTGGGTGGCTCAGGAGCCCACACAAATTGACAGAGCCTCTTTGAACATTTAATATCTCTTGAGGTATGATGTAGTTTTCTGCCTCTTGGGAGACTGTTTTTATGTCCTTTTTGCTGACAGACACTTTAGCCTTCTGGCTCTTAAGTTTGCTTTTGGTATCCTGGCACATATTGTCATGTCCTCTGAGGTCATACAGAGACTTACAGACTCTTTAACTACAGCTGGGGAAGAACTGCTGGCACTTCTGTGTGACTTACTTTGATGAGAGTCTTATCCCTCTTACTGAGAAGGTTATACTCAGATACGCAAATGATAGGTTTGGGTTTTCACCTTTTGTTTTTTCCAGCAGAGCAGTGCAAGGTGACATTTTGGCTCATGGAGCATGGTTAAAACTGATGGTGTAACTTGGAAATAGAAGTAAAGATGAAGAAACTTTTTAAAAAAAAGTATCACTAAATGAGAAGCGCCTCAGCAGAAGAAGGAAATCCTTTTTTTGAAGTACCCTCTTCTTAGTGAAAAAACATAGCCAATGCACAAAAGGCCTTGACCTTGATCTAGTCAGCTCTGCTGAAAAAGGGGCCAGCATTTCGATACCAACAGCTTCCTAGGCTGTTGAATCCTGCTTTGCATGAATACAGCATAAACCAGAAAAGCAAGGTCAGGAACCAGAAAAGTAGTTAAAAAACAATGAAATGAGAATTTTATTTTCTTCCGTTACACTGGGACAAAAGTACATTTTACAGATGTGACATGTGCCACTGACACTAGGGGGGTCTCCCACTGCCACCAGTTTTCTCCCTGTCCAGGCTGGCAGCAAGAAATCTTGTTCTTCTGGCAGGAAACAGAGCAGATTTGAGATAGTTGTCATTGTGATGGCAGAAACCCCAGAATATCAGCATAAAAGTAATTTTTTTTCATCTGTAGAACTGTATTTTAAAGTGATTTTTGAAACTTATTGGAAAAACACTTCCACCTTGAAGGAATAAATGAATGCTAATGGTAGTCTACACACTTACATGGACAGCTCTTATCTATTTTATTAGTCAGTGCTCAAAATCAAAATCTGAAATTCATCAACTTTGGCAACACCCTGCAGTGGCTTCAAAAAAATAAATACTTTTGACCATTAGAGTTCTGAAGCAGCTTTGATATTTGCATTAAATTCCCGTTCAGAATTATTTCTTTGGGAGTAGTTTTCACAAAACTCCTTCCTTTGTTAAACGGCAATGTATCATCAAAACACAGGCACGTGGTTCTAATTCACAATAGCAAAGCTTTTCTTCATGAAAAAAACAGACCACCACCTTGGTCTACTCTGTGTTTCCTGCAGATAGGTTAGATGTTAGAAAATAATTTCTAGCATCTTCTTCTCTTTGTATTTTTTATTTTGTGTACCCTTTCATGGCAAAGGCAGCATACTGTAGTAGTCTTAAAGCATTTTCAACATACAGGAAAATGCTCTTTCTTTCCCCTGAAGTTGCATCATAAATTATAATGAGGGGCTATTTAATTTTCCACTCATCTGTTTCAGGGAAATCAGAAGTCCTTCATAATCTGCATACAATGTTGTAACTTTTAATGCGAGGGAAAATATTTTCCTTCTATGTTACTGCACAGCCCTCCCAAGGAACACTTGGTGAGTAACTCTGATATTACACTAAAGCTTAATACACGGGAAAACTGAGCTGATCAGGAAAATATTCAGGAAAGTACACTCATGTGCCCCAGAACAACTATTTTTCTATTAGAAAAGCAAAATACACCCAAAGCTGAAATTCTCCAGCTATGCACCAACCACATATGTGTGTCTGGATCTATGTGCACATATATATGTAGCCTTTTGGTCCCCCTTTAATGCTGAATTTGTTGATGGGTAGATGGATAATGACTACACCACACCTCTCTCCAGGTGCTTTGATACATATGCTACAGAGATATTTCAGTAAAGGAAGGTATCTGCAGAGGCTAATTTTTGAACACCTCACACAAACTGTGAGTTTTTGCAAGTCTACTCTGTGTCCTCAGCTATGAGAAGAGTGGTTGAAAACTGAACAAGCTGCACGAACAAATCATCGATGAGCCTGAGAACACGTTCTTCTCAAAATACTTTCCTGGGTTCAAAAAAAGGTAACCGGGTCTTGCACCGTTCTGCACCAGCACATTTGTGGATTGAGAAGCTCAACATGAGCCAGCAATGTGCACTGGCAGCCCAAGAAAGCAGTTGGCTTTCAAAAGAAGCTGCACCAAAAGAAGCACGGCCAGCTGGTTGAGGGAGGTGATTCTGCCCCTCTACTTTGCTTTTGTGAGACCCCACCCGGAGTACAGGGTCCAGCTTTGGAGTTCTTGGCACAGGAACCTGTTGGTCCAGTGGAGGGCCACAAAAATGATCAGAGGGCTGGAGCACCTCTCATATGAATACAGGCTGAGAGACCTGGGCTTGTTCAGCCTGGAGAAGGGAAGGCTCCAGGGAGACCTTATAACATCCTTCCAGTACCTGAAGGGGGCCTACAGCCAAGATGGGGAGGGACTTTTTATCAGGGAGTGCCGTGATAGGACGAGGGGTAATGGTTTTAAACTGGAAGAGGGGAGATTTAGATTAGATATCAGGAAGCAATTCTTTACTGTGAGGGTGATGAGACTCTGGAACAGGTTGCCCAGAGAACTTGTGGATGCCCCATCCCTGGGAATGTTCAGGGCCAGGCTGGATGGGACTTTGATCAACCTGCTCTAGTGGGAGGTGTCCCTGCCCATGGCAGGGAGGGTTGGAACTCAATGGTCTTTAAGGTCCCTTCCAACCCAAACCATTCTATGATTCTGTGATTAGTGATCACATCAGTGATCAGCTGAACTCCCCCTCCCCACTTTTGGAAATTCTCTCTGGAGAGAAGGAGTCAGTGGCCTCTGTTGCATCTTTTCTCTGTGAGTATAGCCCAGCGCCTGATACTCCTGCTCTCCACTTAGCTACCTCTTCTAGCCCCTCTTATACGCATCCTGAGTAGAGGCATTTTTTTCCTAATATCAGTCGCATGACATTTTCTGCAGGATTTTTTTTTTTATTTAAATGTTCTTCAGTGTTCTTCCAAAATGCATATTCATTTCTCTTACCTTTTGAGAAGAAGGCTTGGCACCTCTTCTTTATCACCTCGAAAGATTAAATTAGTTTCTCCACAGATAGTAGACAATACTTCATATTCTAGAGGTAGTCTAACTAGGAGACCTGAGCTGAGCAAGAGTAATTCAATTGACATCACTCAAGCTGCACTGATTTATACCAACTATAAATTCATCTTTCTTGTGAAATACATCTAGGAGTGACCTTGGGTTATTCAACTGACTGAATTTGCATTATTCTGCGAAATAATGCAGAAATTGGGGAACACTTTTTTTTTAGGAAATTGTCTGAAACTTTGCATTTCCATCTTCACAGAGTAAGTCAAAGGGCAGTACTGGAATAATGAAATAATTACAAGGGCAGAATTAGGTCAATGTCTTACATAATCCACATACTAACCACATTTTACCCAGAACACTTTTAAGATACAGATGAAGAAAACACAACATTTTCCACAATATCTTTCTTTTCTCTCCATGCCTGTTCTTTTCTTTACACAGTAATTGTTTTATTCTCTTCAAAGTTGGTTTGTTTCTGTGCACTTTATTGATTATTAATATGAAATACCACAGGAGATGAAAGATCCAGGTGGCTCTGTGAAGACTGTGAGACTGTAAAAGAGATCTTTGCAACCTTTCCTTAAGGCACTCATGTTTTGTTTATTTGTGCAGGGTCACAGCTCTTGGCACAAGAGCCAGTGAGACCCCAGGGTCACGACGCCAGAGGACCATGGAGCTGTTCTAGCCAGGCAAGGGAACGCAAAAATGAGCACAGGCAGTTTTCTGGAAGGGGCAGCCAATTTCATCCAATGAACTAGGTCTCAGGTCAACCCAAACTGGCCATGCCATGCTGCCTGCAATTTTTTTACCATCACCATAGAAATCCACATGCAAATTGAACATTGCTGTGCTATTTGGGACTGCAACAGTAAAGGCCCCAGTTGGCATGAAGCTTCCTGGTCTTCCTATGATAACATGAGAAGGCCACTGTGAGGATCATTCAGGAGAAAAGTGGAGAAGAATACACCTGGGTTTCTACATGCACATTATATATTACAAAAAAAACACACCCAAATTCAGCAAAACCTGACTTGACTTACTGTCCCTTCTGTGACGAAAATTTGAACCAACATCCCATCTGTCCCTTCTACCTGGCAAATGAAATCAGAGCTCTTTACTTAAAGTAAGTAACTATATACATTTGCCTTAAGCTACCCTAGCTCCTTTTTAATCAGGGAAAGAAAGCACTTACATCAATTAAAGTAAAAATCAGCGTAAAAAAATCAGCTTATAAATTAGTTTACCTGCACTGTCAATTATTTTAAAAACATTTTTGACTGCTTAAATTAATTCTAATTTGAATTCAAGATGCACACTGCCACAGAGTGAATTTCAGGATAACAATTTTTTCTCATCAGTACTGAGTTTTACAGTCATATCTTTTCATTTTTTTCTACTTGTCTTGAGTCATCACTAATGAAAGTTCTAAATATAGGTATGACTAACAATGCAAACTTTAGAAACTGTATGTAAACTACCACAAGAAAAACAGATTAGAGAGTTATGCTCACCAGAATTTCAAACAATTGTTGCCAACCACTACATACAAGTAATGATTATTGCATTTTTCTCATTAGAAAGGCAGCTGTCATATAGCTTACGGTTTGGACAGAAAGAAATAAGTTAGCATATTGCTTAAGAGCTGTCTGCTATATCCTTAAATGTGACTCTTTAACTGCATTTTGCCAAAAACATGCTGGAACATAAAATCCTGCATTCTGCAGAATAATAAATGTCATGTTTCCATTTCCCACTGTCTTGTCAGACTGTTTAAGATAATCAGGATTAAATAAGACAAGCACAAAAGAGCTCAGGACCCCAGACTTTCTGAGCAGTGGTTTTGACACTGTTAAAGACAAGTGACAAACTGAGCAAAGACTAAATGCCTGGTACCACCCCTGAACTCAGCACAAAGGTATGGCTGTTATCTTTTAGGCACAGCTTTTGACAAGAAGTTACCAATCCAACCTGAGAACTCCGCCATCAGACAGCAACGCTTAAAGACTGTGGCAGACATATGGTCAGAACCAGAAGTAATTAGCTTGCATGCCCAAGCAGAGGCATCTAAATCAGACTGGCAGCCAGGCATCCCTCTAGATGTTATGTGCTGAAGGACCAAGATCAACCACCAGTGCTGAGAATCTCGGTGAAAGGAACGCAAACGCAAATTTTCAACACGTGTTTCTTGTTTAGTCATACCCTACAGACACCAGTCATAAGGAGCGAATGAACACTTCTCTCTGGTCCCAAGGACTTTCTGCAGACAGAGTGGAAGTAAACTCAGAGTAAAACAAAGATACGTTATGTATATTTTATCCACAGTGCCTGCAGTTTTCTTTAAAAAGCCCAGCAACATATAATTTAATAGTAATGCTGATTTTACCTGTGGATGGGTAGTGCAAAAGGAAGTTCACCACTGAGCTCCTTTTCCTCAGTCATTCTTTGCCACCAACTCCCCCATGGTCAGTTCCGTCTTCCTCAGTATCTGACAGCATGGATTATCTGAGTATTTCTTTTTAACACATGTGAGTTATCTGTGGTGCAAGCCATTCCTTCATAATTGTAATACATAGCTGGACAGAAAGAACCAGTGTTCAATATTTCTAGCTGTAGGATAGTTACAAAGTCTGTGTTATTAGATGCAACATTATCACCAAATTTTGTGAAAAAGTAAAAATTCACATGAAAGTAACTTGACCAATACCTAGTCAGTGCTGATGCCAGATTTAGTGAATTCAGTGATGCTGAATTTAGCAGAGTTCTGCTGTCTTGCATGGACTTTCACTGGACTCCTCTTTCTGTCCTATCTTATTCTCACCATATTCAACACGGTAATAGCTGAACCCATAAGGCTAGCTTTGAACAAATCTGTCAGCTTGAGATGAGATACTCAGTGGGATTTTCAAAAGAGCTGATGTGTTTTTTTTACCTTGGCGTTTATAAAACTGACACATTGATGAGAATGATTCCCCAAGTTTTGCTATACCATATGGTCCATGTGCTGTTAGGAGGCCATCTACTGTGTTTCCTTGTTAGTCATTCAACTACATATTGCGTCCATCTGCAACTCTCATATGTAGTTTCACTCTAATTGCCCTTTTCAGAGTAGTGCATTCCATTCTGTTTTATGCTGGCTTGTGATAATGTTCTTTCCAAGACGTGCTTCACCATATACTTTTTAAAAGGTGCAGTAGTACCATGCTGAAGAGCACAGTAGACGAGTACACAGAGCACACCCGTGATGTAAAGGAAGAAGAGAATTGGTGTTCAGCTTGGGGATGAAAAGAGCAGGTTTCTTTCCTTGCTTTCCTCTCCTTGAACCCCACTTCAGCAAATTGTTTCAGCTCTTCCAGAGATGCAAAGGATCTCCTCAGCCGGCTGGGCTCGCACTACTCTTTTGCTACTGCCACTCCGACACACTTCAGAAGGTCTTGTCCCAGCTTGGTGCCTCCTGAGGAGTCTTTAACAAAACCTTTCTCAGCCACTATTTTATGGTCTCTTCAGGACCCCTGGAAGCAGCTGTATGAGTGACATTCATGATAGGCTGGAGCTGTGAGCGTATTATTACCCTGGAGCAGGATAATCCTGTGCTGCGATGACACCACAGGCTCCGACCTGGGCAGGACCAGCCAGTGTGAAGGTCAGACACTGCACTCTGGTGTCAGCAGAGTGAGCAGGAGGCACCATCCCCTCCACCAGCACTCTGCAAATCCTCCAGCACAGTACTGGCTTTTGGGATAATTCGAGCCTGGCACAATTTGTATTCCCTTAAAGACCTCATTACACATATTGCTCATTTAACCTTTAAAAAAGCTGGAAGAAAGTGTGCCAATGGATTCCGGCTGATAAATATCTAAATTAAGTAAATTTAATTAAAAACTGTTGTAAATGTCATCTAATCTGTGGATGCTGTGACAATTATGGCTGTAGCTTTGAACCAGTTTCAAAATGTGTGAGGATCTCCTTACACAATTTATACTGAATGATTTTTTTCTTCTTGGTCCAGAAGAGTCAGGTCGGACTTATATTTTATTGCTCAATAAAAATATTGAAGTCTTGGAGAACTTTCTTGCATCTTCTTACTGCCAGGTGATGCTGGCAGGAACAGTGGTTTCTCTCTAAAGTCATTAAGTGTTTTTTGCCAGATACAAGATGGGGGAAGCAAGAAAGATATATGCTAAGTTTCATCTAGGGAATCCTTCTTCTCAGTACACAGGAAATGAAAAGATCAATGCTTTTTCTTTTCAGCTTCTACTCTGGCCACATTGTGCTGTTTGGGTGAAAATACCATCAGCCACCATGTTACTTTAGTGCACACTAGTGATAGCTACTCAGTGGGGAGCACAGTTTGATGAATTTAGCAAATTCTTGTTGGCTGACCTTTCCATGCTGGAGACATGATTTCATTTCTGTTGTCTGAAAACGAGCACCAACAAGACAAGTTATTTCCATGTCCCAGCTGGAATATCACAGTGCTAATGTGCGTCCAAATATTTCTTTATCTGTACAATGCTATTACTTACAAGTCTATCTAAGAAAAACATCACTTCTTTCCTTTCTGCTTTCTTCATGTACCAGGAAAAAGTCAGTTTATTTTGCTCTGTTTTTTCCAGTCTCTGTGTGCTGCAAATATCAAACCAAAAAAAAGTGCTTCTTGGAACAGCGAGGTAGGAAATCTCCCAGAGAAGTATTTGCAGTCCGATGCACATGCAGAAACTGGTTCAAGAACTAGTTCACTAGTAATATCCACAATATGTAGGATCCCAGACAGACAAACTGAGTGGAGTACTGGCAATGCGAGTTCAGGCATTATTCTACTCTAGTCACTGTCTGGTATTGCTGCTGAATCAGATCTTCCGCTTTAATCATTCCTCTGATGTCATTAACCTTCAGACTGAAAAACCCACTCCTACTATAAAGGGTTTGGGATTTTTTTTGGTTTTTTTTGTTTTGCTTTGCTTTGCTTTGTTTTGTTTTGTTTCTGATAAAGGCAAAAGGGATCATTCAACAGATCACTTACATAGAGAGTGAGCAGGCAAAGCCACATCAGCAGATTTCAAGGGGAATCAGCAGTCAAGAGAGTAAAAGAGTAACAAACTGCTACAGCACGACGGGACAGGTAACCCACACCAGGAACAGCTTATCATAAAATGCTTTTAAATTCACTGTCCTCCTCTCTGGAGGTGAAAGAAATAACCATCTCTGCTCTCTTTCCCAAAGGCCTACACTGTCGTAAAGCAGTCACCTCCAGTAAGATTTCAAGAGGTGGTAAGTGTCTCAGTGCCCTCCGTGCTTTTGTTAATATTCTCCTGCAGTTGCACCCTTCAGCAAAGTGGTTTATGAATCCCAAAGAGACCAAAGAAGGATGTGAAAAATGTTCAGATAATTCAAAATATTCAAATCACCGTTCACCAGGTCAGAGGTCAACCTCTACCACAATTTGAAAAATAATTTCATTTAATTTCAAAATTCACCATTTGAAGACTTTTGAAACCTTTCTTTGCTGCCAGAGAACAGACTTGGGTCTAAGGAACACTTAGGGTTTTTAATGCTTACTGTTCAGGTAGTCCGAGGCAGGGTACCAATGCTGTTCCCAGTGAAGGTAGTGACACGTATATTTGTTCCACATGTATCTGTGGAACAGGTTCCATATAACGTGAAATAATACAGCTAATATGCAAACGCATGCATAATGCTTATGGTTTGGGGCAATCCTGTTTTGTGACAAGGAGAAGGAACAAGGATAATGTTTCCCTTTTTAAGTCCAGCTCTTGGGTCTTCATTGCTATGTTTATTTCAGAGAGAATTCCTTTCTGCCTTTTTTTCCGGTACCTCCTATGCAGAGGTGAGCAATCTTTTTTCCAGTTTCAGTTAAGGATCACTACAGCAGTTACAATATAGAAAATCATAGGCAAGGTGGATTTACAAGCATATTTTTCAGCTTTGCCCATGACTTACTCTTGAGACATTATTCCTTTACTTCTATACCCTACTGCTTTTCACATCCCCAACTAAAAATAGCCTTTGGCTAGAAAAAAAATATCCCACTAGCACTTCCAAATCTATCTAGTATACACATCCCAGCTGATTTCAGGATATAGTTAGACCACTTTTTTCTCTCTTCTTCTTGCTGACATTGCCTTTCTTACCATTTCCCACAGTTTGTGCTTTTTCCTGGGATTATTATGACCTTGCACATGGCTTCTCTGTCCACAGCTGTGCCTTTGCATGGGTCCTGCCTTAGGAAGCCATTTCCAGGCCGGAGCTCCTGGCAGAGCCAGGACCTGGTTCCTGGTCGTCTACAGTGCACAGCAAGAAACAGGTCTCAGTGACAAGATAAGTAGGTCTTGCTCAGGTCTTGGGGCAACAGTAGTGGGATGCCACCACCTACTATCCTCCTCTGCCAGTGCAGACCCCCTCTGGTTGGTGCTCAAGGGGGAAAGAGGGGAGGGAAGGAGGTATCAGCCTGGAGGGATATGAGCCAGGGAGAAAAATATTCCCTGTGCTTGCTGGCATCTCCATGTGCTACCCAGTTAGGCATGCAGGAAATGTCAGTGCTGTGACTTTCCTTCTTCAAAACCTGATTTCATGGAGCAATCCTATTGAAACTGAAGGGCTAATTTGTGAGAATAAGCTCTAGCCATGTTAGTAACAGCTTTTAACACCGAGCTGTAATGAGGTCAACTCAAATTTGAATGTGTGTAGCCCCAACTCTTACTGTCTGAATTTCCATAGAGACTGTCTTGCATTCAACAGAGCAGAACATCCAAGTGAATTAGACTAAAAATCACCATTCTTTAACATTAATTTGCACACATTTTCTTGCAATGCCTTCTCGTCTTTGGAAAAAAAAAAAAATAAAAAAGAAGACAGAAAACTATTCTCCCTCTCAACATTCACATAAAGTCACAGATCCAATTCCTTATCATGTACAGCCATCAACAGAAATGGCAGGTGATCCGCACATTCCCCTGCCCGCAAGATGGATACTGTATTGCTCCCGTATAGCCTGTGTGCTTTTCCACTGAGCTAGACACCCGGCATTGTCACTCCTAAAATATTTGTGAATGCTACAGGATTTTCTAGGGAAAGATTTCTTGGGGCAAGATTTAGTCAAATATAATCCAAGTCACTCGGTGCAGCTCTGTGTGTTAAGAACAGCTCCTGTGCTGAGAAGAACCCGTCACTGTGTTCTGCCTCACAATGTTGCAGAACACAATAACAACAACATTAAACTCAATACCCTTAAGGGGCAGTTGTAGTCAAGGGTCACATTTTCCTTCATTCCAATTAACCTACTTGTCATATTGGATGGTAGATGCACTCTGCAAACTGCCCTCAAGTGCTTCTCATGCTCTTTTAGTAATAGAAAGTGGGGAGGTATAAAATAGTTCATGCTTTGCTGTTTGACTCATCCTTGGTATTTTATCTTATTGGGAAACCCACAAGAAATGAATACTGTGGTAAAGATTTTAAGAGTCTGAAAGCGCAAGCAGGATACTGACTTGAGCTAGCACGCCTATGACAGTGGCGCTGTCAGCACCAGTCCCGAGAAGAGGGACCAGGAACCTTGGGTTCCCCTCCAGATTTTTTTCAACCCATTTGCTCCCATGCCAGATAAAGAGTAAATAAAAATTTGACTAGACTGCACCTTCTCCAGTGTAATGTTACATATGGCAGCATAATGTTATATGGGAAGAAGAAAAAGGAATTTCTTAGGTGTTCCACTGATGAGGTCTCTTGGACCTCATCAGCTATAGCCGGGTCCTGAGAGCACCACCAGCCCTTTCTGGTCCTGCCCACCTCCCTGTGGCTCCCACTATTCTGCCCATGGGCCTTTGTCACCCCCCTGAGGGGCCATCAGCCTGTGAAGAAATACCACAGTTCCACACAGCTCTGCCCTGCCTTGCCATGGCCCCCCTGAGCCAGGCCCACCTGCAGGCCCATGTCCTGGCATGTCGTCAGCCCATCCCTGTCCCCAGGGAGGTGGCCAAAGCCTGGGGCTGGGGCTGTCCCAGTGTCCCCCGCTGCCCTGCACCTGGCTGGGGGTGGACGGGTCCTGCACTGAGCCCCATGGGGATCCCCCAGCTCCACTGCAGTATGGCTGTGTTGGAGGTTGTCATGGTTGGTGCATATACCAGGCGTCTTCCCATCTTGTGTCTAGATTTGTGTCCCTTGGAGTTACTGCTCCCAACACTTTATCTGCCATACCTTGCCTCCTGCCAAGCCCTCAGAAGTAGGCTACTCACCAAGCTCACTGACAGTGTCAAATTAACCTTTGAGGTGCTTTCCATAGCCATGTGAACCTTTGGGTCTCCCCTGAGACAT
This sequence comes from Nycticryphes semicollaris, assembly GCA_013400055.1. Taxonomy (NCBI): domain Eukaryota; kingdom Metazoa; phylum Chordata; class Aves; order Charadriiformes; family Rostratulidae; genus Nycticryphes; species Nycticryphes semicollaris. Next base: position 1,198,267 of record VXBJ01006346.1, read on the forward strand.
GAGGGGATAAAGTCAATCTCCAGTCTGCCCTATAAGGCTCACGTGAGCCTTGGCTGGAGGAGCCAACCCAGTGCCCTCTGAAGAGATCCTCTCCAGAAAGAGAAGTCTTGCCCATTGCTGTATGTCCCAGGAGGCTGGACAACTTCTCCAAACAGACTTATCTCTTTGTAAGCATGAATTTCCATCCCCACTTGCACCTGGGCTGTTGTCCTCCCTTCATTTGACCCAAATCAGGATTTCCCTTGATTGGCTTTATCTGTTTCATTATATGCTTACGTATCTCACCTTCTCTGACATGAATTTCTGACATTATAGGCATTCTGATCCTCCGCTTTCTGTTAAATAAACCATCAGCTTGTGGTCGCGCATGTTTTGCTGGCAACATCCTCCAACATCCTCTAATTCTACTACATAAAATATGGGTCCATCTTTGAGTCCACCTTGTTTGACTTGGTGCTTTATTCTCACTTCATATCCACCAGTCCTCCGGGTTGATGTGATACAGACCACAGCTTTAACATTTGAACCTCTACTTTGCTGCAAACCACTTGAATTTATTCCATTAAATTGTTAAACAATATATCAAATGCACTTGAAAATGTACTTGACATGGACACAAGTCTTTTGGACTCTAATATCCACTGGTAAAAATATCTCCAGAGAACAAATAAAATAGCTTAGAGTAACTATGTGCTTTTTCCGGACAATTAAAAAAATAATAATCTCTGCTTACTTTTTTCCAAAGGAATAGTGGATTTCATAAATGTCAATATCCACAGGACCCTTATCGTAGATTTTTAAGTCTCTATATTAGCTCCTAGAATTTTTTTTAAACATAATGTCCTGTGTTACCTATGTCTCTAAGCAAAGCTCTGTCTAGAGCTGAGAGCTCTCCTTTGGATGTCAGAGGAATCCCGTAGACACCTGTTTTCCCATCAGGATGGGCAAATACTTTATTACTTCTTGCTTTCTCACAATAGTGTTGGCCTGTGGCTTTTCTGAGAATTCTTAGGTTATTTTTCACATTTGCAAGTTTTAATTCTGGACTCTCTTCTATGGCAGCTTCATCAAATGCTCTATAGCAGTTGTCCTGAACTGGAGCAAGGTGTTCTTTCAAGGTTATCCAGGGTTCTTGCTAGGTGGACAGGAAAGGTAATACATAAGTTTGTATGTAGCACATCTGGAAGTATAGAGAATGCTGTTCTTCAGACCATGTTTGCAGGCACTTTTTCCAGGTTTACATTCAATTTCCAAATCCTGGTTTTGTGCTGGAAAAAAATAGTCTCACTTTCTGGACCTGGTTTTACCTGTTTTCCATTAAAGACCTGTAACCATTTTCAGCTCTATTCTCATAAATAAAGGCAGGAATTGCATTGTACCCCTATGAAAGACAATTAATGTGTTGTCTTTTAGGGGAGTTCGATCCTCCTGCCAGAGGCACCTCAATTACTGCTTTATTTTATGTGTTCAAGTGAAGCACTCCTGAACTACACAAATGCCCTATCAAGTCAACAGAGAGAGGCAGGTACCAATGGAGACCAAAGATCTCCCTTTCCTCAGTGGATTGTAAACTGCGTATTCAACAAATCACCACCTTCACTGCTTTTCCTGAGAAGTGGCAGAGCTTGAGCTGAAAGACACGTTATCACTTCATCACTGTTCCTGTGACCAAAGGAGGCTGAGAGGCAAAGCAATGTCTGCTGGTATCTCGCCCCCCTACTCTCTGCAAAGTCATGCTCCAGCCTGCATGGAGCTGCTATGCAGGAGTGTGGCCACAGCCCAAACCTGAAGAGTCTTGGCCTTGCTCTCATCGCTACCTCAGAGCAGCCAGTGATGATGTTGAAATCTTTGGTGCTCCATGCTCATTGAACATCTTTACAAAGGTTACTGATTTAAGCAATTAAATAAATTTCACCTCTCCAGTTCACAGTTTCAGGGAATATTTGTGTATCCCATTGGTTAGAACAAGCATTGCAGTAGGATCAGTGAGATTATGTGAGCTCCCTTTATGCCCTGCTGTGTTAATTTCTCTCCTGCTCATTTTTCTGTGGAGTTTGGCACTTTTAACATTTTCATGCCACTGTTTTATTGTCAGCTTTCCCTGCTTGAGTTAACTGAAAGCTATAAAGCACCTGAAATGCCTCAGAGGCTTCCACTGTCAATAGTGAGATGAGCTTTCTGCACGTCTTCATTTTCCTTGGAACACTTTGCTTGCAGATAGAGAATAAAATGCAGCTGGAACTTTGCTTGTTTTTTATTTCTGTTTCCAGCTAGTTTTGAGTTCAGGTGAAGCTCTTAACTGCTCCAATCAGCCATAAAAAGCAAAAAAGCCCAACACAACAAACCTTGATATTGTGAGATGTTGGGGTATCTCTCAGAAAGCAATTTCTGTGTTGAAGCCAGGAGATACATTGATATTTCCAGACAGAAGAGACTTGTGGTTTTTCACAGTTAGAAATATGCTCTTCTCCTTGCTGGCTCAAGCACTACAAGAGGTGGAAGCTCTGCAGTCCTGGACGGCAGCAGTCTACAGTGCTTTTTCTTTTTGCTTTTGCCCAAGCTGCAGTTGGACTCTCCTCCTCCCTCCCTGCCAGTGTTCCTCTTCCACTGCATACCTGACCATTGTCTGTTCTTCTATGCTCTGGGTATTCTTGATCTTAAATCATAATGTCCAGCAAATTGGGCTTTGTCTTGATTATAGCGCAAGACTGAAATATCCCTTTACAGAAGCAAATTAGTAGCTAAGAGGATAAGGAAATCCCCCCATCTTCAGCCTACAGATGGCTGATGAGACCTGCTAAGTAGGGCAGAGCAGTAGGCAACCATGAGGGCAGAGGCCTGCTGGGACACCCCTCTGGCATCATATTGGGTCAGCAGTAGCAGTCTGCTCTCCACAGCCATCTTCCTCTGTCCCTTAGTGTGTGTGGGCAGAATGGCCGCCCTGTACTTTTCGTGTCTGTACTCATGGTGTGGGGCAAAGAGCTGCCACATGTAGCTGTCCTCTGATGAATTTCCAGCAAGCAGAAAAGCACACCTTTTTGCCAGAAAAATAGTGTTTATCAGTCTTACAAAGTCACCGGGGAAAGCAGGGAGTCCTGCTTTGTCACCAATGCTTTTTCCTTCTGATGTTTTGCCTGGAGCGCTGAAGCTCAGGTTGCCTTGAATATGAGAGCCATGCAAAGATACTCTGATTTAGCAAAGCACTTAGACACATAATGCTATGCACATGCTGAATTTGAAAAATACTGCACGGAACCATGGCTTAATATCCACCCAGCCTGAAAGGTCTGCTCAGATGGGTAATATCCAAAAATGGCCACAGAGAAAGGGTCTGAGCTGGAAGTACTTTACCCTGCAAGAACTGGAATTTGAAAAGACCAAATTATTGTGTGATAATGAAGAACATCTTCCTCTTAGGCAGAAATCTGGGAGCAATCAATATGGACCTACCCTGACAGTTGTTTCCGCAGAGTGTGGTGGTTTTGCTGTCTGCTTTGTAAGCAGGATGAGGGGAAGGGCTGAGCAGAGGCTCAGGCAAAGTGGGGATCCCACCAGCTGGACATCAGCCTGTGGCCCAGCCCGCTGCTACAGGGAAAATCCTCACAGTTGGGGGCATAGCCACAAATAAGCACTCTCATTATTTGACTTGTGTCTTGAACCCGTACAATTTATCCTGACCTTTGATATTCAGATCTGCTTCCTAAGGAAATGTTAAGTTGCCTGAGTTTGTATGAGCACAGAATCCCCAACATCTCTTTCATTACAGGGACCTAATTGAGAAGGGAAAGTGACACCCATGCAGATCATTTATTTCTATCAGCACTTCCCCATTTTTTTTTCTACCCAACAAAACTGTCTTGGGCATCTAGTTATTCTCAGACAGCTAGAGTGATAATAGGAGGATTTTGGTTTTTTAAACTACGGTGCTATTCAAGATCAGAAGACTTCACATCATAAAACATCATTAAAGTGTGAATTCAAGGTTGGGAAAGATGAGGCCTTTACAAGACTAATGCAATTAATTCTGCTCGTTAACTACAGCCTCAAAATATGTACATAGACTACTGTGGAGGGTTACATCTGAAAAACGATTCTTTTCCAGTGGATTTCCCAGTGATAAGTGAGCATGGAAAGCTCCTCATATTACATACTAATGAACATGAAGTCATTGCAGGAGGAACACTGTATGTTCTAAATCTTTCAGTGTGCAGTAACTTCTTGTCAAAGTAAGAAGCTTAAATAAGCTAAGGGCCAATATGAAATAATTTCAGTAATTGAAATGTGTTACATTGAAAGTGAGTTTCTTTGCTTTTTTTGCCTTTTTTCCCCCCCAAATGTAATCCTTCTCACTCTGCCATCCGCCTCAGCACTTGAATTCTGGAAAGCCTTAGTTCTTTACAGTTTACCAGAGCTAATTCCAACCTCAGTTGTTCTTGCTTTCTTTTCACAGAGGAATTTGCACAGTGGGACATTTTTAATGTAAAGGAACTTTGATGCAAAAAAAGCAATTTATTTTGCCAGCAGCTTTCAGTATTCCCTTTGCTATAGCTAAAGGTATAGCAATACCATCCTCATAATCAGCCTCTTTTTCTATTCAGTCCTACAAGAAAGACTATGCTTGTGTTTGCCTGCAACCATTAAATCAGTGTGTTTGTGTGCATGTGAAAGAAGGAAGAGAAGAGGAAAGCAATAAACATCTGTCCTATCAATATACAGCCCTATTAGCTGGGCCTTGGAGAGCTTTATTCTTCTCCCTTCCCTTTTGCTCACATTCACATGGCTTTTCTTCTCTCTCCAGAGATGACCCACACCATGCTTCCATGCTCTGGCAGCTCCATGGGGCAGGGACTTCATCCTGTATCCCAAAAAGCATACTGTCAGCACCATAAATTAGCCATTCTGCAAACAGCCAAAGTGTTGAAGCCTGCTCTTCTATGGACACGAGGGGAAAGGTGAGAAGAGAAGGGAGGGAAAAGCAAATCAAGAAGCTCTTACCTCTGCCCTGCAATGTGGAGGGGAGAGTTTGGTGGCTTTAGAAAAAAATAATGAACTCACAGAAAGATTCAGAGCTAAGTCATAGTATTGGCTAAAGCTAATGATCACCAGAAACTTGATTCAGCAGTATATTTAGTATCTTCCCTTGCTTGCGTGGAAAATTTTGCCCTTCGTTTGATTTTTTTTCCTTATGTGAATGCATCTCTTTAATGCTTGTTTCATAGATTTTGGTTTCCATCTTATGGCTTTAACATCTATTAGAAATGCAGCCTTGAGGCAAACTTTCTCACAGTAGTGCCTTACTTTGTTGTATTCTCCAGTACATGTAGTTGACTCTGACAGTGTTAGTTCTGCACTGGTACACTGGCGAACTGGCTGCAAGAATTATTGTAGAAAGAAATGCCATGTGCTAAGGAAAAAAAAAAAGTCCTGATTTGGGTCTCTATGTGACTATTCAACTCCATTTTAATGTCTTCTTTCCCCACATCTGAGTTTTGAACCCCGAATCTTACAGCAGCAGTTAAGTTTGACCTGACTGCCAATCTAAGTCCAGCTGGTATTGCTTAATGTGCCTTTCAGACTCTCTGTTTTGGAAGTCCTTCTCTGTGATCTGCCTGGTTTCTTAGGCCATTCTTTAGTACAAACTCCCTGAGATAATACATTTTAGCATGAGGATAAAACTCAGACAAATGTGAAAAGTTTCTCCAGACCTAAGGGCTGGTTTAGTAAACCCAGGCCAAATATTCATATTTAGTAATAACACTAAGAATCAAGGAATTTTGCAGTATAAGCATGAGCTGATACTGTATGGATAATTTAAATAGCTTCAACAGGGTCAAATTCACATCTGATTCAGCACGTACCCCGAACTTTGGCACCTGAATAGGTTGGCCATAGAAGTATTTCAGATTGGGAACATATCTCTGAAGGTAGGTAGGATACTTCTTTTCTATGACATGGGGAAGACAAAGTGATCTATGGATTTCTTTCAAGCACAAAAAATAAATGAAAAAATTTTACCTGCTAGGGAAAATAGTGCGAGAGCTGATACCCTACTTGTATTGCACAGCTCTAAGGTGTTTGGGGCTGGTTTATAGGTCCTCCAAAAGCAAGGCTAGTTCTCAGGACACCACCACCTCCAAACGAGGAGACAAACCACTCATTCATGTTCTCATGAGGCCAAAGGATTCTTGTTGTCTTCAGTCCCTCTTTTTAATTTAATAAGCAGTGAAGAGACATGGTGTTACCATCAGTACCCCAGAATGGCTTACAAGGAACAGGCAGCTTATATATAAACAAATCTTTACATCTTGGCTGTGGGGTCAGGGTAGGTGTGTGCAGGGTAATATCCTTGCTACTCTCTTCTCCCTGGGAAGTATATATTTATGCAGCAGAGGTAGCGGGGAATACTTTGCATTTCTCATATATTCTTTTCTCTGGTTGCTCTAATGCTGCTCATTATTTCTTCTCACTTGAATGGAATTCTCCAGTTGGCAGAAATGTAATGAGAAATTTACTCTTGTGAGGGCATTAGGTAAGAAAGAAATATTGTTTTCAAAAGAATCTCATAGATGAGATCCTGAAACCATGTTTGCATAGCTTTTAATGTTTTGCCACATTGTTTATCCTTAGTGAAGTGTAAAACTGAAGCACATCAGTGTTGCCTAGGAATTAGTATGAGGCAGCTAGGACAATTTGTTAGTATTCACTCTTCTCCTACCGCATTTTTGTGCATTTCTGTATGGAAAACTAGAGTGAACTTTCCAAAACAGTGCAATTATTTAACTGTACTGACACCATGTCTGTCTTTTGAAAGAATTAAATGTGTCTCTAACCTATATAAAGACTGTCGCCCTTGTGCCTGCTTTTACTATAACTCATTGTTCGTGCTGTGGTACTGGCAAAATCCTTATGTCTCTACAGTTAATACAAAATGTGAGGAAAAAAATGTCTGCATTGCTCTCCCTTTAGAATTGCAAGTGTTTAACTTAACAAAATACTATTTAACATGTCTCATATCCTAAGTATTTTTAGAATCGTAACCAATATCATTAGCTTAAAACTGTTGTTCCAATTTGTGGTGGGCTCATTTTCTTGGCTAAACTCAGGTATGAAGTTGGTATCACAGCTGGAATTACAACTGAACACAGAAATGCATAGCTAAGCCTTATTAAGTTCTTGTTAGAATAAAGAAATTCAGAAATAAATAAATGTTGTTATATGTTTATGTTAATTTTATTGCCTTTCTGCCTGCAGAAATGGAGAATTCTACTGCAGTCTGAGTTTGGTTTTCAGCCAGCTGGTTTATTTGGACCAAATACTGATGAAAATCTCCCAGGCTAACAATCCCAGGCTCACAAGGATCAGATTCTGGTCTCACTAACATCAGTGGGAATTTTGTCATTTAACCTCACAGAATCCAGATTTCATGTAGCTTTGCAAAACAGCATGCAGGGGAAAAACTGTGCTGTCTTTCCACCTGGTATCTTGCTTCCCTTCCATCTTCCTCTCCATCAGCTAGTCTGAAAATCATGAACTTGCTTCAGAGACCCTTCCTGACCAAGACCCTTGGCCACTCCCTTTCAGCAAGAGTTTTGCACCTGGCTGAATCATGTAAACATGCTTGGCTATGACCAAGAGATTAACCCACAAGTTCTTGCACTGCCTCCATAAGTTAATTTCCAGCAAACTGCCTTAAAGACAGCCCGCAGCTGTGACTGTACATGAAACAAAGTTTAAATGGTGCACAAGGTGTGAAAGCGTGTGTGGCTCCCGCTGTACCTTCTTGAACATGGCAGAGCTCACACCCAGTCTAAGCTTGCATGCTGGGACATGTTCCAGCAGCAGCAGGTTCTTCTGAGAGCATCCTGACAGGCATCACAAGGATAGTGGTGGGTTTTAGAGTACCTGCAGCTGGAAGTTGCACTGGGGGGTGTTTATGCCAGCTACCTTTGGGTATGGAACTCAGTTGTTTCAGCCACGTACTCCTGAGGGTTTCTGCATGTCCAGAAACAGAAGCTGTGCCTACGGTAAAAAGCAGTGTGAACCTATAGAAGTGGGTCTACAGAGCAAATCAGTCAGTATTGGGGCCTGCATCTCCACACTATACACATTTTATCTCAGACTAGGCCTGATGGGTTCTGCATGCATACAACCATGGCTGTAGCACTTTGGATGTTCCCCTGGAATAGCTCATCCACTTCAGTTTCACCTGGAAGGAAGCCAAGAGCTGCTCTGCCCTAAAAAACAGTGTTGTAAGTGGGGACAATCAGGACAGTCCCTCCTAAAGTGCACTCCTGATCTGAACTGAAATACCAATGCAGCTCATCCAGAGGCTGTGCCAAAAAATGACTCATAGCATCTGCTCTGAGCTGCTCTCTGGATGTCCACTGGCTAAAGAAGAACATAAAAGAAACTGCCTAAATGTCAATGGCCCAAGTTGGCATGAGCTGTCCTTCTTCTCTTCCCTTCCTTCCCTTCCCTGTCATCCCCCACATCACTTAGATCATTCTTCCATCTCAGTTTTTTGTAAATGAAGAAAAAGTTTTAGTTATTGGTTTGAAAGGCTTTTGCTGTCATCCATAGTCTATATTTTGTGGTGCCTATATATGGTATCTAGCTTTTCCAAGTCACAGCGATATACTGTAATTAGGATGTACAGTAGATGTTCGGGAATTACGTTAAATAAAACTCACTTTTAGATTTTGATTTTTCTGGCAAAGTTGCAATGGGAAATCAAAGTTTCCAATTCCCAATTTAGAAAAAAAAAAATCAAGTAAAAGCTCAGAAAAAAAGAGTTTCTGAATTCTTTCTGGTTTTTTTTTTTCCTATGGAAAATCAGAGAAGGAGTTGGGTATTTGGGACACAAATACGGATTCATTGTGTACTGTCCTCATTTTCCCCATGCAAAGTGCAGTTGGGAAGAAAAGCTCTAGTGGGCTCACATGCTAATTTTTCTCATTGCATTTAACTTGCACAGAATTTTCAAATATTGACTAGGCTTTGAGCTTGACCTACTTAAAACACTGGCTATGGTTTTCACTTAAACAAACACCCCTTCAGATCATGTCAGTATTATAAAGGAGCCTTGCAGCTACTGTGAACGTTGAGAATAATGGTATCTTAATACTCCTTTACACTACTGAACGTATTGTGGTGGAAGTCAGCTGTTGTTCTCTCCTTCACATGGCTTTCAGGGTTTTCGGCTTTCCTCAGGACCTATTTATACTAATTGGTATGGGATTGAATTTATTTTCAAGTCTGGATTTACTGACCACCTGAATGTTGAATTCTCCAGATCAAGCTTCACCTTGAGCTGTGCCTGAAGTGAGAAGTCCTTTCTGAAGGCAGGTTTGGAGGCCGAGGAGGCCACAACTCCCCTCCGTGTCCTCTCCTTGCCTGCCAACAGCAAACTCCCAACTCATCTTCCTTTTGCAGCTCATCTCTCCTCTCAGCTGCCTGGCATTTGGCCTGCTTTATTTAATCCTCCTTGTTCAGGGAGGCATTTTGTGCTTTTCATGAAATCTCCCCAGGTTTCTGATTATGCGCCATGGGCAAAGAAGTGAAATACAATTCAAAGTTGGCCTGGTGTGAAAACTCATAGGCATCTGCTGACAGAAAGAAAGAAAAAATGATGCAATGTTGTGGCTTGCATGGATTTTTGAAATGGAGACTTGCATGAATTTTTTGATATATAAAATCCTTTTCCTTCTACACAGTTTCACAAGGAATACTCTTGCTGCCAAGAGTATTCTCAGCTCAACTAAGAACAAAATAAATTACCTTTGCAATCTAACAAAGTTTCAGATAAAAAAGCATATTTTTTTTTCACTCCAGTAAAATCAAAGTATTCCGGTCTAAAAAGACAAGGAGAATTATAATAGCAATAATAACAAAAGCCAAATTTTACCTTTTTTTTTTTTTTTTG
>VXBJ01006346.1:1210392-1232312 GCA_013400055.1 Nycticryphes semicollaris
CTTCTACTCTGAGTACAAATGGAATATTTTCTTTTTTTTTTTTTTTCAAGTAGCTCTGGTCAAGGATTAGATCATTTAAATTGACACTGAAGTACTCACTTAAAAAGCAAAAAGCAAGTAAATAATGTGAAAAGTTGAAAATTACTGGTTCTAAGATAATCAAAAGGCAGGTGACTGTAAATGATCAATTTAATTAGACAAACAGAAATGTTACCTCCTTTGTTTAATGAAAATCTTTATCTGCTTAAAGTGCTTTGGTACATTCACTTTGTCCCTTGTATATAGTATATCTAAGTTACAATCATAGAATCTTCTAGGTTGGAAGAGACTTTTAAGATCATTGAGTCCAGCTATCAACCTAACACTGTCAAAACCACCACTAAAGCATGTCCCTCAGCACCATATCTAAAGGTCTTTTAAATACCTCCAGGGATGATGATTCCACCATTTCCCTGAGCAGCCTGTTCCAATGCTTGACAATCCTTTTGGTGAAGACATTTTTTCTAATATCCAATCTAAACTTCCCCTGGTGCAACTTGAGGCCATTTCCTCTTGTCCTATTGCTTTTCACCTGGGAGAAGAGACCTCCTATCAGGTAGCTGCAGAGAGTGGTAAGGTCTACCCTCAGCCTCCTTCAGTCTAAACAAACCTGGTTCTCTCAGCCACTCCTCATAAGACTTGTTCTCCAGACCCCTCACCAGCTTTGTTGCCCTTCTCTGGACACGGTCCAGCACCTCAATGTCTTTCTTGTAGTGAAAGGCACTAACACAGTACTCGAGGTGGGGACTCACCAGTACTGAGTACAGGGGGATAATCACTTCCCTAGTCCTGCTGGCCATACTACTCCTGATACAGACCAGGATGCTGTTGGCCTTCTTGACCATCTGGGCACACTGCTGGCTCATGTTCAGCCAGCTGTCCACCAACACCCCCAGGTCCTTTTCTGCTGGCCTGCTCTCCAGCCGCTCTTCCCCAAGCCTATAGTGCTCCATGGGGGTGTTGTGACCCAAGTGCAGGACCTGGCCCTTGGCCTTGTTGAACCTCATCCCATTGGCCTCGGCCCATCCATATCCCTTTACAGGTTGACACTCACGCCTAAAAGAGAACCAGCCCCAACACCAAGCTCTGGGGAATACCACTCATGACCGGCCACCAACTACATTTAACTCCAGTCACCACCACTCTCTGGGCCCAGCCCTCCAGCCAGTGTTTCACCCAGAAAAGAGTATACCCATCCTATCCATGAGCCACCAGTTTCTCCAGGAGGATGCTGTTGGAAAAGTCCAGATATACAACTTTCACAGCCTTTCCCTCCTCCACTAAACAGATCACCTCCTTGTTAGCATTACTGAGATAATTCAAGCAATAACGAATTGCTAATTTCACATATTTTAATTAATTCCATTTTCATTCAAAAGGAGGAAACATCATCTGATAAATAAAAGGTGCTCTGTCTGGCATTTCAAAATTAAGTAACTTACAAATTAAGGATCTGAATAAATGTTTGTAAACCATAACTCCACGGATAAATTCATGTGGATTTTGTTTACCTTCTAGTCTTGCAAATTAAATATAAATTTGCATCAGTTATTGAGCAGGGGCTCAACTGAGTGTGGGGAAATATTCTAGAAGTACAAGTTTAAAACATGAGGCAAGCAAGGCTTAGCTCTGCTTTGTTAATGATTGAAATAATAATTAAAAAACAATTTCTTTTATTTAAGTCAGTATCTACAACCTCTACAACCTATAGATATTCATTAGTGTATTACATACCTCTTTGAAGACATATAAAAACAATGACCCGCTATGCAATCCAGCGGTGAGGACTATGTGTGGGAACCAGGAGACTCAGCACTTGATCCTCCTCCTGTGGCAGAACCGCTATCTGTGACAGGTGAATTATTTCACCCTTCAAAGGATCACAAGCTGTCCTGGCCAGGACAAGGCATTCAGGTCCCTGATCTTAGTAAGCACCAGGAATGCCCTTGGTACTGTGTGGAGATGTGCTACCCTGCTACAGTGTACACGATTATCTGCTGCTTCTGCACACACCATTTGGTTGATTATCTTATTTGTCATTTCAGAAAAGTTTCAGCTAAAGCAGGCAGGATAGTATATAGGATGTGTCTGTCTTGCATTTTTTTTTTATGATGACATGCCTGCATTCAGGTTTTCCAAGTGGCTCAGAAATGTTATAAGACCAGCCAAAAGAGAAGTCAAACAAATACAGGGAAATTATTGTATGGAAGAGAAATAAGAAAGCTTAATTCCAAATTTCTGTACTTGTTTACATGTATTTTTTGATGCCTCTACCAACCAAAGGACTATTTTGTTTGTCAGATGTTTCGAAGAACTAACATGTCATGAAGGATTTCCAGGCTACAGCAGATATCTTAACCACTGGCTTTGGGTTTCCTGAAAGGGGCTTTTCAAGGGGGAGATCCAAAATTGTGATGAAAAAAAAGAAAAAAAAAGAAATTTCAGTGCAAACTAAACCAGTACAAAACAAGAAACTGATTAAGTTAGCGATGAGGGAAAAATTAACCAAACAACCAAACACACCACTCATGTGCTTGGTTCCTTGATCAGAAGAGAAAAATGTGTAAAAAACTTCCAGATTTGCTTGTCTTAGTCGTACAATAACAAAAAAAAAAAAAACACTTAAGGATGTCTAAGAGAGGCAAACTAATAAAAAAACCCCAAATCCTAGATTCAGAAAGCCAGAAGGAGAAGACTGCCACTGGTGGCCCAGGAGAAGGCAGGTGTGAGAGTGAAGGGGATCCCCTCGAGCTGTGGGCAGCAATGCAGGGCTGCAGAGGGGCAATGCTGCAAGAGGTGCCTACAGTGCACTGGAGACCTGGGGGTGCCATCCTTCCCCCATGCCCTAGGGCATGGGACTCATTTTTCCTCCCTGCCACACCATCTCTATAAGGGGAAATCGGCAAAGTAGGTGATGGTACAAGACTGCAGGTGGAAGCTCCCAACACTACATCTGTCACGCCTTTCTGGAAAATGAAAAGTCAAAAGAACTTTGGGCTTTTAGGAGGCCATAGAAAGATGACCAACGATTTAAGGGCTAAGTGCCTCGTCAGTAATAGAAATAAGACCGTATAGGTTTCTGAAAATGATTTGCAGTGTAGTTAGGAACACAGAAATCCTAATATATATGTTGCTCTTTGAGTGTGAAAACCCCACCATCTATGTAATGCGATTTGTGAGGTTCACACAATACGAGAGGATGAAGGTATTTCAGCCTCTGAGATGTCCTCAGATCCGCATTTTGGCCTGCAGTGCTTGAACTGTGATGCCTATTTAGAGGAAATGATATGCATGGAGCGTGTCGAATGGACGAATGTGCTAAACCTCTTGCTTTTCAGCCGGTCGGGGTTTCTTTCCCATCAGGTTTGCATTAATGACCCACTGACCTACTTTTCTGATCCACCTGGCAGAACTCAGCATCCCTGAAAACTGAGACTTTGTCTGCTTCACAGATTTGTTTTGTTTAGGTTTTGTGACAGAAACCATTAGGAGAGTGACACTGCAGATAAAAATGAAATGTGCTCTGCTCTTTGATATTGCAAGTGTATTTTTATTTAATTGTGTAAGTGTTATCCATCATGATAGAATTGTCTGTTTCTTTTTCTTTTCTTTTTTTTTTTTTTTTTCTAATGGCTCTGTGGTTTATAAGGTTTTCTTCTCCCTCCTTCATGTTACGAAGAAAAATGAGCTGTGTACATTTATCCAGTGATTTCTAACCAGTGCTGCTTCTTCGCCTGCTGTAGACCAAGAGTAAAGGGGAAAGGCAGACATAATGGATCAGTGAGGAAAAGGCATCTTCTGCCTGTCTTAAATCATCTACTTTACAGAGAAGCTTAAATTGCTAGAAATAAAAAAAAAGCTCCTTGGCAGCTCAACAACTGCATGTAAACCAAATCATATTTTTCAGTGAATCGTAAATGTCACCGTCTCAGATAACATTTATGCTTTCATAGAAATAGGAACTTAATTTTCCTCAGTTATATTATTAACTCACTTTGGTGAATCAGATCACCTACATTAAAACAGAAGCAGCCGGTGACTCAGAACAATGATACGTTTAAAGATCAAGCGCAGCGTTTGCAAGTTCCAAGCTGCACGCAGATGGAACTGCTTCTTTGAACCACCAGATAAAGACTGATCTGTTAAAAACCTGCTAAAAATGGGCACCAAATGCTTGTTGTCAGAAGTGACTGACAGCCCATGTCCCGAGCCTAAATGAGGTTGGTTTTGCCTATTCATTCAGTGGGTGCACAGTGACAGCACAGGAGAGAAGGAGGGCTGTGATGTGACGAGCTGATTGCCATTGTTTTACTGTCCTTTTAGAAATGCTTCAAGTTATAAAAAAAATAAATAAAAGCCATTGTTATTGCAACCTATTATTTAACGTTTCAACCTTTCTGGTTTGCTTCCTCTGGCTTGGTCCTTGTATGGCCCCTCATCACCCTAGTATGCAAACTCATCGTGACTGTTTAAAAAGTCATCCTTGTACTAATTAAAAGGCAGTACTTTTATCCCCCCCCCTTTTTTTTTTTCAGATGAGGAATTAAAAGCCTGAGGCTGCACATAAAAATGCAGATTCAGTCCAGACCACGACCCTCCCATCCCCTCCTCTCCAGTCATGCATTTTATTTGTTTAAGAGCTGGGAGATGTTGCTTAGGACGTCCCCGGTGCTTTGCAGGTGGAAGCACTCATGCTTTGGCCATGCTGTAGAGCAGCCAGGTGTGTGGTGGTGTGAATCAGAACTGGAGTGGCCAGAGCCAGCCTGGCACCAAGTATGAACCGTTCAGCTCTGCTGGATCTTGGAGTATATCGAATTAAGCACTAAACTCATGCAGCTCCAAGGATGCTCAGACCACTATCAGGATTTGCATGTTCTCTTCTATAGACATCCTTCACAGGAATATAGCTTGTGGGACAAAGACTGGCTTTCCAAAACACAGTGAACTCATTTCCTATATTATAAGCTCAAGCAATTAATGTTCAAAACACTGACAAAAAGTAATTATCTACCTCAGTCCTGTCAAGTAAGGGCTGATAGTTGCACATAAGATAGTTATTACTTGATTATAATTTAATTTCTGCTTGACTCAACTCCACTTTAGAGTAAAGAGCTGCTGCTGGTGACACTGCCAATCGTTTATGCCGTTATATATTTCATTTAAAGCAAAGGAGCTCAGAGACTGATACAAATACTTTGAAAATATGAGCTGCAAGTCTTAACTCACACAAAAAATGTGTGAATGATGATAGCAAATCCTGCATGCCAACAGATGACGGGCTAATGGTAATATTTCAGAATTATACCTAAATGAAAAGTTTTCTGTTAGTTTAGGGGTTGTGGCAACTAATTTGCATTTTCATGAATTAGTGGTTTCACCACGTGACAGAAACATTTTGATATATTAATGAAAGCAATGGAAAACATATGTCACTGTCAGATTCCAAGCTGAAAAAAAAGCAATTCTATTTTCTCACCACGGATATTCCAATCATTCCAGCTACATGTATATTCCATTTCATCCTAGCATCCCTTACTCATGAAAGCAAAATGAATCACAGGATAGACTGTACTACCATTTGATTCAGTCCCTGCAGATTGCATTGATTTTTGTAACACAATAAACATTCTTTTCACCAGCGTGTTTTGCTCAAAAGATGTTTATGTTGCATTTATTAGACTTCAGAGCTGTTGAATTTGGAGCTATCTTTTAAGACAAGTCTGTAGGGGTTTATTTTTATGCTTCTGATTTTAAAGGCTGTCTTGACATGTGGCTGATTGAAGTCTTTTTTTAGGGTGCTAATTTTGAGTAAGACAATTTTTTGGGTATCCCTGTATCCAACCATGGCTCTTCTAGAAACCCCAAAGGCCCTAGAGTGCCCACAATTGACCTCAGAAGGACGGAAACACAAATGATGGCCCAATTTATTTATTTACCTGTGCAGCATTAGACTCTGTGACCCAAGAAGCAGACGTTGAGGAAAGATGTGGAATTGCTGAGCTGACCCAGTTTGCGTATTCAAGTGTCCTATGGCTTAAAAAAAAATGCAGCCAAATACAAATTTCAGGCATCTGAGATTCTTTTCAACACTATCAATTCATTTCATCCACCTCGGTCTTCATTACTTGACTTCATGATTTTTGGGTCAGTAATGGCTTGTTTTTCAAACTAAGCCTGTGTTGAGCTAAGTCCTCAGCTACACGCTGGCACACACACGATCATAGATGTTCCTTCATGAAAAATAGAAAAGGTCTTGAAAAGTAACAAATTCAAAGGTTGCACTTGGCTTAATGTTCCTTAAACTGTAGAAAATGACATTTGCAAAGAAATGAATGTTTAATTCCCAAATGGGAGCTCTATCCTACACTCCTCTGAGGGGCTCAATACCTCCTTTCACAGCCCTCAAGTGGAAATAGGGGCACTTGGCACATTGCAGCCTGGCTTGGTATCTTGCAGGAGTAAGCCCCTGGGCCTCCCTCTTTCTTCAATGCCTTTTTTTTTCACATCTTCAGCCAAAGAGCTATCTTTTATTTTTGTCACTTTCATTTCCAGTGTGTCACCATGGATTATGAAAAGTAAGCCACCGTCCGCCCATTTAATGGAGTGCATCACTGCGGATAATCGCTTCAGAATGTAAATCAGTTTACTGTTACCTGGTTACTGCTGGTACATGCACAAAATGGAGAGGAGATGGCTCTAGTGGGATGTAGGTTTAATGTATGGTAGTGAATATATATCAAACTGCCCTTATTTTAATAGCTACGCTCAGAACGACGCAGTGGTGTGATGCATTCATCTGCATGCACCAGAACATGTCTGCCTGCATTTACAACATCATACTGATGAGAAGCATTCCCACAAGAAGGCTTTAAATGCAAGTTTCCTTTCACATCCATTTTACTTCCAAAGAAACAGCTTATGGTCTTTCCAAGAGTCAGCAGAAGAGACTGGCTGCAGGGGAGGAGAAGGCATTGCATTGACTGGGAAGAAGGTCAGCTTGGGACACACATCTCCTTTCCTAGCATGGGGTCCATATCCAGTGGTCTGAAGGAGCTCACAGCAAATACCCTCGGGAGGAACAGAGCAGTCCCTCTCATCCCTGAACATCACCTCTCCAAAGTGGCAGAAGACATTGCAGAAAGGAGCAAGATCCAAAACAAGCCCCTGTAGCAGCTATGGAAGCAGGAGGTGTGGGGCTGAGAAGAGCATAAGGACGTAGCCTGGATCAAAGGTGCTGCAAGCTCTGGGCTCAGCAAACCCACGCTAGCTCACGGAGCAACTGCAGTACAGGACAACAGGCAAGCTGTTCCAGGAACCTGTTGTCAAATTGCCATGAGGAGCAATTAAATCCTTCTGTGCCCAGGACAGGTCACTCTTCTTTCAAAGGAGCAACGTGAGATCAGCATCACATTTGGTGCCGCTTACTTGTCTGACAATGCCACTGCCACTGTAGCTTTACGTTGATTGTCACTGAGGGATCCAACATCCTTTAAATCAGTTTTTCTTTTACAGGCAGACTTTCTCCTATATAGTCTGAGAAAAGCTCTGCCCTTGAACTGGAGGCATTTTGCTGGCAACGCTCAATGGATAAGTACTGGATGGATTACAGTAATGATGCAGGTTTGCCTTGCTTTTGTCCCCACAAAGTGCTCAAGTGAGACATAGAGATACAGGTTTCCATTTTCCACAGTAATGGCTTGTAAAAAACAGACACGTGCATGTGCACATATGAATACACACACACATGGCCACTGGGATACAGGCACAAAAAGATACTGAACCTCTTAATGGGCACGTCAAAAATAAATTCTTTATATTCCAAAAAGCTGGTGGTGTTTTAATGGCAGTACTCAACATGTTTATACCATTCCCCATGTAGAGAGGTGCTTGCTACTAGGGGCAATGGCATTTCCAAGCAACAAATGCACTGTTGTTTGCTATATATTTTAGCACAGAATAGTGCAAGCCTTACAGGAGTGACCAACACTGCCTGATGTGTCCAACTTGTTTCTGGGTACACAGTGACAACCACGAGGCTGACCCCTAATGGCACTAAGCAAACTCCTTTCTTATTCTTGTAAGGTGCCACCTCTTCAGAATGTTGTTTATTCACCATGCCCAAGGTGTAACATGGTCATTTCATATCTTACTGCATTCCTAGATACGGTTCCCAGATCCTAGTTGGGGGGAGAAGTCCCCATCAGCAAGGAAGTCACAGGGAAAAGGGTGAAGACTTGGGGCAGAGCAAGGCTTAAGGTCACTAGGTTTCCTTCATTATTTTGGGGAAAATTCAAAGGCTATTTCACAAAGAAACCTTATTTTGTCCTAATCTCTGCATAGCAGTGTCCTGGACTGCTGATTTTAACTTGGTCAAGTTGAGGGGTGTTCTAACCTGTAAATAACCAGACCTCTGATTATTTGCTACAATGTTAAAAATATGAAGTCCTAAATTCATAAGGTATTAATTATTTTTATGATCCTTACTAATTAGTAGGTTATTTCTTCAAGTGGGAAAATATTTTTCTTTACCCCCTCCTTCCCCAAGTTTTAAAATTTTCCCTTTCTCTGCCAACAAAATGACTTTGTGATAGTTTTGATTTTATTGCCAACATGAAAGAACTTAGACACATTTTTCTGAATGATACGTGACAACTCATTCAAGTAGCCTCTTGAGCCCACAGAGGTGTCTTTTACATTATCTGTTGGCACAGACACTTTTCTTACAATCATACCTAAAGTTTGTGCATATTCCTTTCAGGTTCCTTTCCTTGAAATGCATAAAGTTAAAAGAAGAAACATTCTTGACAGCTTATTGTGTAAATCCTTCTGACACAGTTTCCACATTTCTGTAGGAGATGAGAAGTGATCAGTACAAAGTAGGTCAAGAACTCCTAAGAGACACAGTGACTGCCTTTGATTTTTCTACCTTGAAGTTCAAAGAGCATGAGTAAGTTCATTGAAAGAGGAAGAAATGAGTTATTTAAAGAAATAAGGATTCCACTTTGCATGTAGTGCCCAGAGAACTTAAGAAAGAGTGGGTCACAAACCAGGTGGTGTGTGCATGCACGTGAGCGTGTCTATCTAAATATAGTTTTGAGACAGCGTTATTGTTAATTGACAATGAACTCTTCCTAGCCTTGAAAGCTGTTCTTTTAATAATGAGTTCAATGTGAAGTTTGATACTATATACTGCACCTATGCACTATACCTCATAGCGAACTGAGTAGAGCAACTATTTCTTCCAACAATTTACTTAAGCTAAGGACTAAAGTTTAGAAAAGATAGCAGCTATCCTCTCCTTCAGTTTGTCTGAACTAAAGGTAAGGAGACTTTCAGGATGGGAACTGTGTATTTGTATAGAAGCTGTACACATTGAGCCATTTGGTTTTTGAGCTTGGCATTCGTACCTATTCCTCTGTTGATTATGGTATAGAGTAACAGAAATATTAAAGGGTGATGATACACACTGGTGAGGACTGGGACAGCTGTGAGAGGACTACATCCACCAAGAAGAATGACATTTTTCACTGTTCTTCTCTTCAAGGGACAGATTAATTGGGGGACTTTTCAGTCTCAGCTGCCACTCAAGCGTTGCCTGATGCACAAGTGCCAAGTCAGGCAATAGGCAAAGATCTGTACTACCTCAAGGTCCTCCTGGCCATGTCATGTCTGCTTCTGACCCTGCTTAGCTGGCATTTAGAACAGACAAATTAGAGGAAGGTTAATGTGACAGATGGAGACAAATGCTGAGAAATGATGGAGATCTTATTCCAGAAGCAGTAGCGTGGTCAATTTAAAAGCTGTTACTTGGATAAATTCCCCTTATGAGCAGAGAAAGATGTTCTGATTAAAGCTGTGTAGGTGGCTAAATTCTGTTGTGTATCGCCGTATCACTATTAGAGATATTGCCTTTGTTTCATACAAAAAGACAGACAGCAAGTAAACCTGTCTGCTGAATTAGAAGTAATATGAGTAAAAGTTTAGAATAAATTGTTTCAATTTACCTTGGCTTTGATTTATATATTTTTGTTAAGCATTATGTATTACTGCCATATGAAAGGTAGGTTTTTCCTGCTCCACACTACTGGGAAGATATACTATAGTATTACTATGAGCTCCTCCTCAGGCATGTTTTCACTGCCTCAATCTGAAAATAGCCCTGAGACAGCAGGAGGACATGCCTCTGGGTCTGTTCATGAAAGAACTCCAGCTATGCTTCAAGGGAAATGAGAGCAGTCCACCACTCACTTCTTTTTCTTCCCCCACTCTTACACTATGAGACTAGGTGGCCCAAGCAAGCCCCCTTCTCCAGAGGATGAACCAGAAAGGGGTGGCTTTTGGAGCAGTTAGGTGACAGAGAAGCTATATACAGGCAAGAGCAGGGGATGGTCTGTCCTTCCTGTAGCTCAAAGTGGTGGTGTCTGTCCCTCAGTGAGTCCTGGTTCTGCCTCAAGAACTCCCTCTTGTCCTCTGGCTTTGTGTTGTGAGTGTTGATCCCCCACCAGGCAGGTGTGTTTGCTGTGTGGTAGCAAGGGAGGAAAGGAGCTGAGCTCCAGCACACAGAGTATGCTCTACTCTATAGCTTTCTCAAGACAGAAGAATGATAGGGAAAGCTTTCTATGGGACAGAGGATTGCTTTTCCTCTGTAAAACATCACCTACAGGCCATACCGATTCCTGTTGGATTGCCCAGCTCTCCCTGTGCTTGGCACAGGGAAGATGGTCTTTCCCTGGTGACCTGAAAGCACAATTTATCCCATGGCACCAACAGCCCTAGCATTAACAGGCAGCACCTCTGAAACTTAAACAGGCAAAGCAGTTTACAAACAACAGCACCAAACTTCACAAGGATATTTTAAGAGGGACCTCAGCCATGTGATTTTTAAATAATGGCAGGAATTAAGAGTAATGTTGCAGTGGCTGCAATTGCAGAGATAGAAGTAATTCGTGCTTTATAGTGAGATGATATTTAGTCCCAGACTGGCTGATGTAGCTGAAAGAAAGGCCCAGATGAGCCCCTGGGAGCAGAAGCCCTTCTATTTGCCAGGTTCTGTTTCAGACCTTGCTCACTGCTCAACAGCTAGTCTAACTGGATCAACTGGTGTAAGGAAAGACTACTCCTAACAACCCTAGTCTGGCTAAAGTGGAGAAATCAGACTTTGCAGCTCTGGGATAGGCTGTCTGTGAATAGCTCTGATCTTTTCTGCTGTGCAGTGACCTCAGCCAACACAAAGTACATAGCGCTCTCTTGCTAACCTGTGAGTCTAATTGGTATTCTGTAAAAGTCCTCACAATGCCTCAGTTAAAGCAAATGTCAGAAAACACAAAGTCCTGTTTTCTTTGTGAAAATTCCTCCAAAGGGAATTGCATGAACCCCAACTGCACAAATGCTACCTCTCAGCACAGGCTGCAGAGCCAAGCACTTAATTTGGGCTTTCGAAAGCAGGGCTGTGCAATACAAGCTTCAAGATGTTTACTTTCCTAAGTCTCTTTCTGGCCAAGAAGAATGACTTAATTCACAGGGTGGTCCAAGCTTTGTTTTGTGTTCCTGGAGCCCAGATGCCCATTTGGAGACTCCCCTCATGAGCAATGTGGACACAGCACCTCCCCGGGCTCAAGGTTTGGCTTCATGCAGCACTGTAGGAGGCATTAGGAACTGCTGGACCTCACCCAGAGCACTAACAGCTGCTCCCCATTGCCTCCTGTCCCACCACGTAGCTATGGCAGAAGCAGAGAGAAGCCAGTTGGAATCGGCCCACGGGATGGATTTGGCTTCCAGTTGGAACTGTCTGACTTCATAGCTTGGAGCTAATTAAGCTAATGATTGATTATTAGGTGGCATTTTTTCTTCTCTAATGCTGTGTACATCATCTGTGAAAAGCATTGCAGTCTTATTCTGGTGGCCGCTGGGAATCTCATCTAACTCTGGATTCCAGTAAGCCAGGTGTTGAAGCCTGAACTACTCACCCAAGACTTACTGTATAGATGATGTAGGGAAATGGGCATCTCCGGAGGGTAAGTAGTCTGATCTGCCTTTGCCACCTCTTCTGTTTTTCCTACCAATTATGAAGGGAGTGAAAGGCTGGCTGGTTCAGGCTTGGACATTTTTCCCTTCAGATACCTAACTTAAGGCAAATGAATCTCCAACTCAGTAAGGCAAATTACCAAAATAACTAGAAGATCTCACTAGCCCCTTTCTCCAAAAACTATCCCCTAAGAAATCTAATAAATAAGTAGGATCTTCGCTCCAAAAATCTTTATGCCCTATATGTGCAAAAATAAATATTACAGTCTCAGGAGTATGGTGGTTTTCTGGCCCGTTTCTGGGGCAGCCTAATTTCCTGTGCTCGAGATCTTTCCTTTTATAAGAAAGGGTAGCAAGCCTCCACGAGGCTTTCCTTTTCCATCCCCTTTAAATAAGGAAAGGAGCTCTTTCAGTGAGCAAGGGAATCCCTGTGGTACTCACTTCGCTCATTGACGTCCATCGCTCGCTGAGCAGCTCTGCAGTGCACCCCAGCCATGGGGCCGGCTCCTGCCAAAGGTTACCAGCTCAGCTACCCCTGTCTCCAAAACGCCAGGTCCACCTTGAAGCTGAACCCTTCGCCTGGAAGCTTCTCTCCAGCAATTTCAGTGGAAAAAATGTGGACAAAACCTGCTCATATCGGTACTTCTATTTCTTCCTCCTTGACAAAAGAGCTTTCAGGTGGTGGACAGGTATTGAATTTCTGCATGCCCAAGCGGTGCATGGTGCAAAATAGGGTTAATAGATTTTTATGGCTAGAGGGAGTATCCTCATCACCTCATCCGACCTCCGGCATCACACAGGCCAGAGATAGGAGCTGTAATTACACCAATTTTCCAGTAGAAATGAAAGAACACGGCCCATACCAAATTGTCTTGCCAATCAGATCATCCCACGAGTCCCCATATTCTTTGACCCTCAATAATCTTGTTGAGGAGAGTGTATAATCACAAGGTGTCCCAACATGGATCTTGCGTCTTGTGCAAAAGAAGGCTGATGTCTCTGGCTTCAGAAGAAGAGCAGTAATCCATGCATAGCTTCCTGTGATTTGATTCTTTCCTTTCCCTTCCTTTATTTTTTTTTTAATCCACACAAGGCAAAAAGCAAAAGGTAGGTGTAGGTTTCTACTTCCCTAACAGCTCGTTACAGCTGTTTACAGCTGTGCTATGCTCTCTCCCACTGAGCAAGGCCGAAGGGTAGCTTTTCAGCTCCTGCCCAGCTGCAAGGTAATTAGTAGTGGCCATTGGCCCTCTGGGTCTCTCGCCTGATGATGTGTCTCCAAGAGCAATTCCACGTAGTTCCAAACCATAAATACCCTCCAAGACTAACGCACAGACCTACTTTTAAAAATACCTAGAAGGTGGGGAGACAGTTCCCAGCCAGACTTTTTTCCTGATTTTTTTTCCTTCAGATATGTTAATAAAATGGCATTCTGATGTAAGGAAACTTGGACCAGAGAGTATTTAGACACTATTGAAATTATTCCTTGGAGCTGGTCTCACAGAATCTTCTGCATTAATGAGGGATCATCTCTATTTGCACCAGCTCGCCAGCAGCACGATCAGCAAGCAATTAAATTCTAACAAGCACAAGGCTTGCAAGAGGACTCCCTGAACACAGCACAGGTTGCTCGGGCTTAAAACCAAGCAAACAGGGGTTGTAGCTCTCCTTTTCCCACCCAGCCGCCACCTCTCCCCCTAATATATATGGATTTTTTCCAGTTAATCCTGTGGCGTGTCCTTACCAATTGCTATTTCATGAAGTCCTATAGAATGTGTAAATTCTCCCTCTGCTGGAGTGTAATCCTATTTGGCAGAGCGTTGCAAAGGCTGCACCAAAGGTGACTGAGAAGTCGCAGCAGAGAGGCAAGGGAGAAAGCTTGCCAGTGTGTGCTCGGCTGCAGTGGCCAACTTGGCAATCTCCTTATCGCCTCTTCCCATTTCCATCCTCTTAAGTACCCAGCTCAGTGCTCAGTCACCATTTAGAGCAGGTGTAATTCTCCTTCCTGGATTGCCCTGATAATACTCTCCCAACCACCTTTGGCAGCACTAGACCCCCCTGAAGAAAGCAGGAGGGAAATCTGCCTTCCTCATTTGAATGACCTGGAAAGAGATGAGCTTTCCAGAGAGCGACACTGCTCCTAGTGCCCCTGGGTAAGTCAGTGCCTCAGAGCTGCCAAGTACAGTCCAGTTCTGAAACCTGTAAACATCTTCCTTTTACATTTTGTTATTTTTTGTGTTACCTTCTAGTATTTTAAAAGTTTGTAAGGGGTAGAAAAGCATTAATAAAAATTTTATTCATTTTTTAAAACTTGCCTGTTTACCAATAGCTGAATTTCCAGGTGAGCTGCTTTCCTCCAAAATGTCATAATAGTCCCTTCAACTCCCAGTCTCATCTGTTCCTGTCCTTTGCTCAAGAGAAACAGTTGCTTAATTTGGTTTCAAAGACTTCCAGTGGGGTCCGTAAAGTGTCTCTTCAGACAATCACGTCCAGTGCTTCATTTTGCTTCCTGTTATAAAGCTTTTACATAATAACTAACTGAAGTCATCTTTGCTGCAATTTCAGCCCATTATTTCTTTTGCTTTCCACCAGGGAGAAGAAATTTTTCTTCCTCTCTCAGCGGCAGTCCTTCACATATTTGAGGAATATTATCATTCTCCCTTCCCCCATCCTTAATCTTCTTTCCTTTAAGCAAAGCAAACCCAATGCAGTCATTCTTCCTGGTAGGTCGTGATTTCCAACTCTCTGATCCTTCCTGCAGCTCCATTCTGGAGTCACTCCAGCTGGTCTGTATCTCTCTGGGAATGCAGCACCCAATGCTACACAAAGTACTCCAGCTGACACATTATTTCTGCTGAGTGGAGCAGACAGATATTTGCTCAAGATGGTGTTTTGAGTTTTCTGTGCCACTTTTAGTGATTTCCAAAGGTAAAAGAGAATCTGCTCTTCTACAAAGTGCACTAAACTACTCCTTTGATCCTGATCCAAATAGGTTTTCTTACTAAAAAACTGGGAGAGGGACAGAAATTAATAGAATTCAAAACTTTTTTTTGAATGTGGCTAAGAGAAGAACACATTCTTAATCCTGTGCACAGTGCACTAGTTACTCCTGCAGAAACAGACATCTGCTGAAATGTTCTGGAAGAACAATTTTGGGAAGTGAAAATAAGGTTAGCTGCTAGCGGGGAAAGAAGTCTACCATTTCTGCGGTGATCTTGGGTAGAGAGCCATCTTAGGCCTCAGTTTTCCTGGCTCCCAAAATCACCATTCTTTGGGGGAACCCTGGGATATGGCACACAGTGCCAAACCAAGCAGCGCATGATTTAATTTCTGGGAGGAAATGCTAGCTTAGGATCTAGGTTTTCTTCCCATTGTACTTGTTTGCTTCTGATGATTGCCACCAGCAATAAGGGTCAACCCATCCAAAGCTGAAACAACAGTATTTAAACATGGGTAAGGTTTTACCAGGGACCCTTGAATGGCAGCACAGCAAGGCGTTTCAGCTGGGGTGTAGTGAGGATGAAGTCCACCCCAACATGCTCAGTGCTCCAGAGTCCTGACATAAAGTCTGCCTAGCAGCAGCCTGCTTCCCGTTGGAGGCAATGTTGCCCCACTCACACAGGCAAAGCTGCTGAGCCTCTGGATGGGTGAGCAGCCCAAATGGATGGTGGGTCTGCCCCCGCCATCCCTTTCCCTGCAGCATGGAGCACTGGCACCCGTAGCCAGATGCAGCTTTTCTGCCAGCAGGCTCCTGAGGTAGCCAGCCCAGAGCCCCATGTGTCCCTCTGCAATGCGTGAATGTCACCTTTTAGCAGAGATTATTAGGAGGCTTTGTCTGACTGACAAGCACTTGTGTTTCGCCTCAAATCTTCGAAGGCAGGCAGGCGAGGGGGCAAAGAGCACTAATAGAATTCTTCAATGTCATTTTAATAGGATCACTGTTTTGTGATAGCTATTTTTTTCCCTCTTTATCTTTCTCTGTCCTCTGCTAGGCTCAGTGTTAATGCCCTCTGGTGATACTGAATTCTTTCCAAGTTTCTAAAAAAAAATAAAATATATCCCACCAGCATTAATTATTGTTCCAGGAGGATATCTTCCCTTAAAGATGCAAGGTTTCTCTGAAGCCATCTGTCTTGATTTTCTTCCCTTGGGACAGAGAGAACAGTTAGCAACTCAGTATTTCCAAAAGGAAACTTGCAGTTCGTGTAGATAATACGAATGACCCAGTTGCCCTGGGAAGGGAAGTGCCGTCTCGTGTGCGGTGTGTTCCATATGCTATCCATCCACCTTCCTACAGTTAATGAGGCTCAGACTTCTTCATGCTGGTCAAGATAAATATAAAGCTCCCTAGCCCTGAAATCACCATAGTGAGGTTGCCATGGTAAAAAGAAAAAAATAAAAAAAAGTTCAGTCCATCACAGATTAGGCTAAAACCTGATACAAAGACATTGAGACACAGAAACATACCTGTGATGTTCTCCAAATTACCATGATCTAGGCACTGTTTAGATTTTTTACAACATCCTGTTCTGTTCACTTTTCTAACAAGACACATTGGGATTCAGTCTTACGGGAAGATGTTCTGAGAACAGGGCTGGGAAATCAGAGCTTCCTAAACATCTAACTCAAATATAATGCGGAGCCATGACAGAAGCAGAAATCCTGGTCAACTGCACTTGTATTAATACTTTGTGACCAGGCCTGCAAAAAAAATGGATATCTCATCCAAAAGCTAGATCCCAACTCCAAATTTCAGTTCCACTGTTGATAACCAGGCAGCTTAATTACCTCCCAGAGTGATTATGAAGCTGCGTTATTTAAGGCTTGAAAAGCTCTATGGAGGTTCTAATAACAGAATGTCAATCATATAACAAGAATAGAGATGTACAGGGTGCTCTGCCCATGGGCACAGGCAGTAGGCTCCTATGGGCACCACAGGTACCTGAACCCAGAAATTTCTTGTCCCACCATGCGTACCCATGCTGTACAAGTGCCCTTGGAGAGCCCTTCTGCTCCCTGTGAAAAGTCTAAATTATGGATTGTGGCTACTGCAGTTTAATTGTCTCTCAGCTGCAGAATCCCACCTCGGCAGGATTCTGAGGGAGAGGGTAGACTGCTCAGTGGCCAGTCCATCTCAAGGAACTTCACTTATTACTTGGTAAAATATTGTATTGTTCCATTCTGAGTGACTGTCTATGTTCCAAGCAATAAACAGTCCACCAAGACAGAGGATCCTGATATCTCACAGATCAGTACTACAGCTTTGCAAAGCAGAGCATTAGATCCTAGGACATGAGAGGCTACACGTCCTCGATGAATGTAAGGAGAGATGTCCACCCTGCCATTCTCATTATTAATGGTTACATTGGGTGCTGTGTGCTCCAGTGGTTCTAGGTAGGTCCTCTTTGTCTGTTTCTCAGTGGGTCCATCCAGATGCCAGCTCTGATTTGGAATCTGTCTGGATTGATATACTGCTTTCCTTATCATCAACCTGATGGTGAGGTTGAGGGGGTTTTGGCCATAAAAAATTGAAAGTCAACCTGGATAATTTCTTCCTCTGTAAACAAAGAAAGCATGCAATACTGTCACACCTAAAAGGAAGACTAGAGAAAGGTGAACCTATGAAGATGATAAGGATCATCACCTGTAGGACAGATTTAGGACAAGAGCTTTATAAGAAATATAACATTAGGGCTAAGATCCTTCCTAGGCAGGGACGTTGGACTAGATGATCTCCAGAGAGGTCCCTTCCAAACCCATATCATTTTTATGATGCTGTGATTCTGTAGTCTTCTCAATGAGCAATAGACACTGAAAAGCTCCTCGGTGGATTACACACCACATTCATTTGGGTGAGGGATGTGAGACCACGTGCTGTTTCCTGAGATTTGCCACAACAGGACCACACTTCTGCTTATAGCTGCCAGGAGCTTTAGTACGATTCAGTGGGAGAATCCACTTTGGCTCCCAGTTACTGAGCATCACACAGGGCTGTGCCTAGGTGTGCCTTCTCCAAGTCTGGAAGTTAGTATTTGTTAGTGGAGACGGCAAGTTCTGCTGTTCTCCTGAAAAGCCCTCCTTCTCTGATCCCTTCACACAGCTAAGTATGGGAGCAGAGGTGCAGGGAGGGAGGCAGTGATGGCAGCTGTGTGGCAAGATCCTCAGGTGCGGCTCAGGTATGAAGAGCATGACTGCTGATACTCTGTAGCAGCAGGTACCAAGAGATCAGACGTCTGCAGGAACTGCAAAGAGGCTCTTATGCCTCTTCCCAGGCTGACTGTCTGATGGCATGGCAGCCACCCACCCAGACTGGTACCTGCAATGCCAAGCCAGGAACTGCCCTGAGGCTGATCAGAAAATCAAAGATCTGTGAAGGGACTCTCGCCTGTTTGCATAATCACTTAGGATGAATAATTTATCAATATAATTCTTTCAAACCAGTACAGTATCCAACACAAACTTTTGGGGTTTTAAGTTTCTGGGTCTATTTTGACACGTCTGACAGACAATAGCCCTCAACTTCTTCAGTCAATAAAGTTTTCTCAGTCTAGAGGTGCTAGTCCTGGCCCAGAACACTCTCTACTCTCTAAATCAGAAGAGTCCTAACGCTTAACCCATGTACGTCGCCCAGTAAAAGCCATCTACTTACATAAGCACTTCTCCAAAAGAGAAGTAGACCATCCTAGAGAAAGGCATGGATGTGATCTGACCTCAGAGAAGAATGACAATGAGGAGCTGGGACACTTCAGTCCTGTGCAGACTTTCACATACCTCAAACACTGGAATGGCACTGCCACAGACCAACAGAGCACATTTCTCAGCCCCTTGTGGATTTGGATCCAAGTTCCTTCTGGAGACTGGTTTAGATGTGAGGGTTTTCTGGACAAGATGCCTGGAGCTGTGGTGATAGGTGAATCAGGAGTGTGTATGGCCAGCTATTCATGACCAACATGGTGACAGACGTACACTTCCTGATAGATGATCTTGTGATGCTAGTGCTATAGACACCATGTTCATGTGCAAGAATAAGTCAGAATGCAGGAAAAACAAGCTGCTGCTTGGTACGTTAGCTAAAGCTGTTAGAAACCTGTGGGACAGATTTACACATGCCTGCAGGGAGATGTATTTGAACATACAGCTGGCGTGCATATCTCACTGTGTGCATTCACAGAGACTTCAATCCTGCACACAGCAGAACTGAGCATCTGAAGTGCAGCTATTGATATTTCACTGAAACAAATAGTATGTCTAAAAGTACACAGGCAGACTGTAGCAAGGAAGGAAGGAGTGGCCCTTTTTGTGGAGAACATTGCCATCTTGTGCACAGTTGCATTTACTTTGCGCTTGGCGTGCTTGTGAGAGGTGATACTGCAGAAGTTCCTCATCCTTCCTGCCTCTCCTGAAAACTCCAGGAAGCCTGAAGCTGCATTCAAGCCCTTTAATGGAGAAGTCTCCCTAAATAGCATCCGCTTGTTCCAGTCCTTAAGCAATGATAACAAGATCTGAACTGCTTTCTGAGATACCAAATTATTCCTTTTTTATCTTGAAAAGCACTTCATTGAGTATATTCAATGAAAAAAAAAGCCAGCTCTATCACTATGAAACCAATAAAATTGAGGAAAATCAGGGCTAAAAAAGTTCTACAAAAGTCTGTTATGCTTTAACCTGTGGAATAGCAACATTTACTCACAGACTATCTGCAAGCGCCGGCAGTCTCGACAGCACAGTACTTACACACAGTAAATGTGGCAACAGCAGAGAACTCCTATACAGGAAAATGTGGCATAGGTGGACAGACAGACAACATAACAACTACCCTAATGTAGCAATTTCCCTCAGAGTGTTTCATATCTTACTGCAGATATAAATGACAAAAATCTCGAAATAGCAATATATGGTCAGTAGGCACAACAGGTATTTTCCTGGTGAGGAATATGAAGCACAGTGAAGCAATGTTGTTATGTGAGGGAAGCTGCTACAGCTATAGAAAGCAGCTGATCCCATTTCCATGCCTTATCCATGAGCACATCTTCCCTAAACCACAGAATAATGTATACCGCTGCATCCTGGGGAGTCCTCCTGCAGCGGTGTGTGAAAGATCTGGCACCTCATCCCCCATGAAACCCAGATCATTCCCAGGATTTGCACACTATGCTGCCTCTTTCCATTCTTTTTTAATCATCACCTGCAGGTGGGCATCTCATGTCATCTCAGGGGTAAATATTGGGATCAGTGCTGCTTAACATCTTCATCGGAGACATGGACAGTGGGACTGAATGCACCCTCAGCAAGTTTGCCAGTAACACCAAGCTGTGTGGCATGGTCAACACTGGAGGGAAGGGATGCCATCCAGAGGGACCTGGACAGGCTTGAGAGGTGGGCTCGTGCAAACCTCATGAAGTCTGTCAAGGCCAAATACAGGTTACTGCACGTGGGCTGGGAAAATCCCAGTCACAAATACAGGGTGGATGGAGAATGGATTGAGAGCAGCCTTGTGGAGAAGGACTTGGGGGATGTTGCTTGATGAGAAGCTCAACATGAGATAGCAAAGTATGCTTGCAACCCATAAAGTCAACCACATCCTGGGCTATATCAAAAGAAGCATGGCCAGAAGGTCGAGGGAGGTGATTCTGCCCCTCTACTCTGCTCTCATGAGACTCCACCTGCAGTACTGCGTCCAGCTCTAGAAGCTCCAAAACAAGAAGACATAGACCTGTTGGAGTGAGTCCAGAGGAGGACCATGAAGATTATCAGAGGACTGGAGAATCTCTCCTAACTCAGAGAGTTGGAGTTGTTTAGCCTGAAGAAGAAAAAGTGTCTGGGACACCTTGTAGCAGCCTTCCAGTACCTAAAGCGGGCCTAGAAGAGAGATGGGGAGGGACTCTGTCAGGGAGCACAGTGACAGGACAAGGGGTAATAATTTCAAACTGAAAAAAGGTAGACTTAGATTAGATATTAGGAAGAAATAAGGTGGTGAGACACTGGAACAGATTGCCCAGGGAAGTTATGAATGCCCCATCCCTGTAAGAGTTCAAGGCCAGGCTGGATGGGGCTTTGAGCAACCTGAGCTAGTGAAAGGTGGCCCTGCCCATGGCAGGTGGGTTGGAACTCAGTGATCCATAAGGTCCCTTCCAGCTCTAACCATTCTGTGACTCTGTGATCTCTGCTCCAGGTAAACTATTGTCTTGCCAGCAAAACTAGTGGGTGAGCTAGTAGATCCAAGCACTCCCTAGATCCTGGTGGTCCTGGGTGCCCATTCTGTGTAGCCCCACGAGCTGCTTGCCCTCAGACAGGACCTCATCTGCATTGACTACCACACCATGACCAGGGCATGACGTGCTCTGGTTTGCAGATGATCCCCATTTGATAATGGAATAGTGGGGTAATGGAATAAAATCCACCAGCACTGGCACTGACAAGGACACCAGAGCAACTTCTGTGTGGTGGACGTGCCCAGCTCCAACGAGTCCTTTGCCACTGGGGTGGGGGAGGGAATTACTTGGCTTTTTGGGAGGAAGTTGAGTTTGCAGAAAACTCTTGACTTCCCTCTGCCTTTCTAAGCAAGAGTGCCTAGATCTCCAGGGCACTATCTGTATTTCAGAACAAGGTGAACAGGGCAAAACNGCACCATTTTCTCATCAGGAACACCCTGAGGTTGTAAGGCCTGAAGAATCAGCTATCAGGCAAGAAAAGGACAAAGAGATGTTTTCTCTCCCTTCCTCTCTGTTCTGTATCTGTACTCAAAGTGGGGCTGCTATTGATAAGCCAGTGATGACACTGTTACTTTTATTTTTAAAAATTACTTCTTGTTTGGTTTTGGTCTTTTTTAAATTGCCGCTATATCTCTTTTATAATACAAA
>VXBJ01006347.1:0-18865 GCA_013400055.1 Nycticryphes semicollaris
GTGGAGTCCCCTTCTCTGGAGTCATTCAAGATTCTCCCGGATGCAGTCCTGAGTGATGTGCTGTAGGCAATCCTGCTTTAGCGGGGGAGTGGGACCAGCTGATCTCTGGAGGTCTCTTCCAGCACTGACAATTCCATGATTTCGTGTTCTTACATGTCTATTACTTTTTGGTTTTTTGCAAAATTTTAACAAATCTAGTTATCAGTTATAGTAATTCTTTTTCTTATGTTTAGTCCTTGCTGAATGTGTAGGGTACTTATATGCTTTTAAATATTGGACACTTGAAATTAAATTGTCCTGTATTTTTTAAAATAGTGGGTTTGTTTGTCTGTTTGTTTTTAAGGAATAGCACCAAATACAATGCTAGCAAAAATGTGCAGTGATTGTAATAAACCCAATGGGCAGTTCAGAATTGCTCCTGAGAGACAAGCAGTGATTGACTTCCTAAAAGACTTGCCCATTAGAAAGGTAAGAGATACCATGATGTTTACTATGTCATCTTGTATGTTCCTTATGTTCCAAAAGGAAAATTTCTGCGTATTAAATTTTCTTTTGTAGGTAATCTGCCCAGTTGTGTTTGGTTTAAATTGCTCTTGGTATTGGGTCTACTATAATGATAGTTTCTGTAATAATACTTCCTCTTTTACAGGTGCCGGGTATAGGCAAAGTAACCGAGAAGATGTTAAAAGCCCTTGGAATCGTGACTTGCTCACAGCTGTACCAGCAGAGGACACTGCTTTCTCTTCTTTTTTCAGAAGCATCTTGGCGTAACTTCTTGGATATTTCCCTCGGTTTGGGTTCAACACATTTGGAAAAGTAGGTTTTGGGTTTTTTCCCCTAATTGTTTTTCCATGTGTATCATGTACTGTACAAGTTAAATTTTTTATTGAAAAACCAATATGATGAAAATTTGGCTTGTTTAATATATTTTAAAAGGTCTCTGATACCTGTTATTATAGCTATGTCTAAGACATGCACAACAACTGAACATTACAAAGCAAAAGTTTGTACAGGTGTGTCTAATATATGAAATCCAAAAAGTCTCTCAGAGAAGTCATACATGAAGTGTATATCAAGAAATCAAGTTGGAATCATTTAACCTCATAATTACTGAAATAGCTGAGGAGAAATGAGTTTTCTTAAGCAGAGGTGTTCAGTCTTGTTTTCTCTATAAGAACAATATACATTCATTGTTTTTTATTACCCAATTGTAAAGAAAATTGCATTAGTATCTGATCTTCTCTGGTGGTAAATTGTCATATTTCTAATGAAAGTGACTGAAGTTTCTGTGTCTCCTATCATGTGTATGTACATATTTGCAGTATCAACTTCTGAATTTGCTGGAACAGAACTGGAGATTTTTATATCCTTCCTGTGTTCCTTTCAGAGTCATACTACTTTAACTCCTTTTTGGCCTCCTGTGTGGAGAGGAGAAATAAGTCTTAGTAGTAAACACGTCTTTTCAATAATATGCATTATTTCTAAACCTGGATATAACATGGAACAGTTGTTCTTAAAAAAAAAGAAAACAAAAAAACCAGCATTTTGCTGTCTCTGTAAACAAGTCTTAATTTAGGATTGAGTCCTTTCTTTTAAATATTCCTTCCATAAATATTCTTCTGTCCTTCCCGAACTGCTGAAATTCTATTTAAAAACAGCTTGACAATGGTTTGGTTTCATTAGAAGTTCCAAAGTGTTTTGTGTACATCTGAAGGACCTATTCTGTATTATTTCTGTTACTTCTCCGATAGTAATAGGTCTTCCATTCTTCCATATTTTTCTGCATGACCACAAAATAATATATACTGCTAGCAATTTGTAGACCAGTAATGTGCTATCACAAATCTTTGTGGGGTTTTTTTTGTATTTTTTTTATTCAGAATTATGTTGACTTGAAACAGAATATGCAGTAAGATTGCCTCCAAGAAGGTGACTTGATAAAAGATTAAATGCGGTTTTCCAAATATTTGTTTCTCTTAAGACAGTGCAACCTCAAATGGTCCTTTATTAATTGCTGCTCTCTCTCCCTGTATTTGTCCAGTTTAGGTGTTGTACAGTCTGGGAAACTTCCCAGTACAGTAATAAAACCAAACCAGGAAAGAACAAGCAAACCAACCAACAAAAAAAAGCCCTAATACATCACCTTTAACACGGGCAATAATTTAGTGAGAATGTAAGCTTAATTGCTTAGATAAACAAATATTAAAATACACATAGCACGTTCAGGATTTTAATAGCGGTGCTTTGCGCTTATAGCAAGATGAGAGATCATGGAATTTGTAGTCAGTTTTGTTTTTAAATAAGACTCCTTCCAATATGAGAGAGGAGTTTTATTGGGGCTTTGGGTTCTTTTTACAAACTTTATTGACGTGTGGCTGATTTAAGTCTTTATTTCATCTACAGTAATTTTAAGTTTTTTTTTTAAAAAACGTCCATTTTGCATTCAGTTAAACTTGTTGTACAAGACTTGTAGAAAAAGTTAACACCCAGGTTTTACAGAAGAGACTGCTAGTAGTTATTGAAGTGTGACTGATTTTCTTGGAATTTATTGAAATTATAACAGTTCTAGGTAAAGTGAGTGTAATAGATTGTTCTTTTTATTTAAAGGGATGGAGAAAGAAAAAGTATGAGCACTGAAAGGTATGCCTCTAACATTGAAAACACTACATTAATTAGTAAACATACTTAATGCCAAGTAGTGTACACTTTTGTTAGTCATATAATTTGTGTGTTTATATGTGTCAGACTGCGTATACAACAAGCTCACTAAATCAGATTCAAGCTTTAATTATATATTTGTTTTCCATTGGCTTCAGAATACTGTGGAGTTGCATCTGTCAGTTTATGCGTTCTCTTTTCTCAACGTCTGATTCTCCTAATGCCTTTAACACGTCCAAGTGGTTTTTAAGCCATAATATAGCATGGAAATACGTAAGGGCTTCAGCATTTTCTTTTATGTGTTCCAGTTTAATGTCAACATTAGTCTAGTAGTCTGCAGTGATGTGTGTGGCAGTTATAGCACAAGGTAGACTTGCAAAGCTGACAGTAATTCTGCATAGTTAACTAAAACTGGCTACATTTCCTAAGTGTATAGGTTTTACTGGTGTAGAGTTCCTTAAAGTGATGCTGTCTGTAATTTCCTAAAGTTCATTTTTAAAAAGGAAAATTTGTAGAGCACCATAATAATTATCCCTACCCTCATGTGTTGTCTCTTTTTTGAAAAGAAGGAAATAAATTATTCTTACTCCTTTTGCGACTTAATAGTTCTAGGCAGTTTATGCAAGCCTTATAAAGTTTGGTACCACCAGAGCTGAGAAATTTATGGCTGTAGTCTTGTGCTGGTTTGCAGGCAGACTGATAATCTGGGTAGCTTGTTGTACCATTCTGCTTTTCTTCTTTCTTTTTTTTTTTTTTCCAAAGGGAACCAGTGTTAGACCAGAGATGTCAATGGGCTGCTGTAATCATGAAACTAGTTTATATGGGAGTAAGAGATGGGCTTGAAATAGCATTCTCTCTGTCTCATCCCTTCCAAACTTAGGACTTTTACAGCTTCCCAATTGCTGCAGCATTACCATGCTGTAAATCACTGCAGCATTGCCAGGATAAACATGAGTTACTCCTTGGATAATGGCATGTGACCTACGGTAAAACATTTGTCCAGTTACTTTGGCAGCATGCAAACATTCTTAGGATAACGTGAACCATAATAGGGGATGATTTTTCAATATGACCAGGTAAACCTAATTATAACTCGGAGATTAGAAATCCAGTGTAAGTATAGGGACTTCACACTCGGAAATGAAAAGCCTGGCATGAAACAATGGATCTGTGAGACCATTCCAAAAGCATCTAGTGGCTTTAAGTTTTGCTTCCTACTTCTCTTAAAACTGCTACTAACTTAAACTTGCCTTTCCTCTCATGTTATTACTAAAAAGCAGATGCACAGCAAAAAAATACAATACCGTAATTCCCCTGCTCTAGCAAAGGCAGTGAGCAACATTTTTGGCAGAAAGATAGCTTTTCCTCCTCTGTGGCTAGACATAATTATCCTAGCTGGCATCTTTTTCTTAGCATCTGCATTATTTATTTCTGATACTTGTCTCTGATACTGACTTTCTAATCCTTTCTTTATTGTGATGTTACACAGCAGTGTACAAAGGAGATTAAATACAAATAACTTGGCTGGCTCCATGAGTTCAGTTGGTGTTAGTATTTTCTTTTCCAAATATTTAAGCTTTAATGACCTTAAATCTGATACATTTTCAAATAGTGCATGACAAACTGAAAGCCAAATTATTTGATTATTTGAAGGGCTTTGCAAACATTTTGAAATACATAAATGCACACAAATCTTCCTGTATAATATTGGTATTAATGTCCTTTTTTCTTTAAGTAAACACTCAAACCTATACGACCTTCTTCTGATGTAGTTTTGTTTAACTGTACAAAAAATACTTTTAGAAGGCAGCCACTGAAGAAATTTTAGGATTCATACTGAAAAAAAGATTGTATCTTTATTTTAGAACGTTCAGTGAAATAAACTCATCAGAAGACCAGTATAGCTTGTGTCGAGAACTGTGCAGAGACCTTGCTCAAGAGCTACAGAAAGAGGGACTTAAGGTATTTATATTATTCTCTGTTTATTTGCAAAAAGACAATGTTTTGCACTTAAAGTTATTAAATGCAACATTAGTGTGAATGTTCGCAGCAGCATCGTACCAAGCAATCTATCTTCAGACATCTCAATTCTTTAATTGCAGATGTTTAGAATGATTTAGTCAATATTTTAATATTGTTCAGGAGGCTTTCTGATAATATGCATGGAAAAAAATTAACCAAGTTATTTAGCATATAAGCATTATATGCTAAAAGCAATGTTTATAAACAAATAATAGCACTGATTGTCTATGAGCTGTGCTTTGCTCAGTCATATACTACTAATGGGTTTTAAACACTGTGTTTCTTTTGCATATTCATGCTGGATCCAGTCAATAGCCAGTACAATAGTTTAAGAAGTTCACCTGTCCCAAACTTGCTGACAAGTTATCCATGCCATTCAGTGGTATGAATGGTAGGAACAGTCCCTGTATTCCTTCTCCCCAGATTCGTGTTTATTATCTGGAAAGAACTGTTTATATTTTCTATGAAGGTCTTTATGGTAAAGCAAGGAATAACATTTAAGACCAAAAAGAATTGTGATTAGTATTTTTCATCCATAAAAGATTGAGTCAAAAGATGCTAGCTTTGAAGGGAAATCATCAGCTAAGAAGGACAAAGAGATAAGCTTACAGAGGCACCAGAACAAAAAGTATGCCATCTATTTACATTTGGATGGACACAATAAATCACATAAATGGTTTGGAAGATGTTGCTAGGGGAATATTTTTGCCAAACACAGATGCTGTGTGTTGCTCTGATAGCACCATGCAGGAAGAAGGAAACGCTCAGCAAATCCTTCACTGGATATCACTTATAAAGTGAAGACGTATTTTCTTGTAGACAGGGTAGAAGTTATGACTGTAGCCAGAGCAAAATCTAGTGGAGGGGCAATGGTGAGAGATGATGGTCTGCTGGGAACTATAACCAGATGATCCAGTTCAGAGAATTTGACTTTGGCAGCAGTTCAGGAGCAAGTGCAGTCTTGCAGACAAGTTCTTGGCAGCGCCACCGTCTTGTCTATGGCTTTAAGGCCCTTATATAGATGCCACATAATAACTGTTTCTGTGCTGTATGTCACATGGTTAACCCTTTTCTTTTTTTCTTTGTTTTCCTTTATTCTTTTTGCCTAGGGTAAAACTGTTACCTTGAAGTTAAAGAATGTGAACTTTGAAGTGAAAACCAGAGCTTCAACTGTGCTATCTTCTGTTTCTACTGAGGAGGAAATATTTGCTGTTGCTAAAGACTTGTTAGGAACAGAAATTGATAGTGTTGCTCCTCATCCTTTACGGATAAGGCTTATGGGTAAAGTATGCTGTATGCTAAAGTGAAATCTGTATAAATGGATTTATCTTCTCTCTGTAACTCTTTGCAAAGTGAAACAGGTCTAAAGCGCTGAATGGTGACTCAGGTGTGTTTTACTAATGTAGATTGTCCCAGGGCAGTAGGAAAAGTACAAAATACAGATTGGCATGATAGTAGAAATCTTAACACATAGCAGTGCTTAATTCTGTTTCCTTAAAAGAGCTTTTCAATCTGCTTTGCACCACAGTAATAGGTCATTTCTGTCTATAATCTCTTTAGAAACAAATGCT
The DNA here is from genome assembly GCA_013400055.1 of Nycticryphes semicollaris. Lineage (NCBI taxonomy): Eukaryota > Metazoa > Chordata > Aves > Charadriiformes > Rostratulidae > Nycticryphes > Nycticryphes semicollaris. The sequence continues at coordinate 6,252 of VXBJ01006347.1, forward strand.
TTAAATTAAAGTACTTCTAGAATGGAAGTTGATCTGCAAGAAATTTGAACTTTCTGTCAAAAGTAAACTCTGTGTTTTGGTTCTAAGATCTGTGTGTTTCAGATGCTTATGCATTCTGCTTGGACCATTCAGTATTCTGTGAAACTTATTTGTCAATGGTATTAGAACACGCTGAAGAAAAAAAATACTTTGGTGGGGAAACTTAATGCCGAACTCTCTTTCAGTCTGAATTCTACATAACTGTGTTAAGTTTATAGCCTCAACGTACAATCAGTTAAAACTTCATGGGTATTGAAATTAATACGGTTGGGCAAGTTTATGGGTCTGGTAAAATTGTACAGACCTTGTGATCCACTGTTAGCATTTGCAGGTAGTATAGCCTCTATTTAAAGTTAAAAAGCACTTTTATTGATTGAATTGACACATCAGAAGATGTTAATTAAGAATTAGTACCAAGTTTTCATAAAATTGGTCCTATAAGTTTGTTTTTCATTATTAGGTGTACGAGTATCAGGATTTCTAAGTGAGGAAGAGAAGAAGTATCAACAAAAAAGCATTAAAAGTTTCTTAAAATCAGGAAAAGAAATTGGTTTTCTTAGGCTGCAGCCAGGGAAGGCCAGCCAAGAGTATTTCACAAAACATTCAGAAGCATCTCCCAGAGGGAGTTTTTTTGATAAGAAGCGAGCTGCAAGGCAACTAAACAGTGAGAATCTTTGTCCAAATGAAACTGTAGGTAAGCAGCTCTTTCATGATCAGAAATCACCAGTAAATTTTGTGGAAGAAACTAAGAAAGTGGCAGATTTACAGAAGCCTCATCCGTGTAAGACTTTCACCTGCCCTGTTTGCTTTGAGGAGCAAAACAGCAATAATTTGGAAGAGCTTAATAGACATATTGATAAGTGCCTCAGTGGGACTGTTGTTAAAGATGCCACGGAAATATCCAAAAATGATAATCCAAGAGAAAATACACTTAACTTTCTTCCGCACTTCAAAAATGAAAACGTTGATGAATGTCAAATAAATAAAACGGATCAACTAGCAGAAACAGACCAGTCTGCAAGTACATCTGACAGCTCTGCTAGCAATAGCACAGAAAAATTCACTCAGGTAATACCTGATAAACCCCACAGAGAAAGACAGCCTAGCACTCTCAGTGATATTGCTAGAAACGTGTGTATGAAACAGTGTCTTTTCCCAAAAAGAATTTCACAAGACAAGGAAGACCATTTTGAAAAGACTGAGCATACAGAAGAAACTAGTTCATCCTGTTTTGTTGAAGCCAAAGAAGACAGCGTCCTTGTTTGTCCAGTTTGTAATTTACAACAGAAAACCACTAGTCTGGTGTCATTCAACAGACACGTGGATGTCTGCTTAAATGAAGGCCTTATCCAGGAGCTCACAGAGAAAAAAGAATTTCCTGCTAAGACTTCTAATATGGAAAATTCAAACAGAGTTGGTGAGTATCCACATTAGGATATATTTGATTACAATTGAAGTGATTTGGTAGTGGTGTATTTGAACCTCAAAACAGCACATGGGGCTTTTGAGATGTTTTCAGTAAGTTCATTTGAGTAAGTAAGGTGCAAGGGTGAACAGTTTAATTCAGAAAATTTCAAACCAGTTTTTATGACAAAACAGATTTATGAATGTCGTGGTAATTAAATATCACATTCCTATTTGCCACAAAGGTGATATAGGAATTACTGCTTATTTCTGTAAATTTTGTGTTTGCTACCCACCAAGCATGTTCAGATAGGTGTTTTTAAGGCCACTGAGATTTAAGTGAGAAGCAATGAAATAATCTTCAACTTGGATTGTTTCAGAGATTCAGGTGACAGAAAAGTTATATTATGTCTTGTGCTGGCAAAAACAGAGAGGTGATGAACTAAAACATAAAGGCAGGAACTTGACTGTTTTATGTCTAATAAAATATATCATGTAACTGCACCTTTAACATGCAAAACCAGTAGCATATTTACTTCAGCAGTTTTTCTTTTTGAGGAAGAGTTAATCTCTGGCTAGATTAGAGGACACCTGCAGGTAATTAACTATCTGCTTAAAGTACCTTGTCCCTAATCTAACTTGGGAGACTTTTAAGAAGAAATGAAAATGCCAGTGTGCTAGAATTATCAGAACACAATTAAGACTTACAATATCAATATTTCTGCACAGAGAATTTTTAAGCAATGTTATTGCTACATGGGCACACAGGCTTCATTTTAAAGTAAACACTTACTGTTGGCAAAGAGTCCCTCCCTGCCAGATAAAAAAAAATGTCAACAACCGTCTTGAAAATCAACTACATTACACTGAGTATTTCTGAAAACTACAAGAACATTGACATTAGTCCCTTAGAGTGCACATAACAAAATGTTAAGTCTTCCTTGAGAAAGATTAAATTTTGGTTATCTTAAAAAAAAAAAAAAAAAGGGGAGGTGTGGGGGTAAAGAAAAACTTTACCCAAACGTGCTCTTTTAAAAGTTCTGCCATATATGTGCTTTCTGAAGCATTCTTTATTGAAATAATTAATTTTGATTGTTTCCAATTACTTTTCAGGAGGTTTAAGCAGAGGACAGAAGTGCACAAATCCATCACAAGGAACAAAAAGGTAAGAGATTTCTGGAAGCTTGAGTACACAACTGATTTTAAAATAATACAGTTTAGAAAAATGTTTAGTGTTGTAAAAGTTTTGTATGTATGCATTGCACATTTTTCCCTCTTACCTTTTCTTTTTCTTTCTTTAACTTTAGGTCTGGATTAACAACTTCACAGTCAGTATCAAAAAAAGCCAAGTCATGCAATTCCAAGCATACAATTGAAATGTTTTTTAAATGACTGTCTAGCAAAATGTTCTATATGAAGTATTTCATAGTGTTTTATGACTGCAAATTGACCTAGCATATTGGGGGTAGGATTCAGGTACCTGTTACTTTGGAGCCATTGCATGCCTGTGTAAAAAGAACATGATGTTTGAGGTAGAAGAGGAGGTACAACTGAGGTAACTTGAGGTTTTTGTGAGAATAATACTTTTTTTTTTTCAATTGTCTCCTAGTATCAAAATTTGCTAGCACTTCGACTTTGTTTTTATTGAACGTGTGGAACTTTGTTAGAGTCACAAGCAGCCTGATGAATTCCCTCTGCTGTTCAACAAAGAGAACAGGGAGATTAGAGCGGCCATTGAGCAAGCCTCTAGGGTGAGGTCCCTGGAAAGCAGGAATCATTAGCCAGGGTGCCACACTATGCTTACTGAAGGCCCTCTTCTCACACCTCACCTTCCATCTTCTCTGTCTGTACTGGCTCTGATAGCCATAGTACCTCAGGCTGATGCTTCCTTGAACAATTCAGTACCGTATTTAATAGTGGTATTAGCTGTGTGATAACAAAGAAAAGCTGAGTTGCTTGAATTCAACTTAGGAACTTCTATCTTCTCAGTGGACACAAAACCCACAGTTTCAAAGGAGAAGAGCAAGAATTTAGAGCACAATCAAGCTTTCATCATTGCTACTCTAAATTATCAGTAATAGTTGATGGACCAGCCCTGAAGAACTCATGTTGAGATACAGGATGACTTCAGTGATTTAAAAAAGGTTAAAAAAAATCTGTTGATAAGGGAAGAATTCCTCCAGATTAGTCAGACAAATGCTGTTTGATCCTTGGCCTTTCCAAAGGCACTGAGAACTTCAATTCTCTTCACAATTGTGAAATTGTTGCTGGTCAGTAGGACTAAATTTACTCTAAAAAAAAGTCTTGTGCAATAATAATATGAATGATGTGCAAATTAGATGCTGAATCTTCTTATTGTTTACCTGTCTCTTTAAAAATATTTGGTACTTCTGAATAAATGATATTTTATCTGTGCATATGTAGAAGGAGGAAGTTGTGAAGTGCAAATATTTAAAATACCCTGTTCAGATTTTTTTTTTCTTTTCACACCAAATTGCTTAAATGTAGATATTTTAATATAATTAAATATTTATCAGGCAAATAATTTATGATAACATAATTCCTGTACGTTATATAAACAATGTCAAACCCTGTGTGAAATATAAACTGCTTTTTCATTGCAAAATCATCTGTGTTGTTGTTTAACTGTATTGAAAGTGCTTTGGGGTTTGCTTGTTTTTTAAACAAGCAAATGTGTACCTGGTATGTCTCAGATGCTCAGGCAGAATGTGCTTTTTTGGTTTCCAGACTTGCTGGAATGATTTCACCATCTCTGCCTGCTTATCTGTCCGTTTGCCAGATGCCACGGTATCCAGAGCTCTGTCATTTGAATTGATGTCAGTACTCCCTTATCTGTTTCAGACCAAATCAGCTGGACTAGTTCAGACTATGCAAGCTGACTCAGTTGACTTTTTCTAAACCAGGTCAGTGAGCGTTCAGCATGAGCTGTTCTGTTGACAGAGGTGGGAGCTGGAAGCTTTTGGTAGGAAAGACTCAAAAGCAACCGAGGGAACAATGACTTAAGCTACTACTGCAGTTTAGAAAGCAAACACCTGTCCCTTTGTTAGTTTGTGTCTGTCTGATCCAATAAACTGTAGAATCAAAGGATTACCTTGTCATGGTGTGTGTTTCTGTAAAATGTGTATTTTTACATATGCATTTCTTAGCAAAAAGTAAACTACTTTAAGTGCTTGATCAAGTGACACTAGTTTGGTTTAGCCTTGGAATTTGTCTCACAATCTGTTTACAAAACAGATGTACTGGAGGGTAGCAAATGTAACACCTATCTACAAGAAAGGCAAAAAGGAGGATCTGGGAAACTGTAGACCTGTCAGTCTGACCTCGATACCAGTGAAGGTCATGGAGCAGATCACCTTGAGTGTCATTTCAAAGCACATAATGGACAACAGGCATAGTCAGCATGGGTTTATGAAAGGCAGGTCCTGCCTGATGAACCTGATCTCTTTCTATGACAAGATCACACGATTATTGGATGAGAGGAAGGCTGTGGATATTGTATACCTGGACTTTCAAAAAGCATTTGACACAGTCCCCCACAAAATTCTCATGGAAAAGTTGGCTGCTCACGGCCTGGATGAGCATGCAATCTGCTGGATCAAACACTGGCTGGATGGACGGTCCCAAAGTGTGGTGCTCAATGGAGTTAAATCCAGCTGACGGCCGGTCACAAGTGGTGTTCCTCAGGGCTCGGTACTGGGACCATTTCTGTTTAATATCTTTATTGATGATCTNTGGTGAAGGGCCTGGAGAACAGATCTTACGAAAAGTGATTGAAGGAGCTGGGACTGTTTAGTTTGAGAAGGAGAGGCTCATCGCTCTCTACAACTACTTGAAAGGGCGTTGTAGAGAGGTTGGTGCTGGTCTCTTCTCACAGGGAATTAGGGATAGAACAAGAGGGAATGGCTTCAAGCTGCAACAAGGTAGGTTTAGGCTGAACATTAGGAAAGAATTTTTCCTAGAAAGAGTGGTCAGCCCCTGGAATAGGCTGCCCAGGGAGGTGGCTGAGTCCCCATCCCTGAATGAGTTTAAGAGTCGTTTAGATGTGGTGTTGGGGAATATGGTGTAGGGGATGAATTTGTAGAGTAGGGCTGGTGGTTGGACTCCCAAGGGTCTCTTCCAACCTGAATGATTCTATGATTCTCTATATGTTACTGTGAATTCTTCTTTGAGTTATGAATCATAGAGAAAAAAAGAGGACATTTCTGTGATGTTTGTGTTCTTCTCTCTACCAGTTCTGAAGAAAGGAATGCAGGTGGTGTATGCCTGACCACAAAGCATTTATCTGTAAGGAAGATGGTTGGCATAAGTGGGACAGCCATAGAGATGCCCCCATAAGAACAGGACTTGCTTGAGTTTATTTTTTAAATCATCACTACCCAAAAATTTAGGCTGTAGAACAGCATTTTCCTATTGATTCTGCTTGCTTCTATTGGTAGTAATATCTTTATTTCTTTGGAATTTTGAAATATTTTGCCTTCAGAATGTCTTGCTGTGGCTGAATATCATGGTGGCCAATTGTGTTTATTTGTTGTCTGGCCTGGGTGTCACAAAATCTCTATTTCTAGAAAGTTTCCTGTTATATAAGTGCTTTGGCTTATGCTGTTTTGTTCTTAGAGGTGCTGATGTTCCACCTTGAAATGTCAGTAACAGGCAGGAACATCAGCAGGGCAGAATATGGGCTTGAATTGGTTGACCTGTAGCTTGATCCATGTTGGAATTGTTTTTGGAATTGTTTATCAATTCTCTGTCTCTCTCACATTGTAGTATGCAGATCCAAACATAAGGTTGGGAGCCATCAAGAATCATAGAATGGTTTGGGTTGCAAGGGACCTTACAGATCATGGATTTCCAACCCCCTGTCATGGGCAGGGACACCTCTGACTAGACCACATCACTCAAAGCCCCATCCAGCCTGGCCTTAAACACTTCCAGGGCTGGGGCATCCACAACTTCTCTGGGCAACCTGTTCTAGTGTCTCACCACCCTCACAGGAAATTATTTCATTCTTGTATCTAATCTAAATCTACCCTCTTTCAGTTTAAAACCCTTATGCCTTGTCCTGTCACCACACTCCTTCATAAAGAGTCCCTCCTCATCTCTCCTGTAGGCCCCCTTTCAACTACTGGAAGGCTGCTGTGAGGCCTCCCAGGAGCCTTCTCTTCTCCAGGCTGAGCAATCCCAACTCTCTCAACCTGTCCTCCTAGGAGAGGTGATCCAGCCTTCTGGTCATCTTTGTGGCCCTCCTCTGGACTCACTCCAATGGGCTCCAGAGCTGGACACAGTACTCTGGGTGGGGTCTTACCAGAGTGGAGTAGAGCTGCAGAATCACCTCTCTTGACCTGCTGGCCACACTTCTTTTGATGCAGCACAGGATGTGGTTGGCTTTCTGGACTGCCAGCACATGTTGCTATGTTGCTGGCTCATGTCGTGCTTCTCGTCCACCAATACCCCCAGGTCCTTCTCCTCAGGGCTGCTCTCAGTGGATTCTCTGCCCAGCCTGTATTTGTGCCCTGACCCAGGTGAAGGACCTTGCACTTGGCCTGGTTGGAACCTCATGAGGTTTGCACAGACCCACCTTTCAAGCCTGTCCAGGTCCATACTGCCTTCCAGTGAGCCTAGGGACCAGTCTTCAGCTGCCTGACTTTGTTGGCCATCTGATGTTCAGGAGATCTCTGCCCTGTCTTTTCTGGTTGCATGAGCACCTCTTGAGACTGATCTCTCCATTTCATTGTTCTAATAACTACTCAGGAGCAAAGGCAGGTGGCAACAGGTAGCTGTAAACCGTAAGACACAAGGGGAAGAATGAGTGTAACTGCAGACTGTGCTGCAGTTGCACAGGATAACAGTTCATGCACCACAGGATTCAGAATCCTGCAGGGTTTCATACTTTCTACACAGCTTAGTAGACATCAAGACACAGTTTAATAAAAACATAATAATCACTACATACAGAGCACAATTTTTGTTTGTTCCTCTTCTTTATGCACTATTCAACATGCTTTTGTCTACTCATTTATGTATTCATTACTACTGTTACTTCAAATGTTAAAAAAAACGCTTTGAGTTCTGGTGGAGAACAGCATGCTCTGTGAAGGCAAGTAAAGAAGATGTTTCAGTACTCCCTTGCTATGTGTTTGTTCCAGATCCTGTATCTCTGTTGATTTCTGCATCAGCCTTTTCTTCAGGTCACTGGAGCTGTTTAGAAGAGTCAAGTTTGTGGGAAGTGGTAAGAGAATGTGGTAAACTTGGTATTTTCAAATTTTCAGCACGTAAAGTGTAGTTGTACTGGAAAAGTTAGTTAATAGACCAGGGATATGCTGTGAAGTAGTAGTGTATGACGGTAATTAGAACTGGAAACTAACAGCTGATGTTTCTAGATTGTATGTAAAATTATGGTCCTGTTTCAGAGATTCATACTATAACTCATGCTTTCTGTGGGGCTGCAAATGTATTCCTCCTTTGGTGCCAGCTTTGTAGGCAAACCTAATCATTCCACAGTTGTCTGTTGTCTCTGATTTGGAAAACGAGCATTAATGTTGTAAACAGTGGGTCTGTATTACTAGCCCGGTCACTATACAGAAATAAAACTCCTCCTCTTAAGAAGTTTTGCTGGAACATTTGACTCAGAGGAAGCAAGTAAAAGTGAAACCTGATTCAGCTACAGCTAAATCAGTTACTTTTTCTTCTCACTCTAGGTTTATGTTCACAGTTTTTTTTTCAGCTGAGTAATATTCTCCTAGGAGGACAGTTCATGAAGCTGTTGTACCAGACCAAGCTGTATCAGGTGTAAAGGTACATCACAGCCTGATTGTATCAAAAATGTTTAAAGGAGAAAAGAACTGTGAAGTGACTTCACACATGATAATCAGGATATGAACAAATGGTTTTGTATCAGAATTTTCTCAATATACCAACTCTTGAGTATTTCACATTAATTTAATTATGGACAAGCATGGTGATAATAAACTTGGAAGTTAAGGTGACTCTGTATTTTTATTACAAAGAAAAATTATAGCAAAGGAACTCAAATGTTTCTTCAGTTGTGTAAGGCTGAAGACTGATGGCCCTGCATTCTTGGAGCTACTTTTCCACTACTTATTTTACAATGCTAACAATATCAAAGGCTATTTTAAAAGTAAAATTTAAGCTAGTCACTTTAAACAATTTTTGTGCCTTATCTGAGATAATCAGTGTCTACATAAAATGAAACGTTGGCTTAAGTAGATCAAAGTAATAGTGGACTTGAAGATAAATTGGGAATTACATAGATTAGATGGATCTGTAAGTTCACAAAAACTGAACATCTGGGGATGTGTGCATCAACTTTGACTGGATTTGGACAGAAGCAGATGAAAGTATATCAATACTGCTACTGCACTGGCGCATTTCTACCAAAACTTATGGCACCAGTACATCAGACTCCCACATCCCAAGGCTGCATCATGCTTGTGTGACACAGGAACAGTCTCCCTCTTCAGTCGGGTGAACAGTGCTTTACAGCAGTGTGAATAGTTCCAGGAGGGATTTCTGCCCCAAACGTCCTTCAGCCCGCAGAGAGAGGCCTGTGATGCTGGAGCTCCTTGTGGTTTAGCAACAAAGGCACCTGCCTCCAGGGTCCTGTGCCAGCTGCAGTGTCCTAGTGCATCTCCTTAGGCTTGTGGCATTGCTTTAAAAAAAATGCCACTTCATGTGGGGATTTGGAAAGCACTTCAGGAGCAAACAGGAACGCCTTTTTGTCTTGTGAGTGCATTTGTGGGTGCAAAGTGCTACATACTGCAATTTAAATTTGCAATTGCAAATTGTCAGCTGCTAGAGAAGACTAGGAGAGGAGGCTGCACAAGGATGCCTAGGTTAGCCTCAAGAAATTCTGTGTATTTAGTTCCCGGTTGCTCGGCACCTCTGCCTCTCGGGATGATGTGGCCGGGGTGCAGCCAGCTGGGCCCTGGCTGGGTGTGCTCCACACCGCTTGCAGGGTTGTGAGTGAAACTGGTTTGTCAGGGTCAATGCAGGGCTAGGCACCTCCCTTAGCATCCTGGCCTGGGGCCACTTCCCTGGGGTGAGGAAGGAAGAGGAGCCGAGGGCAGTGATGGAGGGGCTGAGCTGTCTGCTGCGTGCTGGAGGACATGCCATGGCAGGAGTGGGGGCAAGCAGCCATGATGGCCATGAGTGCGCAGGGGCATCAGGGGCGAGGCTGCCCGTGGGTGGTGGGACAGCCCTGTCAGGGCTACAGGGATGGTGGGGATCACCACACCCCTCCTTCTTGCCTTGACCAAAGAACAAAATGAGCAGGGATTTGAAGAAAAAGAAAGGAAGCAGATGTGTGGAGGTGGGAGCTGGGGTTTGGCACGTCCACCTTCTGAGGGACAGGTCCTGCAAACTGCCCAGTGGCATCACTTCTCCCCTGAAGCTGTCCGAGGGGGTTCACTGTCAATGGTCACACCACTGGGGCTGAGCATCCACCAACAGCTTCGTGCCCACTCCAGGACCCCCATTTTGGTGGCACACACCAAAATTGGAGGACCTTCTGGCCTCCACGACTCCCAGAGATGGGGTCTCCAGCTTTCATCCCGCAAACCGGTTTGTGAAAGAAAAGCCTGCTCTCACATGGGCTGCAATTAAGTGAAAATGGGTTATTTGTGGAAACTGAGCGTTGATTGTTAAGCCCTGCCTGCAGTCCTGCCCTGTGATCACAGCGTGACAGCCAGGAGCTGTTCTCTTGGACCATGCTTCCTGCTTCCAGGCTGGCAAAGAGGGCAGATAAAGAAAAGAAACAAATACAATACCACTGTTGGACTCAATAGGTGGTTTTTCCCATTACATCTTTGAATCGTATCATTATTATTTTAGAAAAAGGTTCTTGTGACTTAGCAAAATACCTACCCTAGTCATTTTATTTCTGGTAACAAACCAGGAAACATAGAGAAAATACTGAGAATGTCACCAAACCATTAAACATATGACTTAATTTTTAGAAACAATAAAGTAAAAGTAATTTTTCTTGTCATTTGAACCTCAGTGTTGTTACTGGGTTTGTATTTTGCCTGCTCTTCAGCAAATTCAAATTCCTGCTTTTTTCCCCAAGTACTTTTTGAGGCAATGACAGATTTCATCTTGTGGATACCATAACAGGAAATTAAAAATAGCAGGGTGGGGAGGAGGGGAAGGTTTCCACTGTCAAAGAGTACTGGAACCTCTGGTGCACATTTTTACTTCATTGGAAGTCAGTCTTATTCCTATAAGACAGATTGAAGCCATTAAAAATAAGTTGCAGATATGAGGAAAGAAAAATTGAAGGTACCTCAAAGCTTGAATTTCTGTTGAGGAAGACTTTCAGTTTTCAGGTAAACAAAGCAATTTACTTTTCTGCATCTTTTTCTTCCTTGCCCTTCCAAGAGAGGCAAAATTTTTTGGTGTTCAGTACAATGTAGGTAGGGCTTTCTACAAGGCAAGTCAATTGATAAAATTACTATCTTTATTTAGCTCAAAAGAAAAATTGGATATAACTATTTTATTGTTATGATATAAATGTAAGTATATAGTTATGACATAACCTGTAGGCAATAAGCCAAACACTTCCTATGAAGCCTGGAAAAAATAACCGTCCAAACACACTGACAGCCAAAAATAGATAATTGATTGTGCTTGAAAGCAGAGAGCTTGCTAATAGTGCAAGGAGTGCCACATCCTTGAAACCCCAGCTTGGATAAAAGGTTTCCATAAATCTGTAGTCTGGTGGCCTTATACTCCTGTAATTTTATGCATGAAAAAATCACCCAGCAAAAGCAGCAAAAGGTTGTGCAGGAAGGCAGTGCTGTGGTGTGTCAAGACTGCCGCTGTTTTTATTTCCTAAATTAAGAGGTATTAAGAGACGGAGATTATTAAGGAACATCACACCCAGAGCAAAAGGTCTTATTTTTAACAGAATGTCACAAATTTATGACTTCTGGACAGAAGAGAAAAGATCTGTCACTAATTCTTTGTCAGAACTGCAACAAAACTGTCCTTGCTGATGCAGATACATTAAAGAAAGATAATTTTCTCTTATTTCTTGAAGGCAGCGTGAGTAAACCGCTGGCATTGTTCCTAAATGTCCTAAATTGCAATGGCATTTACCTTTGGATTGTACACATGTGAGCGTTCCTCAGCAGTCAGTAGAAGGAATGTGGCCTGATTGTAACTAATTGCAGCTAGTGCCCTACAATAGCAACTGGTGCCCTACATACCCTGCAACATTGATTTACCCGTGTTTGAAATGAAGGTAATGGAAAGCTGTACTGGATACTTCATTAGAGTGTAGGCTGTGAAAGCTACGAGCGAGGCATTTATTCTACAAAGATTCCTGTTCATGATGCTGAGTTTGCTGTCTGCCACGCTGCTTGTCACGGGTGCCAGGGGTGCATTTTTATTTGCAACTGGTTTGTTGGAGTTTTATTTTTTGGCTGTGACCCCATGTTGTACAACAAGTGAGTAATGTTCTGTGACTTCCAGGGAATTTTGGGAGGATGCTTCTGTGGTTTGAGGTGCTTNAGTGAATGCCATACTGATTTTCCTTAGTATACTGTGCAGTCATGCTGCCTCAAGTTATATTCTCGTTAGGTGTTAATGAACTTGGATGTAATGCAGTAGGATGAATTCACTTGAGAGGCCTCTAAGGAACAGATAATGGCTGCAGTTTCTAGTTCAACAGAGACTGCTGTCCTCTTTGGTGATGTCATTGGACAAGCGGCTTTCAGGCCAAAATATTCTGGACAGAAGATACCTAACTGATTGACTTTTTTAATGTGATATGCTAGGAAATTAAAAACATCTACTAACATTTTTGCAACTGCTACACTAACATAGATGTCAGGGTAGAAACATGAGAAATTCCCTGACCTTTAAGTTAGCTAAACCAGTTATCAGACACTGGAATTTTATTTTCCAAAGTTACTGAATATTAGGTGTGAAAATGCGTGCTGCAGCTACTTTAGTTGAACAAACAGATACTCATTTTTGGATTAAGACACTAAAGAAAAATCCCCATTTAATAGTAAATTCCTTATTATTGCTAAAGTTCGAGTGAAAGTACACACACCCACACCCACATACCCATTCCCCCCTTTAAAAACTCCCGGTCTTTTTTTTTTCTTTGTTTGTTTTTTTTTTTTTTT
>VXBJ01006347.1:18888-47066 GCA_013400055.1 Nycticryphes semicollaris
TTTTTTTTTTTTTTTTATTTTCAGTTGTGTTGAACCGTGGGGTTACTGCTATATGTTTTTATGATATGTTGGTGGTGTGGTCTTTTTTTAAAAAGAGCAACTTTTCCAAGAATAGGAAATAAATAAATCCCTGCTATGCCTACAAAATACTTTGGGACCTGTTTAGATGACAAGAGCTTCATAAATGAACTCCTTCTCCTGTAAGCAGTGCAAATAATGGTAATCCATGCTGTGAAAAATCTAACTTGCACTGAAAAGTCGAAACTAGAAACATCAGCCAGATGTCTCTAGAGGAGAAAAATACAATCCTGCAACAATTCTATTATGAGAAGGAAATGGTTCACATAACATATGAAATCACGACAAATAACAGAAGGTAAGAACAGCGTCATCTTACTGTTGTTTATGGCTATTTTTTTAGTAATATGATTTTTTTCATCACCTTTTTCCACAGTATTGCCAGATGAGAGAGAATTTCAACATGCTGCTAAAATGAACAATTTGGAAAATATGGAAAAGCTATTTAAAAAGAATGTTAATATAAATGCTGTAGATACTGTGAGTATGAACCGTCTGACAGAAGACTGATCTGAAATGTGACTCCTTGGGGCTACATGGTGGGATCCCATCATTGGAGCCCAGGCAGCTGCAAGGTAATGAGGCAACAAAAGACCATTCTAGGACCTGATAATTTTGTGAAGCGTAACTCACAGGTCTTTGCATTTAGCCAGTCTAAATGCTACAGCCTAGCCAGTGCATCATGCTGGGAACTAAGGACTTCTGAACTGTGTGTGGTCCCTCCTCTAATATCTATTCTTGTTTTGGGGTGACTAATTTCTTGAGATCCTCATCTTTCAGAGCAGAATGACTTAACCTCACAGTTACTTTGAGAATGAATTTATGTTGCTAATGTTACAAATTTCAAGAGTGAAGTGTAATTGTTCAGTTTTTATGGAACCAGGGGAGCATTCTACCATGTCCTCTGGCTCCAGGCTGAGATTGGAGTTCAGGTTTACCCTAGATAGATGAAAAAGCATTTTTTTATACTGACATCAACTCTAGGCCTAAAATCTGAGGTTGTACACTTCACAATAACAAAAATATAGGGCTGTGATCCACATGAGAGGTAGTTCAACAGCAATGGAGTGGTCATGATATTTATCTGGGAGTAGCAGAGAAGAGTTTGCCCTCAATGGTTATGAATAAATGATCTACCCATGAATATCCAATGTTACTTAATTGTGGGTTCTGTAAAATTTGCTTCCCATGCCCATGTCAGGTTTTTCTCCACTGAGGAGATAGTACAGATGAATTCCTTGGTCCGTTTGTGAAAAAGAATGAGAAAAAAGTTTCTTTTGAGTAAACTTTTCTTGAACAATGAGAGTGTTCCCATCATTTACATCCTACTCTAAAAAGTTGCTTAAAAAATAGTTCTTGCTTCTGTATTGCTTTCCGGGATTCAGGAAATTAAAGTAAATACTTTTCCAGTCCAGTAGTTTGAAACTTTTCTCTGTCATCCTTAACTCAGACCTATAGTATAAGAGTTTTATTAGCATAGCTACATGGCTGTTGTGTGTTGACTGGTTCTCCTAGTGGAGATGTAGCTTATACTGGCAAAAACATTATTTTTTTGTTCATCTTGGTCATTTCTGCCCCTGTACTTCCAAGTCAAATAAGCAAGCCTACCAAAAAGTGAGTTTTGGTGATACAGAACCATTTCTGTGCATAAGGCTTTTTTCTGGCAGAAATGTCATAAATCGCACAGCTTAGACTTATGCATGTATCAGTCAGCTGATCTGCACAGACACATAAGAGCAGAATTCCAAATTGATTTTTAAAGTTAATTAGTTTAATCACATAACCTTGTATGGAATCTCTCAGTGAATTACAGTAAGCCTAGTTACGTTCACTTTAACTGGAAGCAAAACTTTCTCCACTAAAGTTCAATGCAATTTAACCAATTCCCTTTCAAATTCACACCATTAATTACTTTAATGAAAAATTAATCAAGTGTTCCTGATAAACAGTAAGCCTATTAGCCTGTGTAAAATTACTCACTGTTTGCAAAATGGAATCTTTCATTTACATAGATAATGACTCAGTCCGGGAAGGTGACTAACACTGATTGAAGGAGGAATCTCATCATGCATTGCAGAGAGATAGTCAAAAGCAAACCTAATTGCATAAATTTAGTCCTCATCTTTTCAAAACAAACCAAACAATAAAATAATAGTTAACATGGATGCTTCTTGTACTGCATGCAGCATGTGATTACTTAATCCCACTTTGACATTTTAACGAATTTCAGTGAAGGGGTGATGCTATGTAGAGTATTCTGGTTCGACAGGAAATCTTCAAGATCAATACCTAATTATATCCAAGGGAACAAAAATGCACATAAAGACTGTATGTTCAACATGGCTGTTGAAGAAGAAATATGCAAATGCATATTTCTCTGTTAATAATCAGAGAATTCAGAAATCCTGATGACCTGCACAAGGGAAAGAACTATATTACGGACCTGACAACTAAAACTTTGCTTATTTCAGCTGAAGCATACTGCGCTACATTTTGCTTGCAAGAAGTTATATGTTGGTGGATTTTCTTCTCCACCACAAAGCTAGACTTGATATGGCCGATCAGGTACACTGTTTTACATGTTTTCGTTCACACAGTGAATGTTTTCCTTATGCTCTCTGATTGCAAAGTTAAGTGCTTGCATTAAATGCTTTAGTTTGTCTTGAGACTGCACACATTGGTATGAAAAACCCCCAGTATTTGAAGAAAAACACATTGCTGAGAGTTCTGGCTGTGCTGAATAGTTGAATGAGTGCAAGGCTGGTTGAAGTCACTTGTGCAAATACGCTGTCTGTGGAAGTTGTGCATTAATCACTGTGCAGTTTATGTAAAAGCGGTCACTAAAAGCAAAACTTATCTCTGGGGATCACTAGAAGCTCAGAAAGCAACTCCTTGTGTTCTTTCCCTCCATTTTTATGTGAGTAGCTTAATGCAAAGCTGTCAGCTGCTCTGCAGTCTCCGTGACTTTAAGAGTTTAACGGTGTATGGCTTATTTGCTTGGGACAGTGTAACACTTGCTTCACGCATTAAAACGGAATGCACGGTATGTTATCAATAAACAGGCTGCTCAAGCTAGGAGTTTTCCAGTGAAGCAAGTAATGAAAATAGATGAATCATTTACCTTTTTTCCCTCCATTTGCTTCTTTCTACCTTATCCACCACATATGGCAGTATTTAATTTGTAAGTAAGGCAGATTATAGGTTGTGGAGGGAGAAAGTTGCTGTGTTTTTGCATTGTGTTGGAGTGAAAATGAAATACCTGTCAATTCCATCTACCAAGGACTCATGTCTTCGGCACATTCTTGCAATGTAGGTAACAATCTCCTTGTCAGTGCTGCTTGGGTTGCTCTGAAATGTTCTCCCAAACTGCGCTGTCAATGAATACCTCACACGCTGCTTTGAAGAAATATGGCTGTTTTTCCAGGCCTTACCAGCTCCTAAGAGAATTTTGCACTGTTGTAAGCAACATTTCCCCTTTTGTCTGGCAAAATGAAAGATATTGCCTGAATGAAGTACTCTAAAATTAATAATCTGTGATGTAAATGCTAATGGAGTAGTTCTGCAAGAAGTGGACAGTTTTCTTTCAGTTATAGTGCTCTCTATAGCAACAGTTAAGGAATGGATCCCTGGATCTTTTACGGAGTACGTCTGGGCATAGTTTAATGTAATTCTATTCTGTAACTGTTATAAATTATTCTTTATAGCAAATTATTTTTCAGTGGCTATCGTCCAGATTTGTTGAGGCAGTAAGGTAACTCAAAACATTGTATGGGTCTTTTTAATTACCCTGATAGGGTGNTGTTGAGGTTCCATTAAGCACTCAGAATCTCATTCTAATTAAGGTCTGCCTTTTGATTATTAGTAGTCTTTAATTTTTAGATGTTAATCATCTTTGTTGAAATACCACTGGAAACTTTCCATCATAATTACCTTACAGAGCTTAAATATTATGACATTATATATTATATTTGTCAGTGATTCATGTACTGTGGCAATCAGTTTGACCTTGCAATTGATAAAAAAATAGAATGAAGATACTGTGACTTTATTTCATTTATGTCAGTTTCTGACATACTTTTTGTATTAATAACCTCAAGGTCTTAAGCATTGCTAACATTTCTTGGTACAAAAATTATGTTGATTAAAACCAGACAATACTGTTCTTAGCAGCAATGTGGTACTCCTGCCTTTAGACCGGAGACTTGACATAACTCATGGAGATAGTTAAGAGGTTTATTGGTTAAGCAGCACATCTCTAAGAAACCAATAATACATTCATTGGATAATAAACATACCGCTATTGTTAATAGTATTAATTCACAATTCTATAACTCCAAGTTGCAGTGGGGAATAGTTATAACTGCTAAGGAATTTCCTTGATTCCTCTTGCTTCCTTTAGGTTCCTCTGACTCCATCTCTTAGACTAGGTGCTTTTATGGTGAAGTAAGTATGTCTCGTGCACAATGAGCCATGATTTATAAAGCTGCACCTGGACACAGTACACACAAATTGAGGAAGATGTGTGGAAAAGCTAGAGAGAGGGGAAATGGAATCCTGGGCTGCATAGGGAAGGGTGTGGCCAGTAGGTTGAGGGAGGTCATTCTCCGCCTCTACTCTGTGCTGGTGAGGCCACAACTGGAATAATGCATCCAGTTCTGGGCTCCCCAATTCCAGAGAGAAGGGGAACTACTGGAGAGAGTCCAGCAGAAGGCTACAGAGATGACTGAGGGATTAGAGCACCTCCCTTATGAGGAAAGGCTGAGAGAGCTGGGACTTTTTGGCCTGTAGAAGAGAAGGCTGAGGGGAGACCTTATTAATGCTTACAAGTATCTGAAAGGTGGGCTGAAGGAAGATGGAGCCAGACTCTTTTCCGTGGTTCCCAGTGACAGGACAAGGGGCAATGGGCACAAGTTGGAATATAGGAATTTTATTTAAAAATATGAGGAAAATCTTATTTAGAGTGAGGGTGACAGATCCCTGGAACAGGCTGTCCGGGGAGGTTGTGGAGTCCCCTTCTCTGGAGACCGTCAAGACTCACCTGGATGTAGTCTTGAATAATGTGCTCTGGGCAATCCTGCTTTGGCAGCGGAGTTGATGATCTCTAGAGGACCCTTCCAACCCTGATAATTCCGTGATGCCGTGATTCTGTGATACTCATCATCAACTGAAATTTCATCCACTGCACCTAGTGCTAACCACTTACCTGGTCTGTGGAGACAAGGAATAATTCCCAGGTGGTATTTAATTTCCCTGCTTTAAAACAGGATTAGACCTTCTCAGAAGATGCCAGAGCTTCCATCAAGATGGGAGTCAGCCTGAACATTTAGATAGGTCTTGATGTATAACATTTAGCTTAATTTAAGTGAGATTAATCTCACTCACACTACCAAGTGTTAATACTGAGCAGAACACACTCACACACTGAATTAACGAAAAAGATTTAATGAAATTTGGCATGAAGTATTTAGATGGTAATTTCTGACTTCGTCATTTTATTTGAAGCATGGCCTGACAGTGATTCATCTTGCAGCTTGGACTGGAAATCTGGATATAATGTGAAAATCAGTTAAAGCAGGCACTGATCAAAAGGCTAAGAGTGAGGTTTGTTGATGACAAATTTTTAGCGGCTCTAAATGTGTTTATGTTGGAAAAGAGTCAACATTTTATTACAGAGTTGCTTGTTTTTTTCAGGAAGGAATGGATGTACTTCACTTTGCAGCCCAGAACAACAGCATTAAAATAGTTGATTATTTTCTCCAAGATCTTCATCTGAATGACTTGAACAAGCCTGATGGGGTACAGTATATTTCTTTATGTTTATTTCTTTAATGTCATGAAGCATCTGCTGTCAAACAGATGTCAAAAAATCTTGACTTGTGGAACTTCAGTGTTTTTTTTTAATTTATTACCAGTTTATAAACTCTTAATTACTCAAATGAGTATTAAAAAACAATTAAGAAAAACAGTCAGACAAGCACTTAGGGAAAACACATTTCCTCCCTGTTTGCCTGTTTCAGCAGAACTCTAAACACTTGTTCTCCCCTGCTCCCCTTAGCTTTTGCTGCACATGATGCTCAGCCCCGGTGAGGTGTTGGGAAGCAGAGGAGGTTGAGGTCAGTCTGCAGTGGTTTCCTTTTTTTCCACTCTTTGTTTCTTAGTTGTTTCCTCTGGTCCAGCAATGGTTCTTCTGTGGGCTGTAGTCACCCTGCGGGTATATCTTCTCTGGTGTCTCCTCCCGTGTGTCCTTTCCTGTTTCTTCCTGTATCCTCATGTATCCTCCCCATAGTTGTGACCACCCTTTCTAAAATACATTTTCACAGAGGTATCACGTGCTTCTCTGATGTGTTAAGTGGTGACACGTGGTGGGTCAGATTTGTCTGCTGTGGAGACAGCTGGAAATGGCTGTGACCTCTTCCCACACACCTCACCCTTCAGCCCGCTGCCTTTCCCAAAACCTGCCAGTTATGACTAACACAGGAATATTTTGCCAGCATAGAACATGAAACTATGTGCAGCCATCCTACAGAGGTGCCTTTCTTTCCAACAGTGCAGGGATCTTGCTTTGAAGGCATACTTAGATGAGTAGAGTACTTTATCTTTACATGGGGAAAATTTATTCTTGTAGGATCTGTCACTGAAAGAACAAAGCTGTCCTCTTTCTCTCAAGTTTTCAATTGTATTGACTCAATGTAGAAAATTCAGAGTTCTTCCTACCTGTGACAAGGCTGACAGAGCAAAGTTAATTTAACACAAGAAAACCTTTGTGTTTGAGGCCTTCGAAAGAGAAAGATGAAGAAGAATCTTGTTTATATTGAGCTTATATCATAATTATCTATTAACTGCATTTTTTTTCTCAGACTTTTAATACAGGCCCCTGTCATCTAGTGAGGCCATCTAACCTATTATGACCTCACTATGGTATGGTTTTATGTCAAGATAACTTTCTGCAGTTGAATTATAAACAATTAAAAGGTTTTTGTTACCTTAACCACCATCACCAAAATCCTCCCACAATAAACAGCACTAAATTCAGGTTTCCTGGGTGAAACTTCTGAGATGTGGTTGTTCTGGTTTATGCTCACAGAGTTCAGATCAAACATTTCACACCATGGAAATAAATCTTGCAACTTGCCTGTTTCTGGTCATCCCCAGACTTTCAATGACACAGTTCTTTTGAAAGATTTTGGCAAATTCATACTGAGAAGAATTAAGAATTAAATATTTTGAACACGTTTTCTACCTTGTTACCATTTCTGAACAGTTTTCAAATATTTTCTTCAGGATATGTAACATGTATAATCTGTTTTTTACACTAACTACACATTGCATCTGTTTTCTTACTTTTCTTGCATATATGTACTTTTTTGTTAATCTACTTAGTCATATAACATATACATTTTTATGCAGAATAGACATGCACATATGCATGCCATATATCTAGTAACTGGAAGTAAAGTATTTTTAATTTTAATAACACTGTGTTTCTTTCCATAATTATTTTCTAGAAAGGCAAAAAGCCCTTCTGGCGTCTGAAAAAGGCATGTTGACATGATAAACAATATGATTACTCTGAATCTGTTTACATCTGAAAAAGGTAAGGTAAAGGTTTCTTCTCCAAAGACATACAACTAAAAATGTACTTATGAGAGATTACTTTGTTTCAGAGTATTTATTACACAACCAAGTGCTGTGAAGAAACTGTGCAAATGTCACAGTCCTGGTAGTGATATATATTGGACCAATAAATCATAGAGTCATAGAAATATTCAGGTTGGAAAAGAATATATCAGGATGATGATTTTTCAGTAATTAGGGGAAGGGAATAGGACTTCTGTCCTTATTGCCAGGAGACTTTTCTATATGCATTTATAATTAATGTAAAGCAAGACATGTGTATGCTGTCTGTTGGTAGGAGTGGGAAAGTCTGGTGATAAAGGTGTCAGCCTCCATCCTGGGAGGTCATATTTCCCAGCTTTTCACTGTGCTTGGTTGTGTCATTGTGTCACTGCTACATCCTGCATGACTAATCTTTCAGAGGTGTTTAGATGCTTCAGGATACAAATAAACACCTATTTTCAGAAACATGTATTTTTCAGAAGTGCCTTAACACTTCAATTTGATTGAGTTTCTGTTTGACACTGCATATTCAGGTATCTAAATAACTGTCAATGACTGCCTTTAAATTTCCTTACCCCGCTATTCATGGAATGAGCCAGTTGGTATTTTGCTGCATCAGAAGCATTGCAAGGATAAATACATTAAAAATTGTGAAATGGTCAGATATTGCATTTGTAGAACCATGCAAGTAAGTACCCAGGAAGTGCTCTTTTTATTTTTAATTGGTATTCTGGTGATAGTTTAAAAGCTGCAGTACAGCCCAAAGCTAGCAGTTTATCAGCAGAGGTTGAAAAACAAATGTCCCAGACACCTAGCAGGCTGACGGTGTAAACAACAACGATGGGAGGCAAATGGTGTGATTCTGCAGAGTAAGGAGGTAAGAAGCCAGGACAGAAACTCATCTCCTGGGTCACTAAAAGTAATCATACTGTATCCATAATTTCTGACAAGGATTTTAATTCATCCTCCCCACACAGTGCTGTGAATGACCAGCTGTTCTGGACTCTCATTTCTCTGAGGGTTAGTGTTCTTGTACTAATTTCCAGCTTCAGTTTAGTTTTAGCCAGCTTTATACTTTTCCTTGTGCCAGCTTTGTCTTTTAACTCAAAACCTGCTGCTTTTCCTGAACTTGGTCTTTCTTTTTATTTGTTTGCTGATGTGGGTTTTTGGTTTTTTGGGTTTTTTTTTTCTCAATAGAATCATAGACTTGTTTAGGTTGGAAAGGACCTTTAAGATCACCTAGTCAAACCATCAACTTAACTCTGACAAAAACCATCACTAAACCATGTCACTAAGCACTATGTCTGCCCAGCTTTCAAATACCTCCATGGATGGTGCCTCAGTCGCTTCCCTGGGCAGCCCATTCCAATGCTTAATAACCCTTTCAGTGCAAAAATTTTTCCTGATATCCAACCTGAACCTCCCCTGGTGCAACTTGAGGCCATTTCCTCTTGTACTGTCTCCTGTGACCTGGGAGAGGAGACTAACCCCCACCTCTCTGCACTCTCCTTTCAGGTAGTTGTAGAGAATGATGAGGTCTCCCCTCAGCCTCCTTTTCTCCAGGCTGAACAAGCTGAGCTCCCTTAGCTTTTCCTCACAAGGCTTACTCTCCAGACCCCTCACCAGCTTTATTGCCCTTCTCTGGACCCACTCCAGCACCTCAATGACTTTTTTTTCTGGTACTTGAGGTGGGGTCTCACTAATGCTGTCAATCACCTCCTGAATCCTACTCACCACACTGTTCCTGATACGGGCCAAGATGCTGTTGGCCTTCTTGGCCTCCTGGACACACTGCTGGCTCATGTTCAGCTGACAATCAACCAATATCCCCAGGTCCTGCTTCTTATTTAACTAGTGAGAAACTGTGCTTGCTGATAGTGAAGGAGTTTGAGGATTTCGATGCTGGCATCAAAGCCTTTACAATTTTCTGTACACTTACTTAGGCTTTGGCCATTAATATTTAAATCATTAATCTTGGGGGTTTGGTGTAGGCTCCATTCTTGTAGGAGCCGGTATCCAAAGTTTTTTTCTAATTAATTCTTTAGGAGTTAGAATTTTAGGTCTTTTCATTGGTCATACATGGCAGTTTTCAGGGTAAGAGACAATGAACTAGACCAACAAGGTCATGTCTGCATAGATTTGAAAAGGCCCCTTTTGGATTAGTCCGAATATTGGAACATGCTGTGTGGATCTGCCTCTTCCTCCTTGTATGTAAAAAACAAAAAGTTTTGTGTTGGTTTTACTTGATGTTTTGACTTTGTTCTGGGTTTTAAAATATCTTATTATCTTATTTGACATTTTAATTTCAAGGATGGAAACACAGCATTGCATCTAGCAGCCAAAAATGGTCACAGTGAAGTTGTAGAAATTCTGCTGGAACAGTGGGAGGAAATAAATTACCTCAATGAGGTAAGGACACAGAAATTATTGAAAGATGAAGTTAGAGATTTGAAAAATCAACTCAAAACTAACATTTTAAAGGAATACTTGTTGCACTGAGCAGACTCCATTAGTTCTGCTGCTGTTCTAGTGCCTTTGATCCTGTTTCATTGTTCCTCCTCCAATAAATTCAGCTCCATTAACTCCTAGTATGTCTATTCCTCTGTCCTCTGTTCCTCACACCATGTCCTTTCCTCTGTCTCGCATGCCCTTGCATGATAGCAGGACACAGAGGACCCTCTAAAGTAGGCTTCCTCTCCTCCAACATTTCTGGCTGTGTGATCCTATTCCTTTTACCACCTTTGGTGCTTTTCAGGCTCCTTGCTGAGCCAGTTCAACATGCATACCCAGCACATACCATCTCAGGCACCTCAGCAAAGACGTCTCAGATTTGCACCTTTTTCATCTGAGCTCATTTAACTGCACAGAACTGTCTGCAGATGCTGCCTACTCACTTTTTCTTTCCCAGGTTAATGTTGGAGAGGTCAGCGAGAATATTCATTAAGTGCATATTAGCTGTGGAGGTTGTATCCCTGATTTGATGCGCTCACAAACTTAATTTTCAGGTTTAAAGTGGGGGCGGGGTGTGGGGGCAGGGCGGAAATACCCACTAATTACTCAGCTCAGCGTTTCTGCTTTGCAAAGGGTCCTTGTGTCTTCTGCTTCTTCCGTGGGGCAGCTGGAAAGAACTGGGCAAGTCAATTCACTTTGTTGTGGGCTGCTGTGCCCACCGCGGGAACCTGTCAAGTGTCTGATGATCTGTTCTACTGGACCAGCGGGCGAAATGAGTAAGGGACACCCACTCACACCCATGGCCCTCCTCTTCCTTAACCAGCACCAGATTTATGGGTCAAGGGGTTCTCCTCCAACTTGTCTGTTATTTCCAGCCATGCAGGCTTTGAGGCACGTGAACCCCTTGGAAAAGTGAAGCCCTTCTGTTTCCAAGCCTTGTCTAACAATGATGCTTCTGCACACAAAGCTTGTACTGCTTGTGCTCCTGCTTTGCCATGGCTAATGATGTGACCTTCCAGTCCATCGGGAGTTGTTCTGGTCTGTGGATAAACAGATCTTTCTTTCCACAGCATGAGCAAAGCAATAAAATATTTTAAGTTTACCAGAGTAATGGTGGCAGGAGTTTAAGCAAAATAAAAGCAGAATGTATCGACGCTCCTGTGAATGCTGAAGCACTACAGTAACTTCCAGTAAACTTTTGAGTATTTTAGGAGTTGAGAAGCAGAGATTAGATCATTGTGCAGCTGAGGTAATTTATTTTAGAGACTTGTTGTGGAAAGTTGGAGATTTTATTGAGAAGATTTGAAATAAATATGCATCAGAATTGTTTCTGCTAGAAGCACTCCTTGTAACTAGCACTAGAGTTGGTAATTAGTCACAAATCCATGGCATTGGCTTGAACAGAAATTGGTACTTATGATATGTGCTAGCAGGCCAGCAGTGGTGCCTGGTGATGAATGGCAGCAACTGCTACCTTTGTAACTGGTCTTGGTTTTTGTCCTTGTTGCTAGCAATCTTCTTTGAAAAGAGTGTGATTGATATTTATGAAATAATTATCTGTATTGTAAACCTTTACTGTACATCTGTCCACATAAATGTCATCTGTTACCTAAGTGTTGGTGAGTTGCCATTTCATTTAAATGTTAATTTAGGAACATTCAGGTTGAGTTCTCTTGTGACTGCTTCCCCTTTTCTGTTGAACTGGATGAGTGTGATTTTTGTTTTGTATCACAGCCTTAGAGTCACATGGCTTAAATTGGAACAGACATTTTCTCTCTGCTGGTCTAGAATGGAGAAACTCCATTTTACTTGTCTGCTGAAGGAGGTCATGAAAAATGTGGTGAACTCTTACTGGAAGCAGGGAGAGACATCAATGATTTAACTCAAGTATGTACACGGTATCCCTCCAGCATAAAGATACTGGGACATCTTGGGCTGCGAGAAGGACCTTATCTTCTATTTTCTATGTGTACTAACAGTATATTTGCTCTGCTTACTTTTGTCAAATGGCAAAATAGTAAATTAATTAATAAAATACAATTGAGAATGCAGAGAATACTAGCAGAATAAAACAGATGTGGAAGATATATAGCATAGATTTATTTGACAGAGTATTGTGGCAGAGCTTTTTTTATTTACTGTATGTCCAATAGCAAAACATGTGACTAGGAAATGTAATCAGCCAAGGTAATTGAAAATCCTCCTTTTTGGCAGCGTATATGACTGCACGGATGACAAACTTCTTCTCCACATCTGGTCCCTGGACTCCATTCCAGCTCACATCTGTTGAATGGCCTCGGCTTGCCTGCTGTAAGAAGTGTATGATTCCAGCTGAGAGCTTGTTTATTTTAGCAGAATTATTAAATGAGAGATTTCTGTTGATCCATTTTTAAAAGTTTGTTAATGTGGCTGTGCTCACTTGTTGAAAGCAAATTGAACTAACAGCCTAGGAGACATTTTGGCATTGGCATATTCCATGGCACAGGATACCTGACAATGCTGATTTGTCTCTATCTTAAGAGAGACTGAAAAAGACTATAGAACTGGTGTTTTTAGCATTTTTGTTGTGATATAGCAAAAATGGAAAGTTTCTACACTATTTAGAAAAACACATCATGCTCACTGTTGATCCACTTAATTTTATATCTTTTTATCAAAGGGAGTTTTTTGTGGGAAGGGGATAATAACACAAATGTAAATGCAGGATTACTCAATATTGATAGCTCTCTTTAGTACTGTTTTTCCAGTAACAAAACCGTAAGATTTTATTTCCTATACTATTTCTTTCAGAACAACAGCAGTGCTCTGCAGATTGCAGTTCAGACTGGACATCTCTCCTTGGTTAATTTTCTTATTGATAAGAATATTGACCTGATTCCTAAACCTGAGGTGAGCGTATATCAGTATGATTGTTCTGCTGTTGTTCAGCCTGTCCTGTCTTTTATGGCTGTCCTTGGGAATTCAGAGAGCTGAATGAAATCGACTAGTTCCTTAGTGTTTTTACTATACATGTTACGTGGTTAATGGATATTGTTTATTAATACGTATGGAGCAACAAAGACAAGGTCCTGTTGCACAAAAGCAGTGAGTGCCTGGTCAGTACTGGTGCAGCGCAGTGTGGAGGTGGCTAGGCTAAGCCAAGGAGTGGGCATTAGAAGGTGAGCAAACTTGAAGGTGAGCTTGAACTATGCAGCAGTAAGGCAGGCCTCCCTTGGGGCCGTGGGCAAAGAGTAAAGACTTGTAAATGATTTTGAATAAAGGTAAATAAAAGGTAAATAAACACTTTAGTGTTTTTACCCTCTGCACTCAAAGCATATGCCTTCAAGATCTGCATGCCACCTTTCTTTGGAGTTTAAGAAGAAGGAATTATTCCTAATATTCAAATCTTGCCTTAATTTACATATTACAGTTTTTGTTACCTGTGAGATTTTCTGTGAATGTGAAAATATTTTCCACTTCTACAATACAGGATGAAAACAGAATCTGGGCTTCATGACTTATCTGCCATGATCACTGGCCTGTTGTGTAACGCTGTCATGAGCATTACACAGAAGAGCACATTTATAATGTGCTTGAAATGACTCATGTTAAAGAACAACCAGTTATTGTACTGCTTCTTCTCATTGGCTTTCTGTAGGAGAAGTAACTCATAAAACTGTAACTTGGAAACATTTCCAGTGCAGTGTTGTATAAGAGCTTGCTTTATTTTCCTGTAGCACTAAAGAAATGGCTGGGGTTTATAAAGACAGTAATGAATTGGTGTCTGGCATCCGTGAATGGCACTGGTATGGAATTTTTCTTTAGCTGTACTTAGTAAGATAAAGCTGATGAGTCACAGGTTCAACATACAAAGATCTTGCCAATCTGATTGTTGGCTTGTGACTGGTGTTTGATCTGTGCCCCAGTTATTTTAATAAATAACTGTTAAAATCAAACCCCTTAATTTCTATCTAGCTGTAATTTGCTCTTTTATAAATATGACAGCAAGTCAGTTTAGTATGAAGAATATTTCTAGCAGCGATAAGTGACAAGAGTTTATTGCTGGAAAGTAGACTCTGACATCTGTTTAGTCTGCACAGAATTAGTCTGTCTCCAACTTATTCAACTGAGGGCAAACCCAGTTTTTTGAGGAAACAAATATTACCCTAAGCTCTCCATTGTTGGCCGAGGGTAGCAACATATCCCAAGTATGAACATGTAAGCAGAGTGCTTTGCCATGTACCTAAATGTACCTAAGTGGTGACATGCTGATATGCATCCCCATCTACTCAACATTTCCCTGTTTCTCAGCTGTATTTGTTTACCTGCTGCTGCAGGAATGGGAGCTGGCTGCCATGTCTGGCATAATTCTGCGCCTCAAGGTGTGTTTGCTGTACTCTTGAACCTCTGTTGGAGCATATAGTCTTTGTGGATTTTAACAAGAACCTCTTTTTGTTTGAATGAACTTCTAATAATGTACCCAAATAAAATAGTTTATTATTTTCCCTCCACAGCAGAATTCCCCTCTCCATTTAGCAGTTGTCAATGATCATCTAATGGTCGTAAGAAGCCTCTTGGATGCCAGTCATGATATAAACTCCTTAAATCATGTAAGAAAAACTGAGAATTAACATAATTTTACTGGTAAAGAGGAAATTGTGTGGATTTTACTTGAAATATTTTTCTTTATGAGCTCAGGGTACAAAAAAAAAAAATAGGAAAGAAAAGGCAGTTCCCTCCTTATCTTTTTTCTGTGTGTGTATATATATGAGTCATTGGTACATGCTGTGATGGTATTGTTTGTGGAAGATAAGGATAGCAAAATACTCAGAAAATATTTGGATTAATTTATTGTTCGAGTGTTATGATTCATGTGAAAAAAGCGACAGAAATGTCTCAATGGTACTGATCACAGTGGGAAATCCAGAGTGTCACTTGGCTGGCATGGAATTAATTTTTTTCATAGGAACCCATAAGGTGCTGTGTTTCAGACTGACCAGCACGAGTGATTAAGCTGTTGGTGAACACTGCTGGCACAGCATTAAGGCCTTCTCTCTTTCACCCTCTGCATCCCCGGTGAAGAGTCTAGGAGTGTGCTGGGAGGGGACACAGCCAAGCAGACCAACAAAGCTCCACACCAGACAACATCACACATCTCTGTGGTGGGCTGTTAACTGAAAAGTTGATGGGCAGGGGACATCAGCATCTGCTTTCCCTATCTTTACCAGAATTGATTGGCCTCTGCTTGATGCTGGTGATCCACCACTTCCACCATTGCTAATCCCCTAAAGTACTGGATGCCTGTGGAAGGCCATGTGGTGTGTGATATATGCTCAGTGATGTGTGATGTGTGCCAAGATACTTACCTTGGTGTTGGCTTGCTTGATCTCTTTTTTGCTGTACAAAACCTCCTGTAATGTCAATGATTATTCTGTTATGCTGTGTATCACTTTGTTTTGCTTTGTCTGGTAGAGCAATGGCCGTGAGCCTATCTGCTGTTTTTGGGCCCTATGCTGCTCCTATCCGGGTACTCAGAGAACCATCTCATGGAGAACATCAGCAATTACACCTTCCTCCTTTTCTCCTTGGAGAGATGCTTTGTGGAAAGAGGTATGAATGGCACCTACCCCTTCTTTTTCCCCAGGATAGGTCTCTCCCACCTTCTTGTAACAGCTATTCAGTTCCTTGAAGACCCTAGTCTAATCAGATTATGCATATGAGTGTGTGTAGCAAGTCTCATTTTGATTATTGTTCATAAAGTTAACTAACAAACTGGTAATGCCACACAAGAATGTCCCTGGAGGTGGTCAATTCTGAGGTGGCTGGGTGTGTGGGAGGAGATGGGCAGGTGCCTGGGGCTGCTATTGCCTCCAGTAGATTGGCATTTCACACCTGAACAGACAGGTTGTTCCAGGTGATTGGTACACCATTTTAAGGAGGAGAGCATTGCCTGACCTGATGAAACACAGTGATTTCTAATGCTGTGTTGTGGCCTGGCCCACGCCTGTTCAGCTGCCACCCAGTGTCCTCAAAAGAGAAAGAGCCAGGGTCTACTGACCAAGGAGCACACAAAGGGGTGCTCAGAAGGTCTCCTGTGCTGAAGCCACCCACATATGACCTGAAAAGGTCACTTAGTCTGAGGGTACACACCAGTGGCTTAGAGACCCAATCCTCAAGTGTAATAGTTGTTCCTGCACTGAGGAAGAAATGGGGGAAGTGGACGTCATTTTGGTTAGTAAGAGAAGCAGCATCTCCTGTTGAGAGGTGGCAGGGGTTGCTCTGGTGCTGGGAAAGTAGGGAACCCCAGCAGCTGGGATTCAACTCTAGGGACTGTGGGATTGATAAAGGGCTTGGAAGAGAGGCAGCCACTTGCAAGTCTCTGGGGATGGCTCTTACTGAGCATGAAAGCAAAGTATCTCCTCAAAGATACTGTAAGCCAAACCAAGCAGGCAGACTTCAACTATGGCTCCCTGCTGGGGCAATGCACACAGTTCTCCTGTTTGACAGGTGGGGCTATTGCCCACAACAGTTACAAGGACTAGTCTTTGAGAAATCTGTAGTTCACTCCTTCCTGTTGATAATTTTATTGCTAAAGATTAATTTATGTGGATTTTTGTGGGAGACAGAGGCTGCCATTTGTGGCTGGAGTCAAGTAGGATAACAAACTCTTCTGTCACATAAAATAGAGAAGTTTGCAAACTTCTCAAACCCATCTTTTAGAAATGCTTTGTGCTTTGTTTCTAGCATGCCTGAAGTTACATACAAAAGCTACATACATGTAGCTAAATTACTAAGAAAAGAAATTCTCTAAATTACCGAGAAAAGCAAGTAGGGTGTATTGTTGGGGGAAATTTATGAGGTCATGTGATCATGCTGTGCATTCCCAAAAAAGCTGATGAGAGAATGTAATGTGAAGCCCTGAGGCTGGTGTTTCTTGCCATGTAAGGTCTTGGTGTTTGACTCTGCAACCTTTAAGTTCATATCTAAAGGCCAAAAAAGTTCTCTAACCAGACCTACAGAAACCAGACCTGCAACATCAGAGAAGCACAAGGCCCCAAACCTTCAACTTAAAAGGATGCTGTGTCACGTGAAACATGCTAGGGGACATGTCTAGATATGCAGGGCTTCCACATATGACAATGTTATCTTATTTGCTGCTGCATTACACCCATAGGTATCTGGAATTTCTCGTTCTAATATTCTGTAGAAGGATGAACACATATATAGTTTTATTTGGGTACCTGCAGCTGTATAGAGATTACGCAACCCTCATTTTAGACCCAAATATTAGACTTGAAACTCAATGCTCCTTCAGCTGTGCTTCTGTTAAAGGTTTAGTTTTGTTTAATGCTTTTTTTTTTCCTCCTTTTTTTTCTTGTGTGTGTGGTATAAGGTACATTGAACCCATATGGAAGAGGTAGACTTCTGCTGAATGTCATCATCTTGTGGCAGGGCTGACTAACAAACCCTGTGGATTGTGGCACAACATACTAATGAAAGTTATGGATGTCCAGTTGTGTTTGCATGAATTTCAGCAGGGAAAAAATATACTCAGGAAGATAGTATGGGTGGGGGTTGGCAGTCACATGAAACAGTCTGTCCAAAGCATCTTGTTTAAAGAGGGAAAAGGGAGAGAGCTCATTTAGGTTACAGTACATTAGAAGGACATGACAGCAACTTTCTTCTGAGCCAGCTGGAACTCCTGCCTGGTTTTCCTGTGGAGATCCCTGATGCTCTCTTGTTTGCCTAAAACAAAACTGGCAGAGAGATCACTCAGAAGTTAAATGATTTCATTCTGTTCCGTGTTTTCTGACCAAGGCTGTCTCTTGTTGTGAATCTTCCTTACATTCAGATTGTGAGTGCTCTGCTTCTAAGAGGGAGTTTGGCTTATTGTATTTATTTGGTGTCATTAATTCCAGAGGCAGGAAACCCCTCTGCATCTGGCAGCTGATTTTGGCAATGTGGAGCTGGTGGAAGAGCTGATGAAGGCACACTGTGATCTTGGGACCATGGATAAGGCAGATGCATTCCTCACATGTACGAGGATTATGTAATTTTATTTTTTGTTTAATAATCTTCTTTCCAGATATGCAGGAAGCACTTTTTGCCAGTTGTCTTTTCTAGGATAAGCTAGTTGTTAGCTGTTACACCGGAAGTCGCCTTTTACTATTGTTGTGCCTGCAGCTTGCAGAGCATCTAAAATGGTTTTAGTGAAGAGCTGTAAAACTTCAAAAATCTGCAGTTTGAAGGGTAAACTCTGCTGCCAGTTCTTCTGATGGAAAAAAAGGACTAGGCTTACAGAGTGGAAAACAGCCTGTGGCTGTTATAATTGTGCACCTAGAGTCAGGAATGGTGCTGTAAGGTACTGTAAGCTTCACTAATTGCAGTGATGGTGAGTTTGCAGTCTGGGCCATATAGAAATGATGGTCTCTGGGGAAGTGCTTTTGAAAGGACAGAGTACCAAATGAAGTTTTACAAAAATTTTCCTAAATTACTGCAAGATTCAGCTTTCTCTTTTTATATTGTCACCACTGTATTGATTTTCTGTATGACTGAATTGACAGATTTGATGTTTGTCATGAGCAAAATCTAGCTCTTTAGGAATTTGAAAAGTAATTTTTGTGCATGGAACTGTCCTTATGAGGAATAAAACTTTATGGACTAGAATCATCACTTTTTTTTTTCCCCTAGCCTGATGTGAAGCTTGGGGCTCTGAGTGCAGATGATACAGCTGATGTGTTTTGGGAGGCTGAGGTAAGATGCTGCATTGCAGTTAAGCCTTCCCATTCAGCGTCATGCCTTACACTAGCTGGAGAGCTGCAGTTCTCACATGGCCTAACCCAGAAAGAAATCCTGTCCACATTAGACAGCGCCTTAGCCATTGGCAGGCTCAGAAGACTACTTACTGCCTATTTTGACCGTAGGCACCTTTGTCAAGATCAAGCACCTAAGCAAGCCTTTGTCCTGGTATTACAGCAGTGTTGACAAGAGTTCAGGGCATGTTATGACAATATGGCTCTGAGCCAGCACAGGTTCTGTCACCTTTCTGCACCAGTTTTATTTTTTTATAGTACCTTTTCCCTTGCCTGTTTGCTGGATAACCCCTGAGCCCAAGCCACTGCTGGGAACGTGAACAAGTACAGCCCTCTTTGAACTGAACTGGTGTTGAGATGCCAAAAATGTTCCCATCCTTGCTGAACAGTAGGCAGGAAAAAGGGGAGCCTACTGTAACTAACTGCAGAGTGGTTTCCTGTCCTTTGTACTCCAGCAGCAACTGTCCTGAGTTTCCAGAGCTTACACACCTGCACAAGTTGCAAGCTGTTAGAGCTCAGGAAACGCTCTCTTGGGAGCTCTTCCTTCCTCACATCCGCAGATATAATTGTTGCTGGTTGTGACTGGTAGTGCAGAAAGTGCTCCCTGTGTGCAAGACTGCCGTGCTACATGTGCACGCAGGATGCCAGTGGTGCCTGCACTAGCACAGGAGGCCAGAAACACCCCCTTTTTCCACCCCCTCCACCTCCCTGCGAAAGGCAGAGCACCTTCCCAGAGGTGGGACCCGAGGAACTTTTGTGGTCTCTGGACTCTTCACATATGAAGTATGTCTAGGCTATAAAGATTTTATGAAATGGAAATTTCTTGGCTTCCAGCGTGGTGTTTTTTCTAAAGACAGGCTAATTAGAATGATCTTGAGCAGAGCAGAAGCTTGAACTCATGGGTATGCATCAGGGAACTTTGTAATAGCTGGACAGTTGAAATGCCTTATAACTTAATTACTGAATTGCTTAATTAAGGAGTCAGCTTCTTTCAGGTCTAATTTTCTAGGACTTGATATGTGGAATTACCCTGAATATTTAAATCCAAGGCGGCTCCACTCCGTGCAGATCTGCTGAAAACAGACAATTGCAGAGAGAACTGGACATTTGCAGACAGAACCCTGTAAAGCCACTGAGATGCCTTTACATCAAGGTGCTGATAGCAGGGACGAATTCAGATCTACTGAATAGTCCTCTGCAGCTGGAATTAAGGCAATGGCTTTTAGTTCCTTTAACTGCCTGTACCTACCCATGAAACACCTTCAGTTGTGCTCACTTCAGCTGCCATGAGAAAGTAATTCCCACACCCTCTTTTTGTTCTGTAAGCCTTGCTCCTCTTACATCCAAAACAAGATGCAGGTTTGCCCTAAATGTTGAAGGCTTCCAACTTTGCCAGACTATCCACCTGGAATGTCAGTCAAACCATAACTTGGGAATGGACTGTATTTGTGGTAATTATCAGACTGTGGATGCTGGGCTTGCATGAACTTGGAAGCAGTGACTGGAGAGCGCAAGCTGGTGTGAGGCATGCAGCAGCCTCTTTGCAGGTTTCTGAAAGCAGCTGTATCTCACCAGAAATTCTTTAGGGGAAGCTCAGTGCAGGAAAAAAATGGACTGCCTCTGGGGCTGAGGGGATGCAGCTCACGTAAAGCATAAAATTTTGATGGTAGCTGCCTTGAACCCGTAACACCGTGGCAATACATTTTCTTGAAAGAAAAAGCAATGGGGTTCTGTAAATGAAGCTCCTGTGTTTCTTCTATGATATACCTATTGTCATATATATGATCATGTTCTGATTCACAATCTCTGATCTCAGCATGGAAAAACTGCACTAGCTGTGGCATCAAGGAGCAATCATCCTCTTATAGATATGACCATTTAAAGCAGAAAGGCATTATGCCATGAGACAGGTAAGAGACATCTTTTGTTTCACTGAAGAGAACTAGAAGTGAAAAGCCAATTCTGATCTTGAAGCGCCTTTTGCTGGAGGTGGTTCCTTTTGGCAGGTTGCAAGACTGGCCTTGATAAACTCCTGTTAGAATTGGGAACAGGAAGGTCCCTGTTCCTAACTATCCACCAACGTTTAGGCAGACCTTACTGTTTTCCTGCATCATGCTCTACACATAAAGAGCTGGAGAGAGATTCTGGTCCAAATTCAAACTGTGCCATCAGGGCTGGGATGACCTGAATCCATATTGATCCCTGCATCCAGCATAAATGTACATGTACAGCATAATTTGTGGTTGAAAAATGGGAGGAGTGCAAGTGTCTGTCACTCCTTTGTGAGTAAGGGCTCAGCTGCTTCAGCAGGAGCTCCCTCTTCTGTTTTATGTGTGTTAATTATAAAACACAACCCGAAATGGGAAAGAACCAGCCTGCAAGTGTGAAGGATGGGTTAGATTGACCTCAGGTTGTCTGAATTTCTAACCTTCTTTCCCTAGTTGTTACTTAAACATAGGCTGCTTAGTGATGGCCTTCCTTTAAAGGGCTGAGAATCAGATGTACTGAAGCGTAGACGACAATTATTTTGGCCAGTGTTGACTACTCCATGTCACTTATGAATCTGTTCACACTCTCTAGGCAGTTACGTATCCAAATAAGAGAGGCTAAGCTTAGTACCTCTTAGAATCAAAGGAGTCTTTGAGGCTGGGCTGCTGGTGAGGTCCATTCTAGACGCACGCCTTCAAACTCAGACCCAGCCCAAATGGGTCTTGAAAATTCAGCATGTCTCAAGTCACAGGGTCTTAACTGGGACCATGGACAAAGTTTATTTATTCCATCTATGACAGTTGTAGCAATGAGCCACAAAGAACCTGCTGTACCTACACACTTGATGAAAAGGAGGTATTTCATAGGATGGTGAAGGTGCATGTTAGGGCATATTAATGCTCCATACATCAGTCTTATATAGGATTGCTCAGTTTTTCTTGTTTGGAGCTGTAGGTGTATATACCCACCCTAAGAATGAATTAAATTTGCTGGGTTTTGACACAACAGAGTTTAGAATCCTCAAGCTCTCCCAAAAATTTGCAAACTCATCCTAGCAAGGCAGAAAAAGACATCTCCTGTAGCATCCACTACAAAACCTTCAAGGAGGAAGATTTAATTATGTAGAGCAAATAATTCTGTGAGCACTAGAGCTAGCAAACCAGGGAAAAAGGACTGGTGAAAGGAACTCACGTGACTGTCAGCTCTTGTGCTTCTACTCCTGAGCTGCCACACAAATCTGTAACTTCATTCTCCTCCTGCTAGGAAGCATTTCTTTCACCAGGTTAGCCAAGTGCCTCCTAGGGTGGTATACGCTGACCCTGCAGGAATGCAGGCACATGAATTAGCCGTTTTTACCACCCTGCTCCTGCCCTGTGTCCAGACCCGTAACACCTAATGTTACAGGACATGGTGCTGGTAAATCACAGAGGTAGATCAATTATCATGAAAAACACCTCTATGAACTTCCTGTGTTGTGCATATTTGATTTGCATCAGTCCAGCTGGCGTTGTCAGGTACATTACTGTTTCTTTTGGCTTAAAGTGGAATTAGAAGTGAAGTAATCTGTTGCCAGAGAAGTTGTGACAAGTCTGACAGCAGTCAGGCATTAATGCTTCTAACCTCTTGGCACTGTTCACTGAATAGCCCGAGGAGAAGAAAAGATGTTTAAGCAGGTGGTTTCCTGCAAAGAGCTCCACAGATGTTGGGAAAGAGAAACATAAGCATTAGTATCCCGTTACCTGAAGCTAAGAGCACAGCCTTCGGAAGCAGCTTAGGCCTTAGAGCTATGTAATATGACATTGTTCAGGTGGTGTTACCATATACAAAACTACAGCATTTTGAACCATTATTGTAAGAACTTTTTTGTTACTTTAAGCTGACTTATCATCTATGACAAGGCATTAGTTACAAAGGGAAATGTCATGTTGCTGTGAGGAAGTGCACATGACACTAACCTGCGTGAGATCATCTTGTTCTCTCTATTTGCCCTTGTTTCCTATTTATTGGTTCTACCCAACACTTCCCTATCACTGCCCAGGCTGTTTTGACTGGATTTGAGGGCTGCTGTTACTGTCTCTGCCATTGCCTAGACACAAATTTAGCAGCAAAGAGAAGCTGTGCTGCTGCTAAGGCAGGAGAAAAAAAGTTCGTGTTTTTTCTTTTTTTTTTGTTACTTGTTTTTTTAAAGCTCAGAAGAGAATCACTGAACTGTGTCAGGAAGCATGAAATAAAGTTTGCACCAGAGAAACAGAATCAAATAAACGTGACTATGCTTACTTACTGAGCTAAAAT
Source organism: Nycticryphes semicollaris (assembly GCA_013400055.1). Lineage (NCBI taxonomy): Eukaryota > Metazoa > Chordata > Aves > Charadriiformes > Rostratulidae > Nycticryphes > Nycticryphes semicollaris. The sequence continues at coordinate 42,108 of VXBJ01006347.1, forward strand.
GATATTTCTTTTATCTTGCAAGGCTATCCTAAGGTTAGGAAATTGTCCTGTTGTATTTTTCTGAATTTAATCCATCATAGAGTATTTTATGCTTAGCATGTTTAAAACGTGGCATGCTGCCATTTCCTTTTTTGCTCAGTATCTGCTTTGTAATCCTGTATGGACTTCCTGAAGTAATTTTTCACTTTGGAGTCTAATTTGAAACAGGGCTAGCACATAAACAAAATGAAATGAAATGAAAAAGTAGTTGGAGATTACCTGCACTAACAATGAGGCATTTCCCTGGGCTCTGCTCATCTAGGGTTGAACTCACTGCTAGATTTGGGTTTTGCAGAGGTGCTCAGACAAGAAGTAACCCACCCCTCCTGTTTCAGATGAGCCATGCATATACAGTTAACAACATCACTTTCATTCTGGAGGGTAAAACGCTTGAGGTTTTGTTTTCAATCTGACTTTGCTTATGCAGGCAATAAAACCAGATCCAGGTTCAACATGCACGTGCTTATTGGCCCTTAGACCCTTTGCTGAACAGGGCTCCACACCTAACCACAAAGGCTCATGCTGACATGGAGTCACCCCATTTCAGCCAAGCAGAGCTGACGGGGCAGAGGCAGGAGCAGCTTAAGCAAGTGCTATGCTGATGGTGCCCAGCCCTGCCTCAGGGAGAGCTCAGCACTTCCTAAAGCACAAGGAAAGACCAACTGTGGTTGAAATCCAACCACGTTCCAAACACGACATATAAAGTAGGCAGAGCCAAGGAGCACAGCAGTGCTGGCACAGCACTTGCTCTTATGTGCTGTTGTGTATCAAGTGCCAGAAAAACAAAGTGGTTTATTTTGCATTTATCTTAATAACACATGGCAATAGACACAGGAGGTGGTGTTTCTGTTCTGTTAGTAAAACTGTAACAATGTCATCCATGCCAAGGCATCTTCTGAAGAGCTCTAGTAGCCAAATACTTTCCTTTACCTGCACTGAGCAAATCACCCATCAGTAGCCGTTCGGGACACAATGTTCACTGCTTTCTAAGCAAAGGTTCCCGGCTATGTTACAAAATTTATCATCTGATTTCCTTTTCAGGAAAAGTCTAGCTCATAGTGATGATGGGCCAGACTTCAGCTTGTCCTTCAAACAAGATCACAGCACACAGACCAAGCAAATCTGTTCCTCCCTTTGGTATCTAGCATACAACCAGTTAAAGCCCTGGGAATGGAAAACAACTGTCCCTGTTCTGGAAGTTCATGAATGAACAAATTAAAGCTATTGAAGAACAATGGACAGGTAACAATATCTGAATGGCTAGGCATAATATACAAGCTATGAAAACCACAGGGCAGAGTTGCTTTTTAAATTGAGTATCACAGATACACACTGACCCCACTGCTCTTATTCAAATTATGAAAACGAGCAGTGAATGGATACAAGCCTTGTCCCTGGCTCCTGGGAAGTGGTGCTGTAGAAGTACAGGCCATTTCTGTTCCCTCCCTTGGCCTAAAGGAACCTTCACCTTCAGAAATCAAGAACAGGAACAGTGAGTGGCATAGAAAGGTCTTGCAGGTCACCCTGCAAGTGAGCACCTGGGGAACCTTGTGACTCAGGAAGACCTTGTTTGTGCTGACATGAAAGAGCAGTTCCTGGTTTCTGGCATCTCACATGCTGGGAAGGCAACACTTCTACAGCATGCATTGTAGTTGTTTACTACTACTGCTATAGGGTATATATCCACATATTGAGGAAAATTAAAGGAAAAAAATAATTTTAAGATGCATTAGCTTTTTCCCCCCCCCCTCCCTTTACAGTAGCCTTAGGATAAAGCTAGAATTTTTTTTTTAAACCTTGTAAGTCTCAGTCTTAATTTTGCTTTTAGGTGAGAAAGGCAATAAATGATTAGGTTTTAGAGCCATTTGGAACTCTTAAGATGCAAAAGCACAAAATACACTGCTTTGTGTATTGCATAGGGAAAAAAAGTTATAAGGAACATGGAAACAGGATGCTGCTCATCTGGCTACACGGTATATTGCTGGCTCACCAGAGTCCTGTCAAGTATATATATGAAATTTGGTGGAAACAGGATTTCAGCCTGTAGCTGGGAAGTTTTTTGTGGTGTAAGGAGCACATTACAGTGTTCTCTGCAAGAGTGCAGTGCGGTGATGAAGTCTCTGCTGGTGCTGGGAAAGTGTGACCATAGCGGAGCTGGAGGATATTGTCTTCCTCTCTGGGACTTGGCCCTTGCTGAGGGGCGACGTTGCTTGAGGAAGAGCATTTAAACGAGACTTGAGATTTCTAAAGGAAGATAGAAATATGTCAACTTTGCTTCCCTTTATACTGCAAATATGATTAAACTGTGGTTGGCCATCCTTCACTTCGATTAGTCTGATCTTGTAAAAAGCAGAGCATGTCAAGTAAAGTGTTTTCTCCTCTTACCTTGCAGAGAAGATCAGAGCTGCAAGTAGCCCTGATATGGAGTCCAGAAAATGTACAATTTCATGAATTAATCAAAAAACTCATGACTTATAAGATGGAATGACATGGCAGATGGAAAGTGACTTTCAAAGACAATAATAAATTTTTTGGAAACAAACCCCCGTTTTGACATTGCATGACCTTTTCCAAGCTAGAAGAAGTTGCAGTCCTGAAATACTGGTTGGTTATTTTTCATATGCTTCCTATAAAATGATTTAATTAAGAATTTAAGAGTGAATGGCTGGCTGGTAATTCATGACTATAGTGCTAAGCAAGAACCACCCCCCTACAATTTCTACACCTGGGTTAACATTGATACACTAATTTCACATCGCAACTGCAAATAAAGCTATTTTGTGCTTGACATGCAATATAAATAAGATGCTTTCTACCTGAAAGAAATTAAATTTACAAAGTGAAAATTATGTGTATAAATCATCACTTCCAAAAATAGGTTGGCACTTGGCCTCATTTGGAATTCATGTTTTTATAAAGTCTTGCTAGGATTATAGTGTTCCTGTCTGAAGAGGGTTTTTTTCTTGTTTAATTAGTGCTAGAATTAGGACAAGTCTTTCTTTTTCAGTATTTGATTTATGCAATGAAAATACAGAAAAATGTCATGTGTAAAACCATGTATGGCTGGCAGCAGAATTTTCTATCATGGTATAATTACCTTGTATACACACTCGAAAAGAATATTTGATACTTAACACATCTCATTATCGTTTACCTATTTCTTCTTCCTGCCTTGAACAAGTATTTGGTAGTGTCTTGCTGAACATGTCAAAAAGTTTTCTCATTAGTGAATGTAAAATTCCTATCTTTGTAGCCTTCTCCATAACAAAATAGCAATGCTTTTATTGTGTAATGGAATAATTGAATTGCCTTGTCTCTCTACACATAGCTAGCATTATTTTGTACTGAATCTTACTGTTTGTACTAAAAAGACAATGATCTTTGTCTTAGTCTTTATCTTAGTATCTGAAGCCTGAACAACTAACTGCCTTTTTGTGTGCAACCAGTTTTGATATGGGTGCAATGCATCACAGGAATATGAAGAACAGACTGGTAAATCTTCAGGTTTTTGGAATTAGGGATGTAAAATCACAGATTATTAGATCCTGACACGTATGCATCAAGTCGTGCAACATTAGCTTGGAAAATGAGAATGTTCAACAATTTGATGAACTCAGTACCTCACCTGGTCCAAGTTGCACCTTGGGTGTGAAGGATATCGTCCTGTTATAGGATATAATTAAAATGCACATGAACTGCACTTAGTTGCACAAGCAACTAAAAGTGTATGTAACATAAATAAATTTCATTTTCATGTGAAAGTAGAAGTTAGTAACATTAGGAGTAAACAAAGAGATTCAGACAAAAAAAAATAAATCACATTCTATCCTTTATTTGAAAGCGTGCAAAAGATCCCCTAAATAAAAAGTGTTAATCGTAATAAAATAAGTCCTCAAATAGTTTGGAGGTAGAACAACATTTCAAGTTTTTTTCCCCCTCCAGATGTTTAGTATAAAAGCACATTTACTTAAAAAAAATTTTTTTTTAGAAAAGAATGAAAACGTGATACGTACTTTAGGCCTCACTACATCAAATGTGGAAAGAGGGAGAAGAGGTTTAAATTGTACCTTGATAAAAACCCCCACACTGGTGAGAAGGATAATCACTCAGTCAACAACTTTTATTGACTGAACACTGGTATGAGTTTGGCCCTGAAGCATTCGCCCAACTTGTCCTGCAGGTCTCACAGCGGTAGCACCAGAAGAATGGAGTACAGTTCGAGGATATTTAGCTGCAACGGCTTGAGATATAGTTTGCTGAAAGTAATCAAATACATCAAAACACTTAACAATACAAAAACATTTCCATTAAAATACCTTTAAGTGAGCTGTAGCTTAAGCAGAAAGATTTGGAACAGAGCAAACTGAAATACGCTTCTCAAAATTTAACCTAATTTAACCATTAACCTAATGAAGTTCAGTATTTGCTATGAGGAAGTCTCTGAAAGGAAAAGGTTTGCATTTACTTAACAATGATGGATTTTCTCCCGCCNNNTTTCTTTTCTCCCCCCCCCCCCTCCCCCCCCCCCCCTCAAATAGCCACCTTACTACAATAAACAGTAGTTGTTCTTCTTTTAATCAAGGTAAACTCTGTCCTCTGCCAGATTTAATTAAAGAGAAATACTTCCATCTGATTGACCTCCACTTAGACATTTATTTGCAGAAAGAGTTCCTCCGGGACTGTCACATTTATTACATTTTTAGAAGTCAGTTTTTGGTACAGCCATTCATATATTTTACTTGTTACACTGGTCACATAATCTGAATCCAGAAATTGTTCTTAATGAAACAAGTCTCACACCAAACCCCTCAAGGATGCACAATTTAAATATGAATTTCTGCTTAGGAGCCCAAATCCTCAAAAGCTACGTGCAGCCTGTCACAGGGCTCTGATTTAGCACAGAAAACAAGTGACAGCAGA
>VXBJ01006347.1:47117-57388 GCA_013400055.1 Nycticryphes semicollaris
ACTGGACTTTTGGAAAGTGCAGAGAAAATCAGATCCTACTTGACAGGTTAATATATATATATATAAAAATACTCTTCAACTGTTTCATACTACTCCAGTTAAAATCATTTTTTGCCCAAATTGATCTAGAAGTGCAGCAACTACATAGGCCATTTAGGGCACTGTTTACAGTCTTGTATGTTGCTTTCATACCTTTTTAATGCACTTATTTCAGCGTTTTGTGGATAAGTGGAAGGACTAGGACTCAAAATACAACAAGCTTGATGAATTTGGTTGCCTCTGGACAAGATTTTTACTTCCTCCCCTCCTTCCCCCGCCCCAGTAATTTGCTATGCTCAGCCTATCAGGCTAATGTATCTCTGCCACTTCTGGTTAAGTCACTCTTCCTGCTATGCACTATAAAGATACTTGTCTTTAAACTGTGGTTGTGTGACACCAAACATTGCTGTACCAACTGACTCTTTCTGCAAAGAGGAAGACTCATGGAGGAGCTGGCCAAGGCACAGCCAGGACTGCTATAACTGTGAGATAATCGCTACAGAAACAAGACAAACAGATTAATGTGGCTATATGTACTTTCCCTCCTCACCAGTGGCTTCTGCCCAGCACAAAGACAGTACTGTTGGTTATTTTAAACAGGCCTCAAGTCTAAGACATTGTCAGGATGGTCATTCTTTAAACTACTATTAGATGTGTTGTAGTAAGAATACTGTAACATGCATAATTCTGACTTACCTGAGTGACAGGATGATGTTTTTCAACAATGACTGAACTGATGGGTGGAGCAACTCCCATCACTTGTAAACTACCACAAATTCTGGCCTTTTGCCCCGTATCAGCTCGGCCCGTGATTCGAGCAGTGATTGTTCTTCCTGCTTTCTGTTGAGCAGATGTTATTACTTTTGCTGCGTGCTACAAATAAATTAGGTAGTAGTTGGTAAAAAATTCTAAACAGAATACTTACAGCGCTCTAGTATGTCTGCTTAGTTTTTTAGCCATGTGCTTAAATAGAACATGAGATGAGGCAGGTAATCGAGTTAGTTATAGGGGACTGAATTTGTTCAAACTAGCTGCAATCTGGTTTATTCCATCTTTTTCCACTCTTAAGTATGAGACAGTGTTTCAAGCGAGTGACTTCTATCCTCAGGGGAGCAAGGCTAAATTCAGGCAGCATGGATAGTTTAGCCTTGGTCACTGGCTGTGTACTCAAGTGACAGATGATGGAACTTCCATCACCCTGGAGGCTTTCTAGCAGCGACACAGCAGATACAGGAGAACTTCCATGTGGTAAAGAGCTGCATCTTTCTCTGACAGATGGTAGCAAAATGTATTAGAATAGAAAAAGAAAGGAGAGCAATGCACAAGACAGTGGTGAAATGTAAGCAGGACAGTTTAACAACAGATACAGCAGAGGGAATGAGAGCTATTTTGAAGAGCAGCATGCTAAAGCAAAGCATATTCTTTCTATAATGAAATGGTATCATGTGAAACACCAATTGCTCCTGTTGTGCTATACATATGCGTACATGCACTCTTCTGTTCCTCATTTTGTCACACTTCTTTTTCCCCTCTCCAAAAATAATTTAAAATTGTTCATAACAATTTTAAACAATAGGTGGGTTTCTATAACATTAAGGAGCGTTTGCAAGCCAGTGTTTTCACACACCTATGTAAACGCTAAGACAGTTTCCTCAACTACATACTTGTGTTGCTCTGAAAAATGTCGAAATAATGATATCCAAACAAATAATTGTTATAATCAAACCTTAAGAAATAAAAAAGTTAATTTTAGCATGTTACCAGTTTTTGCATTGATGCCACACCAGATCCTGCAGCTGTGCCAGTGACAATTACTGGAGAATCAGAATCTAGCCTGGTCTGAGAAGTGCTTGCATGACCCAAATGAGTAGAAAACTGTGAATGAAACCAGAGTTTACAAAGAACGAGTGAAACTTTGTAGAAAACACAGTGTTACTCAGTTTTTTTGGCTATTCCATCAGTTTTTGGCTCTTCCAATCACCCCTCTAAATTTAATGTTTTTGGAGGTATTTTATCTCTAGTTTTACTGTTTTCTGGCTAATTTACAAACACTTGTCTAAAAATTGTAGAAACAGTGTGAATAACACTTGATACTATTAGAATGAAAAACCAGAAGAGAGGCGAGCACATCTTCTCTATTGGAAGCTGTATTCCAGTGTGAAATCTTTTTACAGTGGCAATGTCTTCAGGATGACTCCCAGGCAGGACCAGAACATTCAAGCTACTGGATAGTGATCTGGCTAAGTTGACATGACAGAATAATAAGCTGAGTTACCTCAGTGTCTATATATCTTACACTCCTAAAAAAGACGCTTCAAGGCAAGCCAGCTTTTCTTCTTTTCAGATTATATTAAACATAGGTTTGTTTTTTGTTTTTTTAAAAAAAAAACAAAAAACAAAAACCCAACCAACAACAAACCACAACTCTTAACAGCTTTTTTCCAGAAAGAATCTTAGAAAGCAAATTCTGCTTACTATGTGACATTACCTTCATTAGTTTAACGTGTTTTCACTAAAATGAAAACTAGAGCTTAATGAGACTATAGCAAGTCACAACAGGTGTGGCCAGCCACTTCATTTACACAATGCACTCTGAACATACCATATCCACAGGTTTCTTTTTTACATCTAGACTGACTTCAAATTCCTTCAATTCATGGGCTATGGCATTTATTTTTAAAAAGCTCCAGCCAAGGAAGTTGATTGTTGTCATTAGCAAATACAGTTCTTTTCCAGTTACACGCTTACCATGTCTTCCAGCTGAAGAGTAGTTGCTGGTGGAGGTGGTGGTGAGGGCGGATCGTATTGTGAAGGAGGTTGCCTACCTGCAACAACGGTACCATTATCATTTCTCCTACTTCCTACATCTGTTATCAGAAAAACAAAGTAATGGCATCAGCACATAATCTAGCAAACTCTAAGGGTGAAAAAAGACATAAATCACTGTAAAAATTGTACTATTCCTTTGGTATTTCTGCATAGTCCAATTAAAAGCATCAGCCTGTTCATTATATATGTCTGTGTATCTATCTATCTAAACATTCCTGTATTTGCGTCTTCGGCGGCTTGGAAATAATATTTTGCATGGGGCTTGTTTCTATGTTATGCCTCAAAATCCCTGTGGTACTCATCACGTACTTGCAGTGCAAAGATCTGAGGTTCTCTGCACTGCTTGCCAACATCAAATCCAGGGTGCTAGAGCCGCTCTTATGGTAAGGGCTAAAACCCAGTTCAGGTAGAGACCAGCAAAACACAGAAAGCCATCCACACTGGACTTCTGGAAGGGCATAAGATCCTTAAGAGGGCTCACTGACAGTAAAATAAAATGTTATTTTAACTTTCCTTAGAATGTGCTGCAATTTCAAGGAGTCAGAGGTCATGCTTTCAGCAGCATCTCATTTCCACATAAAACACCTGGACACTGGCCATATCCTGGCTGTAGGGCTGGGATGATCTACAGGCACCCTATGGCCCTCATCTCCCACCAACAGTTGGTTAAACTGAGCTTGCACAAAATCTGTTCAGGGTTCTTTTGTCTCATAATGCAGACATCCTGGGGAGATCAGATCTGCCAACCTAAGCCCTATGTCTTTTACAAGCAGTTTCAGCCTTTTCCTTCAGAACGCAAACTGCCTTACAGGAAGAAGAGAGAGGTATTCTTATTTTCTCTCCTATTTCCAAAGCAGAAGATGCTAGCAGCAGTTCCAGGACAAGGGAACTTTTCTCATTCCAGGGACTAGAGTGACACCCTGTGGTAGTTGAGTTTTGTTACAGAGTTTTTTATTTTTGGTGTTTGGTTTCCCCCCCTGCCCCTTAAAACAAGCAGGAACAATATAAGGAAGAAGCTCGAATCCATGCAATACAGAAAGATTTCAAAAGTGAAAGTATGCCAGAATATGCATTTTGTACATATATATGTATGCACACACATATTAAGCTTAAACATAGAAAGGACCAACACACAGTTACAGGCCAATCAGCTCTGATCTACGTTACTTAAAAAAGGAGTATTATGTTTTTTTAAGGTAGAAATCTGTTAATTCTTGTGGCTTTGATGTTCCTTTAAATACATAAAGAAGTTAAAAATAATCTTAATAATTAAAAAATATAATCTGTCAGTAAATCAGTCAGATTTTAGACCATCAACATTGATGTTTCACATTATGGACTCACTAACATTTTAATACTCACATACTATTAATAACAATGGATAATATATATTATACATATGTTATTGTATATTGTATTTATACTAAGTGTACATGATAATAACCAATAACAATTCATAACTAATCAAACTCTGCTTTATTTCCGATGTCAGCAGGTGGCACTGCAGCGTTTGTATAAATAATCACTGAGTGACTGGTACGTGTAAGTTTTGATGTCCACAGATTGCAAAACTAGAACAAATCATAATAATCATCTAATCTGATGTCCGACATCCCCTATGTCCTGATCACTGTTCTGTCTTATCTGAGGAACACTGCAAATAAATGGTTGTACAACCATATTAAATACTTATGTAACTAACATAATTGAAAACACTGTCCAGGTGCAGAAAGAGACACTGTGCCCGGGACAGAGGAGGTGGTGGTACAAGAGGCAGTGGAAGAAGATGGCAGTCGTGGGACCAAGGACGGCAGAGACTGTGAGATGTAATGAAGCCTCATGAGGATTACACTGACCACAGGACATTAAAAAGCATGATGCTGGACACCCAAAAAGTTGGGTACAGGCACCCCAGCATTGCAAAAACCTGCAGGTACTGTGCCTGTGCATAGTATGACTCCTGCTCCATAGTAAAAATCAATCAAAATGTTTGATGCATGAACCCCAGTTGTTCATCATGGCAGCTCTAGAGCTGTTTTCTTCGTTTCCTTCATACCTATCTTCTTTAAAGGTTTATAGAAATAACGCTTTCCTATTTTACACCACTCAGTTACCCATCATTATTAGGTAGACCCACTGTCTGTTGCATGTTTTTGGAAAACAATAAACAAGCAAATACAAGATAAAGCTTCGAGAGACAGTAGTTCGTAATTTATAACACAGTGAAAAATAAAATACTTGGGCAACACCCTGTAACTTTATTCACAAACTCAGTATCTTCAAGAAAACATTAATTCTTGACCTTCCCCAAATACTGTTCCTATGTTTTTACTGGCACACAGCTACTGTGCTTAGCCAGTCTCATATTCTAATTTCCTAAGCAATGCACAAACACCGGATACATTTAACAGGCTCAGACAGCTGCTGAGGTAGAGCATCCTCTAACACCTTCTTCAGATTTTTATTTCCTCTTCCTATCTAACTTTTTGGGGAGGAATTTCTGTGAAGTAGCTCAGAAACTTAGGGTCTAAGATTGTTAAGCTTAGTAACCGAAGTGACTCGTCTGAAGCCATTAACAACTGCTGCCAGTTACAGCTGGTTGTTAAGCCACGTGTACAGCTGTGACACTCCTGCTGACACAGCTATTTTCTCTTCAGTGCAGGCTGCTGCAGCAGCATGATTATGCTCCTGCTGCTACAGACTGCCTCACTCCGAGGGGGTGATTTCATTACATCAGTAAAGGTCTGCAGCTCTTTCTTGTGTAGACACAGAATTTTTATGAGGGTGCTGCTGGTATAATTACACTGGTGTTTCCTGTTCTGGCCCAGAACTCCAACTAAATAGAGAACCTGGGAGATGTACTTGCCCTTTTTGTATTAAAAGGCAAGATTAAGAAAGAAGGGAGAGTTGTCTGGGAAATGCAGATTCATTGCACACTGTGATTTCAGAGAATAGAGGAAGGTTTCCCGGGATTTCCTGCTCACCCCCCTGTAACCTGGGTGCTGACAGAATTCTGGGTCATCTTCCACAGTACTTGTTGTTCTTCAAGTTGCAACCTCCCAGCAACAATGGATGAGAACACATTCCACCTTTCAACTACAGCATCAGAATATTTCTCAACATATTCAAAAGGACTTTTTAAAGCAGTAAGATTTTGATAAAGTCCGTACTGCTATAACTCCTCACACCAAATTTAAAAAAAACCGAAAGCCCAAACAAAACAACAGAGAAAGAGGAGAACCCTTTAAAACAAACAAATAAAAAAACCCAAAGAAACCTAACAAAACTCCCCTCGCACAGCCACATTAGAGCTGCTTTGTATACTGACCAGGATCTGTCCTACTGTCCTTGCCCTGAAACATGGTCATTGCTTCCAGATTCAATGCACATACACCACGCATAAAGGCTTTCTTCATAGTGTCTTCATACTGTTCTCTTTCACTGTGCAGCCGCAGTACCTCAGCTTTTGTCTGTTCCAAAGTAGCAGTTAGCTACAAAAGAGAGTAAGGAAAGAGCTGTGTTGTGTTTCTGAATGCAAACTACAAACATACTCCTCAGTTAGCTTTAGAAGTCACTTACTGCATTTGCAAAGATAAACATTTTCGCTTCAAAATCTCTCATTCACAGGAGATGAGCAGCTACATGTAATTTATTTGTACTACAGCACATTATTTGTGCTAAAGCATACCAAGGACACCAGTCCATTTGAAAGGACTGTCAGACCCTACTGCACCAGCTAAGCTGAAACTCATCTTGCAAGTTTTTGTCTTTTAGAAGTTTGGCATCTGGCACAAGCTAGATTTCTGCAGAAACATGGATTCCCTCAACAGATGAATAAGTGTTCCCAGAAAATTATTTAAGCATAAGGTGAACTGTCATGATGACAATTTCTCTTTTCTAGCTGCTGTAAAAAACTAAAAATGCTGAGAAAAGACAGAACAATTATGTAAGTAACTCACTACTTACTGGTTTTGTGCTGGTAAGCCACAGCTGGTAAGCCTGTTCTTAAAAGTCTAGGTTGCTAACTCTGCTCTATGCTCTCAAAAATCCTACAATAAGCTTAACAGGCAAGTTGAAGGCAGAACCAAACTTAAATTCAGTCTTTAACAGAGTAGCTATTATAGGAAAAAATATTGCAGTCATCATGATTATTCATAATAATAATCATCTTTTCTTTCCACTGTCTTCTTCAGTAAGACCTCAAAATGCATTTCTAAGTGCTCTTAGAAAAGAAATACTACCCTTGTCAGTGAGTAAATAGAGATTTTCCTCATTTCAGGAAGAGTCCAATTTACTTCACCTGTGCATGCAGATCAGCAACATTGTACTTCAGATGCAGGGGAAGAAGTAGTCACATTTAGAAACCATAGTAGAGATCTTAGATCTCTTCAGATTGCCTTGTGTACTTGGAAGCTCTGTTCTGTTGCAAAGTTCTGAAGTTTTTAGTTTGCTAAGAAAGAGGTACTTTGGAGGGGTGAGGGGTGACGGAATAAAGGCAAGAAAGAATGAAAACCAGAAATTTTATTTTACCTCTGCAATTTTGACTTCATAATCATTGGTGAGCTGAACACAGACATCTTCTGCCCTTAACTGGCAGGCTTTTGCTACTTTTTCTTTCCATTTCTCTTCACTATGAGAGCGCCATGCCGCCCATACTTTCTTCAACAAAGCTGTCCGAAATTGTCTGTCTGCTATTCTATTTGCATATTCCTTAGAAAACAAATATAATGACATCACATGCAAGTCCAAGTTTCCTAAAAATTTAAGTACTCAAGACTGTGGATGATGCTTTTACAACTTATTACAAAGACCACAGTAGGAATGCCAAAACTGAGCTACACGTGCCACAGCAAACATAGCATCAGGACCTCAATGTTTCTTCCTGCACACACATGCCAGAGCACTACCGTCCCCAGCATGAAAAAAACACATTTATGAATTCTTAGGTTACATAAACAGTGTTTTTATTCTTAGCTTAATCATATTTAAACAATTACCTCGCACATACCACGCATGTAACCACGTGAAGCCATTTAGTGGGTATGTGGCACATTGCGATTTACTGGAGGAACCATAAAATCCTGTAGTCACAAAGATTAGCATAAACCACTCATCTTTTTAATAAATTTAAACTTCAGGGTGTCCTTCAAGGCAACTCTGTTAGTCTACTCTATTTCAAAATAGCCACCACTCAAGATATTTCATCATTAACTTATTTTTTCAGAAATTAACTGGGAGAAATAAAAAGTATTTTGAGCAATATAAGGCAAGTGCAGGTTTGATTTTTGCCCCATCCCAGAGAGCATTCTGACAGCAGTATTCTTTTTAGAATTGATGTTTTCAAACTGTTATCTGGCATCGTCAAACACATCAAAACAGAAAAACTGTCATTTCTTCAAATTGTACAGGAACTACAGCAACTCTGACCCTTTTGAGTTCAGATTTTTCATTTTCATCCCATTTTTATTTTGCCCACATACCTCTTGTTTGGTTTGAATGTGCTGAATCCGCCACAGTGTAAACTTTCTCATCAACTCTACTCTCTCCTTTTGCTTCTCTAATGCTTGGGTTAAGTTAGTAATCATCTGCAAAAATATGTATTAATGCTATTTCAATAACTAAGATCCTTTTAAGGTCAAATAAAATGTACTTTATGCACCATTTATTTTTCACTTAAATAATTTCGTTTTCACAGGTGCTTTCTACTGAATCTTCCCCTTATTCTAATCAAGCAGAAAACAACAATCAGAGTTCAAAACAAGAGTAAAATTCCTGCAGCTTCAACAGTCAACTGTAGTATAAACACTTTTGTTGTGTGGTTTTAGGAAAAGTTAAACTGAATTGTTATTTCATCCTGCCTTTGCTACTTACTTATAATTACATGTTACTGTAGTGTAAGGTCAGAAGAATCACTTATTTAAAAGAATGGCTCTGCACATGTGTTTAGTGATATTATACTAATCCTGTTCTTGTAACTTCACATTTCTATTTGCCTCATCTGAAGATTAGACTCTTTCCCAAATGGACACAGAACATCATCTTCCTATTTCAATTGCTTCAATGGATGTTTTTTAAAAAAAACACAAACAAACAAAAAAACCACAACGTAAACAGGAACTAAAAACCCAAACTCCATTAAGTGTTCTCAAACACAAGGTTAAAAATTCAGGACAGCAAGAAGAGGACTCAATTGTGTTACGTGATTGTAGGGCTGCCAAAGTTTTGTACCTATTTCCACAATTCTAGTTAATTTTGGAGTTGTTAATACTCTTAATAGCAGAAAAGCATAACTCAGAAACCCCAAATGTAAGATTCCTAAGAATGCTAAAATAGTAACTCTTTAACTTTTAGGAGACTGCTGTCTGATTAAAAGTCAAGAAAAATCAATCCAAGCATTGAAAAATTAAAGGCTTTTAAAGTGTAAGAGCCAATAGACTTATCTAAGCCCATGTGAGAATTCATGAAATAAATAAGGAACAAACATAGACCTAGATTTAAGAGGCAAACTATACAAAATATATACACACATGTCAAATTTCCATTGTTTTTATGGATGTTACTAACATCCAGTTCTTTTTTACTATATGGCCTAAATATGTTATTTATTTCACTATCTTACTTGATGCAAAAAGAATTTTTTTCAAAGATGGAACCAAAAATTTAGTGTAGATATTTCAAAGAACAAAAAAGGAACTGTTGAATTATGACATTGAATTACTACCTCATCTTTCTGGCCAATAGAGATTTCGTAAGTATGTAGCAACTCCTTCAGGTTTTCCATCTCATTGCTCAGTTGTCTCACATGTGCAGCATGCTTCTCTTTTTCTTGTCTCATTTGAAGCTTATGATGTTCAATCAAACTCAGCTTCCACTTTCTCAGTTCAGTCAGAACATTTGTCTGAAAAGTTAAGGTATGACAGTGCAATTAGTTAAAAGATTAGAGAGAAGAGAATAATTTTATCTTAAAACACTTAGCGATTAAGGAGACATGAATATTTACAGCAATGCCTTCATTAAACAGGCTGTTTATATCTATAAATATTACGAGGCATAATAAACTATTGAATGATGATAATTGAACATCTCTAATGGCAAAAGTTATTCCAAGGTTCTTGAAACAAGGTACTGTAGTGCTTATGTGTGATCAAAACGAAAGCCACCATTTCCCACTGCAATCATGCTGCAGCTTTTCCTGCATTCTCACTTATCCTACAATGCAATGAAATCTGTATATGATTTTTAAGGATTCCATACGAAATAAATATGGAATCACTGAATTGTCAGTGCTGGAAGAGACCTCCAGAGATCAGCTGGTCCCACTCCCCCGCTAAAGCAGGATTGCCTACAGCACATTACTCAAGACTGCATCCGGGAGAGTCTTGAATGACTCCAGAGAAGGGGAC
>VXBJ01006349.1:327-29435 GCA_013400055.1 Nycticryphes semicollaris
CTAAGGGGAGAAAAGCAGCCTGCCCCCCCTCCATTGCCCCCCTCGGAGACCTCATCGGGGTGATGAGCGGTGATTGCTCTCGGCCCGCTTCCCTCCACTCAGGGACCGTAACCGCTTAGCGGTGAGCAGGGCTTCCAGCTCCCTGCCCCTGGCCCCGCTCACAGCCCGGGCAGCAACAGCCCTTGCACCAGATCAGAATTTTTTTATTTCTCCCCACCATGGGGGCTTCCTTTCCCCAGCGCAGACCCAGAATCACGTACTCTTATGCCACGGCAGCAGCTCCTGCTCGGTGTGTGCGGCCCTGTGGGGGAAAGTTCCTATTTGATTGGGCCCCAAACTGGGAGGGGAAAAGGAGCAAGGAGCAGCTTTGGAAAGCACTTTTACACCCTTTCAGAGAGATGAGAGGGGAGGGGGAGTTGTTAGATCCCTTCCATCAATAGGCTCTCCTTGCAGTTGGGAGTCACAGGTGGCACAGGCATTTACCCCTCTGGATCCATTTACATGCTCACACACTTAGAGAACACATGATCTATTTACACTTCTGTCCAATATCTGTTCAGAGTCAGATCTATTCAGACTTACAGATTCACACCTATGATAGAGGACATCTAATTCCACTAGCTAGCTGTTTAGACACTTCAATAGCTCTTTCTAAAGAAACCCTTTAAAATTCTTTTCACACTCTAAACTCCTTGAGATAATACAGAATCCTTAGAGATACAGGTTCTTATCTTGAACTCCTTGTACGTACATAAAGGAATATTATTTGTCAACAGATATAAAAATGAGAGATTGCTCTCTATTCCAAGGCCTCACCCCCACATTTACAGCTTTCAACAGTTTTTAACCACCACCACCCCACACACCCCCAGTTTTCAGATGTTTGGGGGCCGTGACCTACCTCTTCTGGGGGGAACCCCGTATAATCCCCCACTCATCTGCTCCTCCACCGCATTGTTGCTTCCCCGGTGATAGCAGACCGTGCCAAATGAAATCATCGCATGCACACACACACACACGCACGCACTTTTTTTTAATTCGCCCCCGAAAAATGCCCCAAACCACCAGACCCAGGGCTGGCCCCTTCCCCTCAGGCAGCTCCACCAATGGCTGCAAACCTGGGCTGGGGCATCGAGTGAGCAGCGTACGAGAGGCGTACAACCAGGCACCTGCAAAACAACAATGCCCAGCTGCAGTTCAGCGGCATCAAACAAAAGAGCACAGAAGGGAGTGGAGGAACTCCCTCCGACTGAGGGACAGCAGAAGAGCTGAGCTACGGGAGGATGCTGGGGAAACAGCTCTGCTCCAAAGAGGGCACAGCCTGCAAAAGCTGGAGCCATCCCAATGCTTAAAGTCCCTATTAAGACTGACTGATGCCACTTGGAACACCTCAGCGGAACAAACCCTCTGCCTGCTGGGCAGAAGTTTGTATTTGGTGAAAGTAATACCCCTTCGCCATATAGAGCGCAATGTCTGAGCTGCGACTTGCGTTACCACATTTTATTTGCTCCTGCTATTGCACAGCCCTTGCAGGTCATAATTCACTGAGTGCCATCACAGTACAACCTTGCTGACCCTGTTATTGTTATTTGGTCCAGAAAGATGAGCTGCTGACCTTTCCCAAGCACTATTTCTGTTGACTGCTAAAAAGTCTTCAGAACAAAGTTGTGTGTTTCTTAGTGGTGCAAGCCAGACTTCATCTGCCTGTGAGCTTTGTGAATATTAATGAATCTGTGAAGATAGCTCCGATTATTTCAGAGGAAAGCCTAGCTTTCTCTGCAGGAACTCTGAGGAAGGGTAAGCTTCAGGCCCTGACTGCTGGTACCAAGTACTACTGATTAACCACATTCATGTACCTCCCAGTTCGCTTCTAACAGAAGAGTGAGCTCCCGTGTAGAAGGCGCACTGCCGGCCACTACGCAGACTGCCTGCTGCTGGTCTGCGCTGTAAGGAGGTCACCTGGAATGCAGTAGCAGGGCTGGAAAAAAGGTGCTGTATATTCCACTGATTTCAGGATAACAGTTGTCAAATGTCTGCTATTCTGCTCTCCATCTCAACATTATTGGGTATTACTTGCAGTGCTGATTTGGATCAAAGCTCCCAAGCTGTACCAGGCTGTACAGGATATAGGTAAAGGAACTGGCAGTTCCACAATCCTGCAGATTATGGAAGAAAATCCCACCGTTCTAAATGCATCATGGGGAACGGGAGGGCAGGAATTTCTGGAAAGATCTGATGTTGATATTCATGGGAAAGTTTAAAGCCAGAAGCATACAAAAGGTCCCCATATTTTCTCTGATTTTAGGCTGAAGAATAATGAAATTGTATTAGTTTAATTCCAGCAGAGAAGTCTTAAATACTTCTTTGCTAAGGAACATATCTTAAGGCAGCAAAAAAAAGACAGACAGATAGGTGCGCACCCCTCCTGGCTTCCTCATTTCACAGCTGTTGAGGCTCACGCCAAAGCAGCCAGAGGCAATGCTCAGGCCTGATGCTAGAGGACTAAAGGGGAACTGTACAAAGACTGTACAAACTGTAAAAAAAAAAAAAAAAATTGAACAAACCTGTTCTCATCCAGCAGGTTATCCACCATCACTGTAGCCGGATTGCTTCAGAAACTCAAGGCACAGTGGTGGGCATACGGTCACCATGGCATGTTCTCTTTCTTTTCTATACAAATTCACCCTTCTGCTGCCCCTGAAAATAACTTCTCACTTAGTTTGGTCTGTCAGTTAACCAGCTACCATTCCCAGTAGCTGGATAAAAGCCATCTGGACACCAATTGCCTCTCTGCGTTCTAGATCATAATTTGTGAAGCATCCAGTGTTTGTTTACAAATGCATCCTTTTCCAATATATAGAAGTACAGTTTGAGGGTTTTCATCGAGATGTATTTGAAAATGAAAAACATTCTGCTCAGAATCGAGACTGATATCTTGGGCTTTGATGGTGTTACTCCCACAAATAAATCCTTGTTGTTCCTGTACAACACGTGCATTAACATCATGCACGACCACAGTGGAAAGATTTGAATTTCCTTTCCTAGAGTGTATTCCCATACCCTTGATATACTTAACATGAGCTTGAGACCGTGGCTGTTCTGGAGTTCTTTGACCAGAGGTTAGGAGCGACGTTGTTGAGGTCTACAGTATTAACACAAACACAGCATTTCCATTTGACATCCTGTAGAGCTGTAAGAGAAAACAAAGACTTGTTTCCATGGGGAGAGTCCAAACAGGTTGCCCCATTAAAAAGAAGGAAAAATCCATCGTGTGCTAATTCGGTGTTTTGTACCACTGCTATCGGTAGCTTCTCAGGCACCTGGGCCATGAGGTTTAATTAAAGTCATAGGCACAGTGCCTATGACTGGTTAATTGACCATCACAGGTTGAGGTGGCTGTATTGTTAGATGTAATATCGAACACGTACAGTTATCTGTAATTATATATATCTAATAACACCTAATGCAACAGCTTTATATTGCCATTTGCGATTTACTCTTTTTGCAGAAGCATCTGTAAACCAAACGTTTTCTGTTAGGGTATTCTCAGTAAGGGTTAGTGCATCCAGAATGGCTGAAGGTTTGAAAGGTTACTTTTTGACTTTGTGTCCTGCAATTCCTCCTTAAAAGGGAGAAAGGGATTATTCCCCTTCAAAGAAGTTGAAATGCAGTCTCTGTTTTCACCATTACCTCGTTTCTGAAATGCTTCAGATTCAAGATAATGCCAATAGGCAGACCTTGAATCCCGGCTCTGGGAATGCCTGGTGCTAATGCTTTCCATCACAATTCATTCCTTGACTGTGCTTGCAAGTTTTTATTTCCCTTTGACTTAATTCCAGAAACCTGCGGACCACTCTGGAATCCTGCAGACCCATCCACACCCCTGCAGCCTCCTACAAACCTCTGTGGACCCCTGTGAACCCATAAGGACCCCCCTCCAAACCCCTGTGGACTGCTATGGACCCCTGTGGACACCCGTGAATGCCCATGGAACCCCCAGACCCATGCAGACCTCTGTAGAGCCACTATGGACACACCTAGACACCCTCCCCAAGCCCCTGTGGACCTCTGTGAACCCCCCCAGACTCCTGCAGATGTCCCCGGACCCCAAAGGACCTCCTCAAGACCATTGTAGACCACCACAGAACCCTATTAACAATCCCAGAACCCTGTGGACCCCACCAGACCCCTATGGACCCCTCCCATATCTTTTTGATCCTTCCTGCGGCCACAAGTTGCTTTTGAGTTGTTGCTCTTCAGCAACTTCCCATTCATGTCAATTTATCCCCAGCCCCATCCTCCAGGATTTTGGAGGTGGGGGTTCATTCCATGCCTCCATCAATGATCAGAGGACAGGGTCAGACAGAGCTGCCAGGGGGTCCCTCCCCTTGAGTCACAAGGTTCAGAAAGGACCCCCTTTGCTTTCTCAACTCTTTCCCTGAGAAGAGTCTGGCAGCGGCTGGATCCAGTCCTAGTCTCAGTTCCAGGCCTAGTCAAAGCTTTATGTCTAAAGGACTCTAGATTTATGCACAATTCATCCATCCCATCACTTACCTGAGGTTTCACCCTTTCTCAGGCAGTTCCTCACTGACCCAGGAGCTCTTGGAATATCTCAGCCTGGAGGAGCAGAAACTTCAGGGAGTGTCCCCATTCCAGGGGAGCTCCCAGCGTGAAGCCGCTGCCCTGCAGGAGAGCTCAGGGGGCTCTGGGGCTGTCCAGTAATTAGAGAGAAAGAACTGACCTAGAGTCAGGTTTTCACAGGAAAAGGACAGCCAGGTCCCCCCACCAGACAGTTTTGGCCATGTTGCCAGCCATGCCCCAACATCCAGGTACAAGTCATCACCCCCAATGACACCTGAAGAAGCATGGAAGGCAGAGGAGACCTTCTTTGCCCAGAGGCTTCTCTCCCTGCCCCTTCTCAGCCCCCTCCCCGGGGAGAGGAGAGGGAGAGCAGAGGGAGAGCAGAGGGAGAGCAGAGGGAGAGCAGAGGAGCCCACCCTCATCCCTGCCTCCTTAAACACTTGACCCTGTCCCATCCTCACTTCAAGGGTCCCACCTGGGCTGCCCCAGCCCCAGCTGGAGCCTGTTGGGAAGAGTGGCCGTTGCTCAAGCCCCACAGCACATCCCCAATCCCTGTCCTCAGCCCCGAGCTCGGCACCCAAAGGCTGCAAACACACACACAGAAGAGGCAGAAAGTGTTGGTTCATTCAAGGACATCAGAAATCCCAGCAATGAGTTGGCCACAAGGCTCGTTATCCAAAGGCAGCAGGGACAGAGGGAAGAAAAAGCAGGAGGAGGAAGGACAAGAACAGGGACATAGAGGCAGAAGAGTGGACAATAAATGCATGCAAGAGAGAGGTGGAGAGCGGGATAGCCCCAAAGAGCCCCCCAAGACCACCTCAGACATTGTCTGAGATTTCAGGCGGGTGTGCACCAGCCTCCCAAACTTTGGCGTGCAACATCACCAGACCACCCCCACNCCTGTCCCATCCTCACTTCAAGGGTCCCACCTGGGCTGCCCCAGCCCCAGCTGGAGCCTGTTGGGAAGAGTGGCCGTTGCTCAAGCCCCACAGCACATCCCCAATCCCTGTCCTCAGCCCCGAGCTCGGCACCCAAAGGCTGCAAACACACACACAGAAGAGGCAGAAAGTGTTGGTTCATTCAAGGACATCAGAAATCCCAGCAATGAGTTGGCCACAAGGCTCGTTATCCAAAGGCAGCAGGGACAGAGGGAAGAAAAAGCAGGAGGAGGAAGGACAAGAACAGGGACATAGAGGCAGAAGAGTGGACAATAAATGCATGCAAGAGAGAGGTGGAGAGCGGGATAGCCCCAAAGAGCCCCCCAAGACCACCTCAGACATTTTCTGAGATTTCAGGCGGGTGTGCACCAGCCTCCCAAACTTTGGCGTGCAACATCACCAGACCACCCCCACNAAGCAGCTCACGCTCTCGGCTTCCCCACTCCCTCTGGCATCCTCCCTGGGCCGTACCGAAGAGCGGGGGGGAGCACAGCCCACCCCACATACACACACACAGCCCGGCACCCCCAGGGCCTACGGGTAGTTTCGGGGAATGCTAGGCAACTGCGGAGGGACCGACCTCGTGTCTCTGCAGGGTGGCACCGGCACGGCCCGGGCACCACTTTCTTCTCCGGCATAGCCAACACCACACCCCAAACTCCCCAGGCCAAAGTGAACCCGCGGGGAGCCCGGCCCAGCCACCCCCTCCAAGCCCAGCGCGGCCCGGTGTCCCCTGCACACCCCCAAGAGCCCCTGGACGTGGCGGCCTTCCCAGCCCGTGCAAGCATTGGCAGCCGCGCGC
This sequence comes from Nycticryphes semicollaris, assembly GCA_013400055.1. Lineage (NCBI taxonomy): Eukaryota > Metazoa > Chordata > Aves > Charadriiformes > Rostratulidae > Nycticryphes > Nycticryphes semicollaris. The sequence continues at coordinate 6,649 of VXBJ01006349.1, forward strand.
TGCCGCCGGAGTCCCCCGAGTCACCGCTGCCCGACAGCCGCCGGGAGCGGCATTGGCTGCCCGGGCCCATTACGGAGCAGCTGAGGCAGGCATAACCACTCCTACTCCTCCCGCCCCGGCTGGGCACGAGCTCAGCCCCGAAACCCCAGAACGACCGCAGCGCAGCACTCGGCCCGGGGCGGAGCAGAGCCCGAACCCCGCCCGCCGAAACTCCGGTCGGGAGATCTCACACCGCGCCCGCGGCCCCTCACTCGCCCCCTCACGGCCGAAGAATGAAACTCCGCCGCCACCGCCGCTCTGTCGGGCATGCGCGGGTGGCGGGACAAGGCCCCGTCTCGCCTTCCCGGTGGTCCCGGCGCTCCTCCGCCGCCGGGGATGATGCCTGACAGCCGCCCATGCGGGGCCGGCGCTGCAGAACCGCGATTGTGCTGCGGCACCGCGGTAACGCATCGCCGGTACTGGCCGGCGGCAGAGCGGAGCGCCGCCATGCTGCCGCGTATGCGCGAGCCCCGGCTGCAGTACCGGTGTCGGTCGCCAGGCAGCAACAGGGCCCCGCGGGTCTTTGTCGCCGCACAGAGGCCGCGGGCAGGCCGTGCTGCCCTACGTCCTGCTCGGTGTGACGAGATCGGCCGTGCTGAGCAGGGAGCGCCGTGGGGACGGGACAGGTCTCCGCTGTCTGTGTGTCCCCGCTCCGGCACTGCTGCAGTACCGCTCCTCCCATCGGGTCTGCAAGATCACGTCCGGACAAGCCACTACGGAGCTGAGCCCGAGAGGCAGCTAATGGCAGGCAGGGAGCCATGCAGTCCCTAGAGGTGCCGAGGAAGCTCTGCTAGCCCTGGGGCTGGGGCCTGAGGGACACTGCTGTGTTGGAACCACTCTCGTGGAAGGCTCGGGTCGGAGGGCGAGTTGAGGCACAAGGACCTGCCCTGTAGGGTGTAAAAACCAACCGGCTGCAGAAGAAACTGATGGCCTGTTCCCACCACTATCCGCTTCGGGCACGGGGCAGTGCAGGCTGTAGGGTAAGGTTGACCCCGTGCCATAGCCAGGGCAGGGCTGAGGAGGAGCCCCAGGAGGAGCAGCCAGCTCACCCAGGCTGATCCTCATCACCTTATCCTCCTGTGGGGACAGCACAGCCTCCCTCGTGCCCTGGAGCCCACCGTCCCATGCCCATCTCCAGGGCACCCTGCCCCACTGATGTAGTGAGGCCCCTCACATAGCTCCCTCCAGAACAAAGCCACGTGTTTATTTGCAACAGAGCCTTTTTGAAAGGAGCAGCTGCACAAATCCCAGCCCCGCCACTCCACAGCACAACAGCTGTAGTCAGAGGCAGAGTTCCTCAGAGACAGGGACATGTTCCTTTGCCACTAGCAAATTTCTCCAAGAGCAAGTAGGGAGCGTTTCCAGTCAGCGTTGCTGCAGGACCGTGAGTCCCGTGGTTTGGTGGTCAGGGCTACTGCAAGGGCAGACTGTCCTGACTGGGCGTCCCTTACGAGTTGGAGGGTGTTAAGGTGGGAGGATGGCATGGCCGTCAGGGCTGGCATTCCCTCTGGAAGTCCAACACAAGGCTATCACCCTTGCAAGTCCATGCTCCTGGCACTGCCTCCTTGAAGACCACTACCTTTGCCTTTCATGGCCTGCCTCAGCCCCACAGAGCTTGGATGCTGTGGTCCCCTCTGGCGAGACATGCTCATTCCTCCTATTTGACTTTGCTATCTCTGAAGGCACGATGGCCATTGCCAGCCCCATTGGTGTAGTGAAACTGTCCCCAGGGGCCTCCTGAGCTCCTCCCTGCTTTTGCAGCACTCTGCTGGGGAATAATCTGTCCCCTTCCAGATGGTCCACAGAGCCCTAAAAATTTCAGGAGATCACCTGTAGTAAAACAGGTTGAAGCTAACTTTCAGGAGAAAAGGGCCTTTCTGTCTAAAGGTACTTTGAGTTTGAGTCTCTCTAGGAGGCAGGTCTTGATGCTGGATAAAGTGTCAAGACCTTAATGCAGAGACATTAAAGCAAGCAGACAGGACCATGCTTACAACCACTCAAGTCATACTTGCATCTGCATGGTCCAAGTTCCCACTTTGTCTCCTGATAGCCCATGTGCCAGGCACAGAGCTCACAAAATTGCTCAGTCTTGCTTTCTCCACAGAAATTCACAAATTTGGCCTCCTCTTCTACCAACTGCTAATAGTCACAGCTGGAAAAAGGAAGAACACTGTAAACATAGTTCATTTTGATGGCTTTTGAACTCACATTTCTCCGCTTGGCATCGTGACACGATTCTGCAAGATTTCCCTAAAAATAAATCATGAGTGAGGACAAGAGGGTTGTTTCTTTTAAAAGTATCCCCTCCCCTTTCAGGTCTCTGCATAGCCAAGAAAAGTTTAAATATCTGTATGTGCATGGGTGTATATATAGACTCTCTATTTATTTATTGACATGATATATACACTGTTTTTCATCAGTCCTAAGCAATTTTCACACTTTGGCATTGAGCAGATCCAAGCCAGCAGCTAACTGCTGAGTGGCACAAGCCCTGGTGGCTCTAGGATACTTCATACTTTTCTGGTTTAACATCAGTCTTGGGTGACCCCCACAAGCACTTAGGCTCCTATGGCTCAGTGGGTACAATCTGTGGCTTTTCTGTTCACTGAGTAACAATCTCTAATTCCTCCCACGGAGAACTTTGCTACAAACTGATATATTTATAAGTAGCCCTTGAACATTTTTCTAAAGCCGCCCACTTTTTACAGCCAGAGCGCTGAACTGTGCTGCCTTCCCAGCTTAATGTATTCTCCACTTCCCAGTGCCAGGAACAAGTGGCAGGAGGAGGACACAAAACTGCAGGTACTCCCAGCCCTCAGGAAGCCCTGACACGACAATCATAGAATCATAGAAACACAAGGTTGGAAAGTGCCTACAAGATCATCTAGTCCAACCTATCAGCAATACTACCCACTAAGCTGCTAAATCGTGTCTTGTAGCACCTCGTCCAGATGCTTCTTGAACACCGCCAGGGACAGTGACTCTACCACCTCCCTGGGCAGGCCATTCCAGTGCCTGACCACTCTTTGGGAGAAAAAGTTTTTCCTGACATCTCCCGTGGCGCAACTTGTGGCCATTCCCTCGACTCCTATCATTAGTTATCTGGGAGAAGAGGCCAACCCCCTCCTCTTCACAACCTCCCTTCAGGAAGCTGTAGAGTGCAATGAGGTCTCTCCTGAGCCTCCTCTTCTCCAGACGAAACAATCCCAGCTCCCTCAGCCGTTCCTCATAAGACTTGTGCATGCATGATGATGCATGAGGCTGGTGTGCGCAGGTGCTGTGTCCTTGGAGCAGATGGCCAAGAGTCCCATCGGACCCGGCAGTGGGGCTAGAAGTCAGACCTGGTATCCAGCAGTGCTGAAGCAGCACCAAAAAGGTTCTCCATTGCCTCCATTCATCCCAGGCCCTGCTGATTTGGGTTTCAAGTGCTGTGGTTTGCTGTGAGCAGCACATCCTGCCCCTTGCTCCAGCCCAAAGCATCTAATGGCTCTGCTGTTTTCAGAGGGAAGTCCAACCACATTTCCTCCTCCTGCTCCAGCACCTGCAGCTCCTCTGGTGGCCATCCTCCCTTGCTTCCCTGTCCTCACCCTCAGGACAGTGGTAGCAGCCCTGCCCAAGGCTCTCTGCCTCCCCTCCCAGTGCTCACCAACTGGTGAACGTGGCTTATCTTCCGCTTCCACATTTGCTCATACCCCCCAGCTGACTGTGGTGGATAGGTTTTACCTTGCTCTGCCACATGTCAGTCACCATGGGATGGGATGGCTCACAGCAGCATACACACTATGGCAAAATCCTGGTTTCTGTTTGGGAGCTACTCCTGCATGGTTGAGAGACCAAGGCAGCTCCTGTCTGTCCCACAGCCACAGGCCTTCTCTCCCTTCTCCTCCAGCCATCGTCATCCACAGCTCTCTGCCAGCCAGGCCACTGCTTAGACTTCAAAGTTGGGTGGCAGCAAAACCCATGGCTGGATTTTAGCTGAGATAACCTCACAGCCCAGTCTGACATGCAGAAGTTTCTAGGCTGGTGTGGGAGCCTCCAGCAAGGGGTTCCTCACAACAGGGTTTTTCAGATACTTCACGCCCAAGCCCCACACTGAGGCAGATAAGACCATCCCCACCCGTGTTCCTGCCATCCATTACCCAGCTCTCAGCGTTATCCTAGCAAAAGCACATATCCATCTACAGCTTCCCCCTCTCTAATCGCAGCTCTCGCTTCAGCCTTGTCCCATGCCAGAACGGTTCTGGGAAAAGGAACAAACAAGCAAAAATAGGGGAAGTGAGCCTGTCCATATGGAAAGAGTCACAGCTTTCACAGCAGAAGCTGCTTTAACTGTTTAGTGCCCAAAACCCACAGTAGCTGCCCTGTGCTGATGAAACTGGGGCCCAATCACGCATCCTTGGGCAGAGCCAGCTCAGTAGCACTGAGAACAGCTTCCTGTGGCCCAGCAACCGCAAGCAGGAGGTGTTTTTCCCAGCTGGTGTGTTAGGTCCTGGTCTGATTTTTGGTCCAGAAGGGGGTTTGTAATGATTCCAAGGGTGCAGGCCCTGGGGTAAGGACAGGAATGGAGTAGAGGAAGGTAGAGAGGGCCCTAATACCAACATGGAGGGGACACGTGTGCCATGTACTGGCCACCATGGGGGAAACCTCCAGACCCATCAGCGCTTCTCCCAGAGTCTCAGGCAGCCTCTTCCTGCAGCGAGAAGGGATACAAGCATTGGACTGTGCCCCACACTGAAACGACGCTGCACCACCTCCCTACTTCCTCTTTTCGCCTCTGACACGAAGGAAATCCTTGGAGTCAGCAGCAAAGTCCATGGAACAAGGGGCAGATGCCACCCCATCATGTAAGCAGGACCCCCAAGGTGGTGAGGCCAGGGACAGGTCCCATGCATGGCACAAAAGAGCTAGGGTCACTCAGAGGCAGGGGTGATTCATTTGTGGGAGTTGCCAAGGCATTGGCTGAGGGAGATTCACACAGTGAAACTCCTTGGGCACAGTGAAGCACTGAAGGCAAGATTTCTCCCTGCCCAATCTCCAGCAGAGCTGTTTCATGGGGAAGGAGCTTTTGCAACAGGGAGGCAATGAGCTCCAGGCACCTCTACTTTCTGCTCCCCACCCACTTGTCTCAGCCCCACTCAGTTGTTTCTCATATTCATCAGTTCTCACTTCTCCTTTCCCTTTTGTTAATTCAACCCCCAAAAGGAGGAACCACCACGCAGCTGCATCCCCAGCCAGCTCATTTCCCCAGCTCCCACCTTACTGCTCGGACGCCTGGTGAGGGCCCTGCGCCGGTTCAGCCATGGGGCGGGTGCTGTGCGGGGTCCTGCTCTCCTGGGTGTCGGTGACTTGGGTAAGAGCGGCTGAGCGGTCCCAGGAGCTCTTCTTCTCTGCAGAGTTTCCAGAGTGCAAGAAGGCCCTGAAGCTCCCAAGTCTGGAGGTCCTGCCGGGGGGGGGCTGGGATAATCTGAGGAATTTGGATATGGGCAGAGTCATCAACCTGGGCTACTCACTGTGCAAGACCACAGAAGATGGATCTTATATCATCCCAGACGAGATCTTCACTATCCCTCGCAAGCAGAGCAACCTGGACATCAACTCTGAGATCATCGAGTCCTGGAAAGATTACCAAAGCATCACCTCTGCCTCCATCAACCTGGAACTGTCCCTCTTCTCCTCCATCAATGGCAAGTTCTCTTATGACTTCCACCGGACCAAGACCCACCAAGTGAAAGACCGTGCTGTCACCACCCGCGTGCAAGTCAGGAACCTGGTTTACACTGCCAAGATTGACCCAGGGGCAGTCCTGGACAAGGGCTTCAAGAAGCAGCTGCTGACAATTGCCAGCCACCTGGAGAACAATCAGACACGGATGGCTGATTTTCTGGCTGAGGTGCTGGTGCTTAACTATGGGACCCACACCATCACCTCTGTGGATGCCGGAGCCAGCTTGGTGCAGGAGGATCAGATCAAGGCAACCTTCCTGGAAGACAGCTGGGCCACACGGAGTGCTGTCACTGCCTCAGCCGGTGTGGCCTTCCACAGCATTATCAGTGTAAAAAACGAGGAGTCCCTGGACATCAGCTCTGGCTTCACCAAGCAGTATATGGGGAACCGCACCAACTCCAGGGTAGAGAGCATCGGTGGGACCCCCTTTTACCCAGGCATCACCCTCAAGACCTGGCAGGAGGGAATCAGAAACCAGCTGGTGGCTCTCGACCGCTCGGGGCTGCCCCTGTACTTCTTCATCAACCCCAGCACTCTACCAGAGCTTCCCACCCCCACAGTGAAGAAGCTGGCTAGGCGAGTGGAGCTGGCTATTCGCCGCTACTACACCTTCAACACCTACCCAGGCTGCACCGATGCCACCTCACCTAACTTCAACTTCCATGCCAATGCTGATGATGGCTCCTGTGAGGGTGCCATGGCCAACTTCACCTTTGGGGGAGTCTTCCAGGAATGCACTGGGCTGGCCGGCCCCGACACCAGCACATTGTGCCGGGGGCTGGAGCAGAGGAACCCCCTTACTGGGGCTTTTTCCTGCCCTACAACCTACACTCCAGTGCTGCTGGGTGTACAGGAGCGGGAGGAAGGCCACAGCCATCTGGAATGCCACAACAAGTGCATCCTGGGCATCATCTGCCACCGCAAGTGCAGGGACATCTTTTGGCTCTCACGGGTGCAATTCAGTGCCTACTGGTGTGCTACAAGTGGGATAGTGGCCTCAAATTCAGGATACCTCTTTGGGGGGCTGTTCAGTGCCCACAGCGCCAACTCCATCACCGGTGCCCAGTCCTGCCCCTCAGGGTACTTCCCACTGAAGCTCTTTGATGAGCTCAGGGTGTGCGTGAGCCAGGATTATGAGCAGGGCAGCCAGTACGCGGTGCCCTTTGGGGGCTTCTTCAGCTGCCAGGCAGGGAACCCCTTGGCAGGGCAGCACCAGGGCACTGCTGAGGACCCCCATGCCAAGAGCTGCCCCCCAGGCTTCAGCCAGCACTTAGCGCTCATCAGCGACAGCTGCCAGGTGGAATACTGTGTCCAGGCTGGCATCTTCACAGGGGGCTCACTGCCACCGGCCCGCCTGCCACCTTTCACCCGGCCCCCCACTAACCTGCCGACCATCGACACTGTGCTGGTGAGCAGCGGGGATGGGGACAATGCCTGGGTAAGGGATGGGCAGAGCCACATGTGGCGGCTGGCCCGACCAGAAGAGGTTCAGCACGCAGCAGAGATGGTGAGGGGCCAGGGACTGACAGGGGGCGAGGTGGCAGGTATCACTGTGGCAGTCCTGGCAGGGCTAGCCACTATCCTGGCAATGGCCTGCTACAGCCGCCGGAGGTATAAGGAGAGGGGGTATCACACAGTAGGTGAAGGGGACAGCCTGGCCAATGCAAGCCCTGAGGGCAGCACTGTGCTGAGTGTGGGTGAGGGGTACCAGCAAGAGCCAGAGGGGCTGATGGCGTGAGCATTTCCCCCTGCCCTGCTCCCTGCAGTTGCCAGGTAATGCCTTCTGCCCCAAACCCAGGCAAAGCTCCCTGTTCACCCCACTTTCCAGGGACAAAGCTATGGAGCAGCACCAGCCCTCTGCCCTCACTCCCCAACAGCTGAGGATCCTTGTCCCCACAGGGGCTCCAGGCTCTCCCCTCTGTGGGGAGAAACACGCTCTTGCCCTCCACCAGATCCCCAGTCTCCAGCCTCAAGCACCTGGGAGGCTCCATGGCCCTTCAGATATCCCTCCCCAACTGACCTCAGAGGCCAACTCCCAGGGTCAAACCATCATTGGGACCCACCATGATGTCCCTTTGCCAGTCCCTGCACCTCCATGGTTGCATCTCCCTGCTCCAAGCAGTGCCGGGGCTTTGCCCCTTCAGAGATTAGTGAGTTTTCCTTCCACTGCAAGCCATGCCCCACTGCTCTCCCGAAACCAGAAGAAGGGACCTAGGGCCCTTCAACAAGCCACTGGGGACACTGGGGTACCCAAGGAGAAGGAAATCCTGAGCACAGCCACCTTCTTCCCCCTAGTTGGCCCCAAAAAGCCAGAGGAAGCTGTGCAAACCCCTCCCCTTGACACACAGGGACACTAGTGGGACTTAAGCACATCCACAGCGGAGACTTGCTACTTGTAAGAACATTTGGTGGGGATCCACGCTGGTGCCCAATGCCTGGGAAAAGAGCCCCCAGTTCTCCAAGCCCAGAGAGTCGCCCAGCTACCACAGGCACCCAGGGCCAGCACAGAGGCCCTTAGCAATGCTTTGCCTCATGGGAAAGTAAGGAGTGGAGGGGTCCCTCGGGGACACCCAGAGTGAGCACTGATACCCACAGCATCCAGAGGGCAACCACTGTCTCCATGTATATCTATTGGGATAGATATACACACGCATGCAGAGAGGCATGGATCAGTTTTATTTCAGCCAGCAACTAATCGCGTAGACAAAGCAGCATTAAAAAAGAAAAAAAAAAAATCATGTTGTGAAAAGACTGTGTCACATTAAGAGCCATCAGGCCAGCAGCTGGGGAGGGTGGGGGAACCCCCTTTCTCCCTCCGGTCACGGGAGGGTTTTGCATAGTTCCAGCCAGGGTTTTACTGCAGTGGGGGAAGCCCAGGGCTCGGGTGCAGGAGAAATGACGCTCCTGAAGCTCCCCTGGCTGCAGAGCTGCCTGAAAAGGGGCTTTCCTGGAGAAAGAGGTTTTCTCCCTTGAGGTAGAAAATAACATCCCCCCATGGCTGGGGACAGACTAGTCCAGGGTCACCAGTGGGATGAGGAGTACCTAGCCCTCTCCATGGAGCCCCCTCGCTCACCTGGCCACACAGACGACGGACAGAAGACAACAGAGATGCCAGGCCGTGCAGGGACAGCAGGTGTCCCCTGCCATCCGCTTTATTGACTTCCCACTGTGGGGCAGCCAGCTGGGGGCAACGTGCCCCCCTGGGCTGGGGATAGGAAAAACAGCGACAACAACAGAACGGTGCACAGCAGGACAGGTCCCCCTCCCAGACCAACGTCCCCTGGGACAGAGGGCAAGGTGACTCCCCCAGGAAAACCAGGAGGGGAATGCAATGGAACGGGCCAGGAGGCCCCAGTCTCCCAGGGAGCAACAGTGCGGGGCTGGGGACAGCCTGGACAGTGATGGATGCTGCCCCCCCAACTCCACTCTCCAACCGCAAGGGTCTCACAGGACAGGGGCATGAGTGCAGCCAGCCCCCTGTGCATCCCCCAAGGCTGTGGGCATCTCCCCCCACACCCCATCACAGGTGGCTCTGAGAGGGCCCCTATGAAGTCCTCCCAGGGGTTGGCAGGGACCTCAAGATGCCATGCAACAATCCCTCCCCTGCCCCAACCAAGCCCACTCCCCTCCCAATGCCAACCCCCCCAGCCCCAGCCCAGAGTGCTGTAACAACCTACCACCAGCAGCCACCTCCCTCACCCCCCCAGGGACATCTGGGGATGATGCTGGCACCCAGCAGGAAGGGGAACAGATACCAGCACACCTGCGCCTGGCCCCACGGGGACCCAGACGTGACAGCCCCACTGTGGGGCTGGGAGGGGTCCACACCATAGGGGAGTGGAGCTGCCCACATTCTGCCTCCCTGCCAAGCACCACTGGGCTCAGTTCCCAGTCCAGCCACAGCATCACATTCTCCCAGCCCCCAGGGCCACTTCCCAAGACACCACCACTATATGTACATATATACGACAAAACCCCAAAACATGAGGTACATAAAAATTCAACACGGGGACGCCCCCATACAAACAGTTCAAGGAACCCACTACAGGGAGGGTGGGAGACAGGCCAGTAAACATGCCCCACTCCCACCTCCCAACTTCCTACCACCCACCATCCCACTCCTCGACGTGAGGGGCAGCCCAGACAAGGGGATCCTTCAGGGCACAGCTCAGACACAGCCAAGAGGAGAAGGGGGCACAGGACTAGGGGGCCAGCTGAGAGAGACACGGTCCCCCCAACCTCCCTGGGACAGGAGACCAGTGGGGAGGTACCAGACAGGACAAACAAATGAACAAACGGCTGAGGGACGAGGCAGAGCAGGGGGGGACTCCCATGACCTCCGCTTCCAGCCCAAGTGGATGTCGGGCACCGGGCCAGTTTGGGACCACCTGATGGACAAGGAGGGAGGGAAGCCCCCAAGCCCTCAGCACGGCAGCAGCAGGGATAGGACACCAGCTGGCCAAAATGGCCAGACCAGTACAAAGCCCTGCAACTCTGCGGGGGGAGGTTCCCTCCCCACACGAGCGAAGGGGATGGTCAAAAGGACCTTCTCCCGCTGGACGGGTACCACCAAAAGCAGGAGGCTCCAGGAGCTCCCTGCAAAGCCCTCTGGGAGGTTTTTCCAGCAGCTTGACCCTCGGGGGCAGGGGCATGGGCACCCCTCCCTTGCCTCCCTTCCATGGTCTCAGTCTTTCTCCTGCACCAGGCTCTCCTCTGTGATGCCTTGGGCTGCGAGCTCCGCGAGGACATTGTCCAGGTAGTTGATGTCAGGGTAGCCGTGGCCGGTGAGGTTGGAGCCAAACTCCGTCTTGTGGTGGATCTCATTCCAAATCACTGTGTCTGACTCGCCTGTGGTGCTGGAAGTCCCAATGGCAAAGATCAAGCGCCGGTCCCAGGCTACCAGCAGCAATTTCAGTACCTGTAGAGGAGAGAGATAGGGCAGGTAACAGGGGAAACGCTGTGGGGGAAGCACCAACTTCTGTTCAGGGAACGTCTGATCATCCTGGTAGGCCCCAGCAACGTGGGCAACCCAGGGAGCTCAGGATCCCAGCGTGAGGTCCTACCCCAACCAAATTAGTGAGACCAGGCTGCAGAGCTCCCCCAGCATGTGGGAGCATCACTGGGCTCCTGCAGAACATGCCATATGGGCTACAGGGAAAATCTGCACCCAGATTTCCCTGCATAAACCCTATCTGCTTTTCTCCATGCTCCAAATAGCTGCTCATTCCCTTTCCCCCTTGATATGCCCTTTAGCGTGCCTTGGCCAGCTTGAGCCGCCTGTGCGAGCCGCTCACCTTTCTGCCCTTCTCACTGTCTGGCAGGTAGCAGTGCCGAGGGAAGCCACGGGCAGTGAAGCTCTTCCCAGGGTTTGGATGCTCCGGTCCCTACAGTGCATGTGGAGTGGAAGAAGAAAAAAATCCTTTTGGAGCTTGGAAGGGTGCTCTGGGCACAAGGTAACCCCCNAGTGGACACAGAGCTGCTATGCTGGGCAGCCACGCTCCAACTTGGTGGCCCTCAACACCACTGTCCACTTTGCCAACAAGCAGACAGGGCCAACACTTCCATGCAAGCATATCCCAGACTTCCCACAACACCCTTACAGACACAGCTCCCAAGACACTGTTGAATCCAGAGCCCTGAGTCAAAGCATGAGGTGCAGCACCACCCAGGGTGATGCGGCAGTGACAAGGGCCACCAGCCCCAACAAGGAACCACCCATGTTAGGGCTGGGCTGTACCTGCACTCCTGGGGGGATGTTGTAGATGATGCGGATGGTTTTGCAGTCAGAGTGGCCAGGCAGCGCATGAGGGATGATATGATACTCCATCTTCCCTGGGGGCTGTGTCCCTGTCTTCACCCCATAGATGGTTTTGCACGTGGGACACTGTAGGCTCCCATCCTGAGAACAGGAAAAGAGGGGAACATAATGAAACCCATATCCTTCATCACTGAGACAGACTGGGCACTTTGTTGTCCCTGAGCAGCACTGTATGCCGTTTCCATCATGAAAGCACTTGCTTCCAAAACACTCAGGAAGCAGGGGGCAGGGCCAGGAGAATTTGCTACAGAGACCTAACTTTAACCAAAACACTGAGGTCTGCATGTCTGTTCCTCATCAGTTTTTCTGTCCTCACTACTTTCCTTACCTTTCCTTACCTTTGTTTTGCGGTTCTTTGTTTATTTTTCAAAGAGGGGAAGACAATAAATATTAAAAAAAAAAAAGAAAAAAAAACCCAAGCAACCTGAAACACATTTTCCTGCAAATGTCGAGAACAAGGGCCATTTGCAGGGGGCTCAGGAAAGCCCACCTGTGGCTGGAAAAGCACAGCCCAGTGTCAGATAGCTCTGCTCAAACATGCAGGGATCAAAGTTCACCCCCACTAACCCTGGGAAGGAAACCAAGGACGTAAAAATGAGCGGGGCTGGGGGCTGGGGAATCACCTACACAACCCTGGATTCTGATTTAGCAGTCCCAAAATGCTTGCTGCTGATAAAAATTAAACTCTCTATTACGGCAAAGAGGTCAGAGCCCTCTGGGCCAGCAGGATTTGAGCACCATCCCACTGAGAGCAGGTGGAGGCTGCCTAGTGCCACAGGCTTGGGCATCCCTTGGGTCTGCAGTTTTGCACCTTGTTGCCATTGTTGTACATGGCGACCAGGCAGTGGAGGTGGAAGACGTGGCTGCATTTCACCAGCTTCCCCACCAAGTCAGGCTTGATGGCTGGCTGGGGTCCCTTGTAGCCAGAGGGTGCGGAGAGGCGCTCCATGCAAATGGTGCAGTCCTGTGCAGAAGGGAGGAGAGAGTCAGATGGATGGGTGCAGCTGGAGCCTCCCCAAGGACGTGGCACTGATAAGCTGGCCCACTCTGGCCCAAGGACCAGCACCCATCCCCAGTCCCATACCATCACCCTTGGCCACTGCAGGGGCCAGGCAACACGTGCATGTGGCACACCGCTCCTCTTCAGAGGGGACAGGGCAGAGCCATGAGGGGTAGCAGGAGAACCCCGCGTGGTGCAGGGCATTGCCCGTGTTCCCAGTCACCCTTCCAAGAGCAAAGCACCCCAGGGACACCCCAGTGTGACCCCCACTGCTCACACCTCATCTGGTGGATGCCGCACCTTCTGCAGGTATTTTTTCAGTACCTCCTCTGGTGTTTTACCTGTGGGAGAGCAGAGTCACAGAGGCTGGAAGGCAGCGTGGGGGAAACCCACTGCTGGGGGCAGCTGGAGGGGATGGAGGGAGCAGGAGAACCAGGCAGGGAAGGGAGAACAAGAACAAAGGCCAAGTGGCAAAGTGTCTCTCACCCTTCTTGGCCTGTTTCTTGGTGGTCTTGCGGTAGGTGTGAGAGATGCCAGGGATGGACTGGATCTCATTTTTGCTGACAGGTGGGGGGTGAAGCACCAACTTAGGGGGCCGTGTCAGGCAGACGGGCAGCCCTGCTGCGCTCATCAGGATCCCCGTAATCCCTAGGTAAGGTGGTTTGAAATGGCACTGAGGAACCAGTATCACCCCAAACCCCAGATGTTCTCCCAAAAGCCACGCCACCAGAGCTGACTTAACCCGGCACCCACAGGCACCAGCCCTGCTGCAGCCCCATACTCACCTGCCAGCGCTGGGTTGACGGGACTGGAGCCAGTGAGGTTCTTCACAGGGACAGTGGGGACCCTGCGAGGAGCCAGCAGAGACCACATCAGGGCTGGCAGCAGGCACCCACATCCCCACAGCCCCCAGGGGACAGTGGGAGCCAGACAACAGTTGCCTGAGCAACTGCACAAGCCCTGGCTGGAAATAAGAGAATCCCCCGATGGGGCGACGTGCCCCCCTTGCCCCACCGCCGCCTGTTCTCTCCCTCTTTAGAAACCCTGCCTGCGTCTCCATTCACAGCCCCTTTTTGTCACCGCTCCCTGGGCTGGTCTGTTGGTTTTTTTCCCCTCTTTTCTCCTATGGCCACATCGCTGCCACAGCTCTTCCCCCACCCCCCATGCCCCACCCCGCCCTTGGGACTCTCTTCCATGGGAAAGTTTTCCAGTGGATCAGGAACAGAGGGAAGGGGGAGGATGGAGAGAGAGAGGAAAGGGGCCAGGCTGCAACAGAAGGCTGATGGCAGAGCCAGACAAAGGGGAGCAACAAGCTCATTAAGCACCCACTCAAAAAAAAAAGTGTCTTCAGAGGATAGGGGTCCGGAGAGACCCCTTCTCATGAGGCCTGAATGGCTTTTCTTTGGGCCTTTTGCAGTCCCCCACCCATCCCCTGCCACCAAGAGAAAGGGCAGACTCAGACTCCTCATTGAGATGCATGCGCCACCCTGTCCCCAGTCTAGCACCCATGGGGAAGGTGAAGGCACCCAGTAGAGCCCTCCGCCAGCAGGAGGTTGAGGTCCATGGAGGTTCATCTCCCACCAGGCTCAGGGGCGAGTGCACCCCTGCAGTGCAAAGTCCCACGGGGCTGCAGCCCCTCTGTGCCCCAGGGAGGGAAAAAAAAAATCATGCTGCTCCTTTTCCCCCCAGCCAGCTACCCTCTCGTTCACACATGGCAGGACTCACCCAGAAGCAATGAGCACCCGGGACTGGGCAATGGCCAGGCGCTGGAGGTGGCTGCGGTTCAGGGTGCCAAGGCCAGGATGGGATGCCTTCCCACTGCTGGCGCTGGGGGGGCTGGCGTTGGAGCTGGCTGAACTCAAGGTGGGCGTGCTGGCTGCCTGCCGCCGGCCCCCTTGGGCTGCTAGTGGCTTCAGCGAGCCACGTGCTGTGGTCATACTGCTGGGTGCCTTGGCCCCTGGGGCCGGTGCTGTGGCTTTGGGGGCAGTGGGTGGCACAGAAGGGGCTTTGCGGGTCTGCAGGGTGGCAGTGCTGGAGCCAGCAGCTGACACTGACACGGTAGCTTTGACACTCATGACCAGGAGGCACTGGGGACAGGCACAGGCAGGGACTGGGGGGGCTGCTGCCACCCCAGGGCTGGCCGGCCAGGACTGTGACTTGGGCAGGGTGCCCGAGACAAGTGGGTAGACCATATCAAGGCGACGGCGGACACGGCGTTTGCGCTGGGTCTGCCGGTTGATCTGGCCCATGGTGGCAAAGTCAATGATGTAGCAGAAGCCAATGGCGCTCAGGTCCACCCAAGGGTGCTGCTTCTCATAGGCGCGCTGGATGGTGATGCCTACATCCATGTCGTAGGGCGTCCAGGAGCCACTGTCATTCTCCCACTCCCACACAACTCCCTTGCCTGGCGCCGATGATGGGTCGTAGTAGCTGCGCCGGACAGGGCGGATAGTGCCTGGGGGAGGGTGAGAGATGCTGTCAGACCTGCGGGCAGGGAGCAAAACCACTCCAACCTGCCCCACCAGTGCTGCTCCACACAGGGACAGAATAGCTTTCCGGCTCAGCTGTTGTCCCCACCCTGCCGTTGGACTGCTGTGCCTTTGTTTCCCCAGGCCACTGCCTGAAGCTGCCCAGCTGCCACCGCACCCAAACGGTCAGGGAGTCCCTGGGCTGTATGCTCACAGCACTGGGTGCACCGCCAGTGTGATGGGGGTGAGGGGAGGGCAGATTTCACCCCCACTGGTCTACAGTGACAGCTGCCTGCCCAGCCCCAGCCTGCAGCCCCTCAGCCCTGATGGGGAAACAGAACCACAAGCTCAGCTGCTCCAACCTGCTCCCAGGGATCTCCCACAGAACCCTGACATCACCAGGCCTGTAGGCACCAGAATCCTGCAGTGCCCTGTCTGCCTCTCAGCTCTGGACCAGGACAGGGGAAAAAAGGATTTAAGACGCAGCTCTGAGCTCCATCATGGTGACATGCGCAGGCACCCACATGGGCAGGGGAGCAGGGCTTGTGCCAGGCCACCCATCCTACAGCTGCTAAACCAGCCCATGACAAAAACCCAGCCCACAGCACAGAGAAAATCCCCATGAGGCTGAGCAAAGGAATTTGCGGAGGGGCCCATGCCCAACTCCTGCTCTGCCATCAGCAAGCATTAAGAATGGGATAAGAGCGCAAAGCATGAAGGCTTTGTGGCTTGCATCCTTATTTCTGCTAGGCGTTTCCTTTCCTACCACTCCCAGTTGACAAGGACGCATTCAAAGCATGACGCAAATTTTGGAAGCTCCTACAATGAGGAGAAAGCCTTCCTTTTTGGGACGTTTCATGGCACAGCAGAGCTGGCTGAACATGGCTGGACTCAGCCTTGGGGCCCATCCTGAGCATGCTACTAGCACCCAGAGTTGTTTGGTTAAAGTTGTTTGGTGTGAGCTCACGAACATCACTGCCTCCATGCTCTTCTGCAAAAGCTTTTGGCTTGGCCCTGCTGCCAGAGGTAGGAACAAGAAAGCTCAAGGAGAATAAATAATAAGCCTGTTTCTTTGGCTTTTCACCACGTGTCTCACAAAGCCTGCAAGAATTCCAGTCCCTTTTCATCCCCACCTCTCCACTGGGAGCAGACGCCACCGTCAGTCCCCACACAGCACCACTTGCCACAAAAAAAGTGAGCTAAAAAGAAAAAGCTGTTTGTTAGCACTAATGACAGGCACGTATCAAGCACCCTGCTATGCAAAATAAGGTGCAACTGCACCCGAGACAAGCCAGGCCACCCATCCTGTGGAGGGGCACCCAGGGGAGAAAAGCCACTGGCTCTGTCAGCAGAAAGTGCAGCCGGAGGGGAGTGGGGCGATGATTTATTCTAATCCAGTGGGAGGCGGGGAGGGCAGCAGTGGCTGCATGCAGCATCTGGCGGTCCCCGGGCGGCCGTGTGGGAACTCTGTGCATCCCCCCAGCCCAGCATGGCCAGCCAGCCTCCCATTCATAACGGGAAGAAAAGGGACAATAGCTATTCAGGGCCTGCCAGGGTCGCGACCCCCCCAAATCAGAACTGTTTAATGACCCAAAATACCAACATCCCCAGCAACTCGGAGAGACAGAACAATCCCTCTTTCAGACCTACTCCCCAGGCGACAATAGCTTTCAGAGGCTGGCCCCCAGCCCTGCCGCAGAGGTCCCTTGTTCCCCACACCCCCAGGCAGGGGAGGGTCCCCACCAGCCCCCAGGGCTGCTGGGGGAAAAAGGACAAAGGAGCGTGTGTGCCACCACACTGCAGCCAGCACCCCCTGTCCCAGGGACAACAGACATTGGCTGCTCCCCTTCCCATGGCCACCATGGGAGTGTTGGGGGGGTCACAAGTTCCCTGTGCCAACCTCTCCCCACATCCCAAACACCCTTAGGGCCGTCTCTTTCCACACCACCACCCTGTACCTACTCCTTACCCCCACCCCCCCCCAAATGCCCCCCTTTTCCTGCCCAAGCCACTGCCTCGGGAAGCCCCCACTTGCCTGTGCCCTCCCTGAGCAGACCCCACCTGCCTTTACCCCCACCATGGGCACCCACATGAGCTGCCATGACCCAGGCCAGGATTTGGCCCCCAAATGCTGAGCAACCCTCTGGGGCGGATGGTGACTCTGAGACAGCACAGGGGAAGCTGCGCCACATGGTGGCGCACGGCTCTGGGAAAGGTCTGCAGGGGATGGGGTCCATGCACGAAGGGACCCTGGGCTGCGAGAGGAAAAGGCCATAGCGTGCAGTGAGGCTGCGGGTGATGAAACGGCAAGAAGTCCGGGCAGCAGGACCCTGTAAAAGTCCAGGTGGACAGGGGCGGGCAGCACCTGGGGACCAGGCAGGATGGTATAATGCAAGGTGGCAGCAGGCAACCCCGGGCAGCGATAAGCAAAGCTGTGCAATTCTAGAGCAGGCAGAGCAGGGTAGTGCAAGGCAGCTTGGACCAGGGAACACAATCCAGTGGGCAACATAACACGGCTCAGTGCCACAGCCAGCAATGCCATGGTAGAGTGGGCACTGGGACGTAACACAGGGCAAGGCAGCGCAGTGCCATACAGCACTGGGGAAGGCAGTGCAGGATAGCCCAGTTCCAGATCAGGCCGTGCAATGCAGCACAGGCCTCGGCAGCACAGCATTGTGCAACACCGTGCAATGCGATTCCAAGTCAGGCAGTGCCGTAGAACAGCCGGCCTAGCAGCAAAGCACCACACAGTGCAACTCTGCACCGACCAGCGCCACGCAATAAGCACCTGGGAATACAGCACAAACCCACATCAGCCCTGTCAGGCAGCAAAGCCTCTGACCAGGCGGTGGGGGCCTGGCACCGCCACCCCGTGCACCGCGGTTCCGGGACCAGGGCAGAGCGGTCGGGCGCGTCCCGGGAGCGCAGCACGGGGAAGGGACACAGCGGAGCGGGGCGAGGCCGGGCAGCGCAGGAGGGTGCAGCACAGTGCTGGGCAACTCCCCAGCGGGCAGCAAACGCTGTGCGACGCCGGACGGGACCTCCGGGCACCAGGCAGCGCATGGCAGCGCCGTGGCGGCGCCGAGCGACGCGGGGCCAGCCGAGGGAGCCCGGTGCGGCGGGCAGGAGGGGCTGCGCGGCGCCCGGCGACACGAAGCGGCACAAAGCGACGCAGCCCACGGAGCCCGGCGCAGGGCCCGGCCGGGCGGGGCGGGAGTCGGCCGTCCGGCGGCTCCCCCCGGAGCGACTCACCGGTGTCCTGGCGGAACTGGTGCATGGACTGCAGGTCGATGATGTAGGGCGCCAGGCGGCTGTCGGCTTGGCCCAGCACCACACTGCCGCCCGCCCGCGGCCCGGCGCGGGCCACTGCCTCGATGTGGTGGCTGACGGCCGGGCTGTAGGGCCGCCACCGCCCGTGCTCGTTCAGCCATTCCCACACCACCACGGCTGAGGCCAGCAGCATGGCTCCACAGCCTCTCTGAGCTCAGGCTTCGCTGGCCGCCGCAGACGCCCCACGGCCGCTGCAGCCCGCCCCGCCGGCTCTCGCATGCTCGGCACAGCGCAGGGCTCTGCCCCCGCCCCGGGGCCGGCCGCCGAGCGGACACGGAGACAAGGCCACCCCCTCAACGACTTGGGGCCGCAGCGCCGCTCCCCGGGCGGTGGCGGGAGCCAGCTCCGCCCCGTCCCGCCCCTGACGTCACCGCCTCGGTCCGGCGGCACCGAGCACCCCGCCGAGGGGGGGAGCGCGGCTGAGAGGAGCCATTCCAGCTGCGGGAGAGCCGGGTGTGGCTTGGTCCTTTGCACCCCTCGGGTCCCGTACCCCGCACCTCCCACCCAGCACCGCTAGGACCCCCTGTGCCGCCACACCGTGGGGGTCCCCACACCGGGACCGCCTGTGCCACTCCCAGCGCCCTGCAGCCTGCAGCCCCGAGATCCCGCCCAGAGCCCCCGCACTCCGACCTGGGATCCCTCCCAGCGCCCCCACTTCCCCACCTTCACCGACCACCGCTGGGACCCCCTGCGCCCCCCGTGCCCTTAACCGAGGCTGCAGCCTAGGTGCTGCGGGGAGACCTCAGTGCTCACCCAACCCTCTGCACCGCCCTGGCCCCAGCCCCACCAGCAATGGGGATCGGGGTGTTGGGAGTCTCATCCCCAACAGCAAAACGTCCTTCCCCTTTCCTGGCGAGCTGCACTTGGCTATGGCCCCTGATGCACAAAAATGGATTCAAAGTCCAAAATTGCCATGTGCCTTGAGGGGCATTCAGGCCATAACCCCAGCTCCCATACCCCAGCTCTCCCAGCTGCCTGCCACAGATCAGTTTCCCTGGGAAGTGCTTTTTGGGGGAGATTTCACACAGCTTCAGCCCAGCATGAGGCTATGAGTCCTTCAGGATGCTCCCCCAAATTACTTTACCTTTACTGTGAAAATGGAAACTGGTGCCACCGAAACCCACGTGCTCCTGCTGGTGGTGTGACACAGGTACCTCTGCTTTACAGTGACTCCTTGGGACCAGAGCAGCCAGTGCTCACCCTTCCCCACAGCCCCACAAAAAGTTTGTCCTGACCTTGTTCTTTTGCTGAGCACCAAGAGCAGCATCCCAGGGCAACCCCAAACGCCAGGATATTGGTCACAGGCAAGTGCTGGCATCAGGTCTCACCTCATTCAGTGCTCCTGTGCTCAAACATATGAAACACTAATTTTCTTGGATATTAAACAAAACATCCACCATCACCTGGTTTGGGGAGAAATGAACAAGTCGCATCCATGCCCCACAATCAGGGATTTCCCAGCACCTGCAGATCCCCCAGTCCATGGACCACGTCAGTTCAGGGAGTGACTCATCCCCAGGACGCTGAGCTCAGGTGCTGGTGAGGCTCCTCTCCCGACAAACCTGTCTCCCAAGCACTGCCCAGCCACCGAGCATTTGCCAGCGGTGCTTGTGGTGAGAAACCATTAGGCAAGATCTAAATAGAAGGAAAAATAGGAAGGGAGGAAAAAAAAAAGGAGGAAAGAAACAGGTGGAGACTAACTGCAGTGATGCCAGCTGGCAAGTGCTGTGATGAGAGAGGAGGCGAACTGCAGTTCAAGCAAATCTCTCCTTCCAGCTCACCCTCACAGATACACTCAAAGTGCATTTTCCTGAAAGAAAGGAGGATTCCCAGCCCTTCTTGGGAGGACAGCACAGCATCGGAGAGATGCTCCTCTGGGTTTTCACCTGCGCCTTTGAGGCAGGTGAGTGCAGTCAAGGCCACGGTGGGGAAACCCTGGGAAACCCTTTCCGATGACTCAGGTGGGAGGTAAAGGTTTTCCTGCTATTAAAAAGGAAAGCATTGGTGAACTTCTCTCTTGCCTTGTCCCCAGCTCAGGATCAAAATTTCAGGAGCCAGTGCTGTGATGCTGGCATGGAATGGTACAAGGGGACCCGTGTGCTCATGGAACTGTCACAGCTAAACCCTTCTTGCTTCCAGTGCATGGTGGGTGAGGGATGAATTTATTCTCTCTCAGCACCCGTCACTGACACCAGCACCCAGGTACAGGCATGCCTGAGGTCAGGGAGCAGCCTCGGGTGGCATAAAACCTTTCCATCCCCACAAAGCCCAACCCATGCGTTTAGCCCAAACATTTATTTTTTAAAATTAAGCATATCTGTGGGCTGTTTTTTGTGGCTTATTCTTCACTGCAATTCAAAAGCACAGCCCTCCCACCCTCTTTCCCCATTTCCACAAGCACTGCAAAGTCTCTTCCCAAACAACCTTGGATGGCTTTTTCATGGGTTCTCAGTTTGCAGGAAGCCACTTGGGGTCCTCAGTGGCATTGCCCATGGCAGTATGACTATCCTCCTCTCAAGTTCTTCACTCCTGTCTCCAAAATCAACAGCCCCAGTCACCTCCAGCCACACAGATCAATTTAACTTCAGGCTTCAGCAGTCTAAAGGGCATCCAGCAGCCAGGGAGCTCAGCCGACAGGTGCTCCTCTTCTTGCCAAATCAGTTTATTAGTGATTCCCTTTGGGGCTGCAGCTGAAAAATAACATTAGAACCTGGCAGGCTCAGACATCACCACCTCTCTGCTGCATGGTAGGGGTTTGCTGGTGGAGGAAGCTTGAGACCTGACTCTTCTCACTCAGGCAGACCATTGAGGTTTGGATTGTGGTTTGCTTGTTTTACCTTATTTTTTTTTATGGTGGCCATTTCAAAGCATTGTGGGTGCTTTGCAAACACAGACGCACCCAGTGCTGCTGGCAAGGCAGTAAGGAAGGAATAAGGAAGGTTTTAAAAGCAGTGATTAATGCTGCTGGGCACAGCCCAGGAAGCCCCTGGAGCAACGTCATCGCCCACTTTTGACCCCCATCACTGCTCTGGTTCAAGCCTGAGCTCAGCTCCCATTGGTGATAGCAGCTGATGGGGAAGGATCAAGTGTCAGGGACCTGTGCCAGGGCTGGGGCTGGCTCCCCAGGGATGTGAAAGTCACCCCATACCCAGGCTGCAGCGCTAGGAGAAAAGGGGTCTGTTCCCACCTGCTCGGGTCGGAAGGTTCAGCAGTGGGTGTGTGGTGCTGGAGCTGTATGTGCCCCATGGCTGGGAAGGTGAGTGGCAGTGGGTGGATGAGGGTGGGAACACCCGGCACTGCTGAGCGCAGGGGTGCAATGGGAGAAAGGCAAGATGGCTTCAAGCACACAAAGCAAACAAGACTGGGAGAAGTACGTGCTGGGAAAGGGACCTACTTTGACTAATCCTGGAAAAAAAAAAAAAAAAGGCCAAAAATAGTTATTTACAAATGCAGTGAAGCAGCAACATTGCAAATAATCTGGTCTGAGCTGCAAAGCTGAGGTCAGCCAATGAAGATTCTTCCTCTTGGGCATCACCCACAAAAAAATGTGAACCCCCAAACCCAGCAGGGCAGCCCCAACCCCATGGCCCTGCTCGCCCCAATGTGGCTGGTGGATGGGCAGGATGGGCACTGTGGGCCCTGATTTGCCCTTTGTCCCACCACAGTACAGGGCCCCCCATGCCCACACAGACGCCACCGGTGCTGCGTTGGGCACTGTGCCTGGTGTTGCCGCCACCCACCACCACAAAGCTGCTTTGTGCAGAGCCAGCCAGTCACGTCCCCGGCCTCCTATCCACCCATGTGCCCAGTCTCCCCCGTGTTCCCTTCCCTCTTGTAGGTCAGGGAGGAAGATATGGGCCACACCAGGATGGGACACAAGCTCAGCAACCCCTCCCCACCTCCTCCCTCATCATCCCACCATCTCCAGCTCCTTCATCCCCAGTTCCTTCAACTTCCCACAGCCTCACAGTGGGTCCCGAACCCCCTCCCCTGCCCCCCTAAATCTCCCACACCACTGGAACTGACCCTTCCCTGTGGTGGGAATGGGGCAGCCTAGGTCTCTAGAGAGGTCAAGTCCCACTCTTCCACACTCCTCAAGAATTCACATCACCACAGTAGATCTCACAGCCTTTTTATTCATTCGGCAACCATCAGCCATCATATCCATACTGCAAGAAAACCATGGGCTGGGCAGCCACAAAACCTCACACCGTTCCCCTTCATCGTGTGAGTAATGTGGTTAGGGTATCATCCTCCATGCTGTTTAATCCTCCATGCTGTTTCCAGTCCTAAAATAACCCCTAGAGGCACAAACCTCCTTGCAGAGCGTCTTTTTAATCACAGCCTACGGTTAAAAGATCCTGTTACTTTGTCCAAGCAGTTAAGAAATGCCCTCCTGATTGTACAC
>VXBJ01006349.1:29794-60176 GCA_013400055.1 Nycticryphes semicollaris
AGAGGCAAAGCTGCTTCCTGGGGGGTAATTCCACCCCCCCCAGCAAACAGAGACCAAGCCACCCCCAGAGCTCACCCTGCCTGGGAATCCTGCTCCCTCTGGGGTGAAGCGCAGCCTGTGCCTCAGTTTCCCCACAGGGAAAGGGACCCGCAGGGAGTGGCACCAAAAGCATGGGGGGGGCCAGGGGCTAACAACATGGTCCTTCCCATCTGCCCACCTCCTTGAACAGCCCTCTTGGCTGTCAGCAGCCCTCCACACTGAGGGTCAGGGAGCTCCCCGCCATGCCCCGGTGAGACCCCAACCCCCCTGCCCCACACCCGCCCTCAGGGGCTTTCAGCCCAGCTGGGGGCCGAGCTGCTGCCCAGGCTGGGCTTGGTGAGCTGCCGCAGGTCCCGCGCGGACCTGACAGCCCATTGGGCCAGCTCCCGCAGCACCCCCAGGCCTCGCAGCTTCCTCTCAAAGAGGCCGAGGTGGGGGACTGGGGGGGGAGCAGTCCCCTCCTCGCTGGGGGGGCCGCGGCTCTCCAGCCGCAGCAGCTCCTCCAGGTGGTAGGCGAAGGCCGAGACCTGCAGCAGGACGGCTGCTAGCGCCCGGCCCAGGGCAGTGTCAGCATCCCCCAGCTGCTCCCGGTGCTCCTCCAACATCTGGGCCAGCAGGACACGGAAGGCCCGGTATGCCGCCAGGTTCTCCAGCAGCCGCTGGGTCCCTGTCTGCTCATCCCAGCGCTCCACCGCCGCCACTGGCACCCCCTCCACTGTCACCACGCTGGCCGAGGCATCCAAGCCCTGACGCTCCACCTGTGGGGCGAGAGCAGCTGGGGGTCAGCAGCGCTCAAGGGAAACGGTGGGACCCCCCTGCTCTGAAAACCAGCTGTGGGGGTTCCTGGTTCAGCTTCCGTGCTGGCCAGAAGTGACTCAGGCAGCATGAGGCCTGGTGCTCAAGCTTTGGCCAAGCATTTGCCAGCAGTGTCAAAGGTGGGACACCAGCAGCATTTCATCCCCTATCTCTACGGTGGCCCAAAGCCCTCCTGCCCCCAAACAGCTTCCAGAAGCCCCTCAGACTTCAGCAGCAGTAGCCGCCATGGCGGCGCTCCCAGCCCACAGGCAGCCAGAGAGAATGGGATAAACTCACGTAAGTGTCCAGGAGGTCGATGACATCTGAGCGCATCTTCCCAGCCAGGCGGATACCTCGGCTGCAGAGGTCACGTCGCTGCAGGGCAGCTGAGGGGCTGTCTGCCGCCGCCATGGCCTGGGCAGCCGTCATAGGCACCAGGCTCCCGGCACGGCGCCTGCCCGGCCCAGTGAGGACAATCCCTTGCTGAGCTGGTGCATTCCAGCTGGGAGCTCCGCTCACACGTCCGCTGGCCTGTCTCGCCCCCTCTTCCGTGCCTGGGGCCTGGCACAACGCTGCAAATTCCCGCCACTGGGATCAACAGTGACAGATTATTTCCCTAATTCCCCCACACTTTGGTACTCCAAGCGTCTTGCCCAGAACAGTCGTGCCCAGCAGCAGCAGGCTCCCAGCCCTGACCCATTCCCCCTCCCAGCCTCATGGTGTGATGAACAGCACACTAATCCCCCAGATCATGTTGGAGCGCGGGAAACCGCTGCCGGGAAGAGGCAAGCAAAGCCCAGACATTGCTCAACACCTCAGCCCGGGCAGAGGCCTGGGGCCTGAGCAGGGCAGGGTGCTGGGGGTTGGCCAGCAAGGGATGGAGGGGAGGCCTCGGACTGGAGACCCAGCCCCAGCCAGGCTGCACACTAAACCCCGGCAGAAGGCTGCTAAGGGGACTGTCTGCCTCCAGCCCTCTTAGACCCCCGTGGCTGCAGGGGGACTGGGTCCCCCAGGTCTGATCCCTCCTTCCCAGAGGGGTCCTGCCCCAGAGGAGGGCTGCAGACAGGGGAGGAGGTCTGGCCACCCCATGGCAATACCAGCCACCTGCCATAGCTAAGCTGCATGCACCAAGACAGAAACAGCCCTTTAACGTTTGGTAACGTTTATTTTGGTTATGCATTACTCAGATTAAGAGAAAAAACAGGAGTTGAAAAGCAGTTTCCCTTTCATATCACAGTACATTGAGCCTTACCCAGCCTCGCCGGGGGACCGCCCCGGCCCCCCGGCCCTAGCTCCCAGGGCCGGTGGCCAACCCAACGGCGTGTTGCCACCTGGTGGCTACTGCAGAAAGCGCTGCTGAGCTGTGGGAGACCCCCAGCTCCAGTGGGAACAACCCCCGGCCCAAACCCTACCCACAGGCCGCTGCCCGGGTACAGCGCTCTCTGGGTCGCTGGGGGAAGTCTAGGGGCCCTATGCCCCCTCCATGCCCTCCCCGGGAGGAGAAAAAAAAATAAATACAGGGAAAAAAATACAAAAAAGTTTATTGCAAACTACTACAATAATTTATTGAAGCAAACTGCATGCGAGTGAAGGAGAGACACCGAGGGGAGGAGGAGCTGCAGGAGGGCTGTGTCAGTTTTAGGCTTTCAAACAGGAGCAGGAAGGGAGCTGCACCAGTCTCTCCTGCACCAGGGTTAGTTAGCAGGCTGTGGTTAAAGGACAGACAGGCAGCTGGCCGAGACCAGAAAAAGGAAAAGGAGAGCTACAAGAGGTGTGCATGGAAGAAAAAGGCAGGGATCAGAGGTGTCCAGGCTGGGAAGCAAATGAGCTGCTTAATTCTGCATCCCAGGAATGTGGCCGATAACAAACTCTTTACTCAGCTCCGTTGGGGAGGCACAGGACAAGGCAGCCTCCCCTGCCTCCCAGCCAGGTGCCAACTGTTGTGTCACTAAAGGTGAGCAAGCCCTTCACCCAGAAGCATTTTAGTGCTATCCCTCAGAAATCAACCCCCCAAGCTCTCCAATTAGTGTTCTGTGCAAGGCTCTGCTCACTCTGCAGCCCCACGGGGCAGGGCACAAGAAGCAGCTCCAGCAGCATGGTCTACAGCAAGCATGGGAACAAGGTGGCCGACCTGCACCACAGAAGCACTCTGCCACCAATGGCTGGGACGTTAGGCCAGTGGACACACCACCACACAATGTGGCTTGGCCAGAAGACCTGCAGTGCTGGGGGGTGTGAAAATATCTGAGTTGGGTTTGAACACATCTCATTGTGCTGCTGCTATTTAGTTTGCAAGGGGAGGGGACGGGTGGGCCACCCAAAAGCTTCTTGACGGAAATCTCAATAATTTGATCCAAGCAAGTAATTGGATCATGCCAACTGAAGAAGATGGTTTAGCTTAACACCATACCACCACACACCTGACACACACTGTCCCTGGAGACCTGTGCTCGGGTACGCTGGGCCCTCATCCTCATCTCCAGGAGAGGCTTGCGGAGCCTCGACGCTGCCATAGTCACAAATGCGGGATACCCACACCCAGGGCACAAGACACCAGAACTGCAAACTGTTCCGCAACGAACCACCCCAACATCAGAAGTGTTTCAACTTGCTCTAGCAAAGATATCAGTGTAAGGAGGGAAGGGAGGGGGCAAATCAGGACAAATGGCCCAATAAAAGCCATCAGGCTTGAGCCACAGCTGTATTTCCAGGGAGCACAAGGGGACTCGAATGGGTGCTCAAGTCGGTTTACTGTAAAAAGTTTCCAATCAAATTCCATGTTTTATTGCCATTCTCCAGACCCCAGGTACCCGATTTTGCCTAGCTGCTGTGCACTACAGACCAATTTAGCTTATCTTGTGCTTGGACAAGATACTTAACTCTGCTCCCAGCCACATAAACCCAAGCGAAAAACCAAGCAAACAAAAAGCCCAGGTTATTCTTCACCTCTTTCAAAACCACTATGAATTCAAGGCCACTGAATTTCCACACAAAGGTTCAGATAAGAGCAAGAAGATCCAAGTCTCCATAGCAGACACATCATACCCTATGTAAACTTTTGCAAGGACTCAGAGCTGTAGTCACTGCACCAGCAGGCAACACCTCAACCACCACATTTCACCGAAAACAGGGGTGTTTGCACAGAAGAGAAGCTTTGAGAACACAGCTGTACAACACCCTCCGCCCAAAACAGGGGAGGGAGAGAAGCTGACAGCCGCTTAGTTCCACGTCAGTCTATTGCCCTTGGATAAACAAGCCTGAGACAACCATATCCTGCTTCTTTATCTCTGTCTACAGCTGGAGAGGAGAGGCAGAGTTGGATGAGAAACATAACATACCCCAACAGAAAGCAGCTCACAACTCTCCTAAGTCACAAGAAGAACTTTGTGGCTAACGCTGTTCTTCCCTGAAAGGCTGGGGAGCAAGGGGCGGGGGAGGGGAGCAAAAGGAGCACTGAATGCCAGAAGCTCACCCCAACCCAGGAGAGAGGGAGACAACAGCCGGCTCTTCCACCACTCACCTCATCCTCCTGCCAAAACACCGCTGCAGACTCCCACTGCAAACAGGCTCTTCTCCCTCCACGCAGGAAAAGCTGCAAGATAATCCAGCTCCAAAGGGCTGCCTTCACTGCTTTCCAGCTGCTGTTACGATGACACAGAGTGCTCCCTACAGCTTGCTAGTGCGGAGGAACCTACTGGGAAACAGCCTGAACCCCTTCCACCCAGGCCCCCTATGAACGTAACTAAGAAATACCGACCCTTTTTTAAAATCAATAAATAAGGAATCTTGTTACCACAACACAAAAACTAAACATGTTCAAAGTGCAAATTACTGTCGTCAAACTGGGATGCTCCTCCTCGCCTCTCCCACGCAGGACTCCTGTAGCCCCTGGGCCTCTCCAAGCAAACATGATCTATGAGCCAGGGCGTTCCCTCAGCTCCCGCCAGAGCCGAGCAGAGGAGCGCGGCGGGGAGCAGGATGTGCACGGCTTCACAGCCCACCCTGCCGAGGGGGGCTAAAGTGCCAAGCCAAACCCCCAGTCCCGGAGGAAGAATGAGACTGCAAAGGACAGGAATGCAGCAATGCATAGAAGATGGGACCAGGGGCCAGAGGGAGTCCTAAGAAACTTGTCCAGAGCACAGCAAATGCCTTCTCATTTGCGAGTGGAGCTGCGTCAAGGAGCCAGAAAGGCATCTGCTTTGGGGTTAAGCAAAGGGTTTCAGCAGACCCTGCTCCCTTGGAGAAATCCGTTGCTCAGTCCAACTTGCTCTGGTAATGGCAGCATGTGCCCCTTTCTACAAAGGAGCAGTGGGAGAGAGAGAAGTGGTTGTGAGAGAGAGGATGTGCTGTGATCCACGCTGGAAGGGAGCAGACCCTTCGGTTATTTACTAGTATTGTAAGTTAAGTTTTCTCTCTTTCAGTGTCTCTTTTTTTTTTTTTTCCTCTTTTTTTCTTTTCTTTTAAATACAGAGTCCAAACTGTCCCAGCACCTACATGCTTCCCCACCCACTAGGGTCCAGTGGAGTCTGAATCTTCGATGAGCACCTCCGTGGTGGCTCCCAGGATCTCCGTGTTCACGACAAGCCCCTCTGGGTTTGTACTGCTGCCACTGCCCACAAAGAGCTTGCCGTCAGCCATGAGGCTGACGCGCTCTGCACCACCGCAGTATGTCTTCGGCATCCCCTCGGGGTTCAGCAGCAGGCAATCTGCCGGGGCAGTGCTTCCCAGGGGGTCAGGAAGAAGGGGAAGGCCCTGGCCATCAGTGGGTGGCGTGATGGCCTCAGGATTAGTGCCCAGGATGTCAGTGCTGGTGATCAGGGCACCTGCATTGGCAGCCAGTGCTTCAGCAATAAGCACTTCGGGATGGCTCTTGGCTTTGTGGGCCACAACACTGTCCTTCTTCTCAAATTTCTTGCCACAAATGTTGCAGGAGAACTGGTAGAAGGAATCTGCATCATGCTTCTTCATGTGCCAGTTGAGGGAAGCCTTCTGCCGGCAGGTGAATCCACAGATCTCACACCTGGGAGGGAAGAAGGGGGAGGTCACAACAAAGGGACATCCCCAGACACTTGCGGGGGAAGCAGCAGCAAAGAGACAGCCCAGGAATACAGCAGGTGCTCACTAAACTGGGATTTCAGTGTAGCTCCAGCTTTTCCAGTTTTATTTGCAGATGTCTTATGTTCCTCAGACCTTTGCTGAGACACTGCCTCAAGGAGCAGGTGAGACAAGGAGCAGCTCAAATGCTCCTACAGGTGTCTGCTTAAAGAGAGCTGGGACACCAAGAACAGGTTCTGCCCCAACCTTGGAGCTACCCTGCTCACAGTACAGCCCGAGAATGGGTGTGTCCAAGGGTCCCTCAAAGCAGGAAAGCAAGAGACAGGCTGAGGTACTCACTGCAAAGGCTTCTCGCCCGTATGGATCATTCGGTGCACCGCCAAGTTATGAGAACTCTTAAATGCCCGGGCACAGTACTCACAGATGTAATCCCTTTGATCTAAAAAGCAAGACCAGTTGAAGCATTACTCTCCCACAAACCTGCTCCCTTTCCCATCTCTCACATGTTGCAGGTAAAGCTGCCCAAGAAGCAGCAGAACTAGAAGTGCTGGGAGGCTGGCAGGCAGAGCAGAGGAGGTGTCCCATGGTACTGCACAGCATCTGATCTGGAGAGTTAAGGTGTGATTAAGACTCTCCTAAGAGCTCATTATCCATTCTGACCAATACAGAAAGACTGACAAGTTACGATAAAGCTTGGCTTGGTTTATTCCTGTACAGAATCCTTGAGTGATGCTTGCCAGGGCGTGAATTAAAAACTATAGCCTATTTCTTTCATTTCCTTAAAAGATGGTAATCCGGAAGGAAATAATACCCTGCTGCTGGGGCAAATCTATGCTGTGTGCCTTGGCTTCACTCTCCCCGTAAGTCCTAGGAGTTTTTCGTTGTGTTTCCCCTCTCTGTTCACTGACCTAAGGAGGAGTCTGTATCTGCTTCCCACCACCCTGTACCTGTGTGGTGTTTGGCATGTCGCAGGAGCTGCTTCTGGAGTCGGAAGAGCCGACCACAGGAGGGATGAGGACACACGTATTTTTTCTTCAGCAAGTGCTGGTACTTTATGTGATGCTATAAAGGAAGAGTGAAAAGTTGCAGACTCTCTTTACATGGTTAAGAGAGCAGCTGAGACCAATCCCAGATGGCCCCTCAGCAGGCCACCAGACTCCAGTCACAGACAAAGACACCCTTATACCATGAATACAAAGGCTTTGATCTCCACTGAGAGAAGTAAGCCAAACCATCATGGACATCTAACAACAGGACAGATGCAGAGACACGTGTGGCCACAACTGGCCACAATTGATTAAGTCTACCAAAAAGACGGCATTAGAAAGGAGTGCTTCGGTGCCAATGGAGGATTAGCCACCTGTTCCAAAGGCCCTTCCCTGCGCTTAACACACGCCATTCAGGAAGGGAAAAACCTCAACCCACCTGCAGGTAACGTGGGTGAGCCAAGACTGTGCCGCAGCCTTCCATCTCACAGCGGACGTACTGTATCGGAGGCTTCTTCCTAGGGAGTTGGTAAGGAGATGGGCAGTGGTGAGCTGATGCACCTGAAGCCAGGGCAGCGGCCAGATAAATGAGTGCGAGGGCACTCAGTGATGTGACAGCAAAGGACTACTGGATGGCTGCTCCTATAGTCCTTTTTGGGCTATGCTGACAGAGACTCTGTCCAAGAGTTCCCTCCACTCCCAGCACTACTTGGAGGACTCCCCCCAGAGCTGAGAAAACACCAGGAGACACAGAGTTCCCAGAACATTATTGCTGGGCAATGTCAGGGATCAACTCAGAAGTGGGAACCGGGGGACCAATTCAATTGCCAGAAATCAAACCCATATGTATAGGAACAAGGAAAGAAGTCAAAGCATGCTGCTTTTTTTGTTTGTTTGGGGTTTTTTTCCCCCCCTTTAAGCCACTTTTCTATATTGTGCAAGAGAAAAGACAATTAACATCTCTGTGTAAACCACAATAGTAGCAAGCCTTCAGAACAGAACTGTGGGGATCGCTTACCTTCTCTTGGGCAGCCTTGGGCTCTTGTCATCCTTTCTCCTCCTTCCCCTCCTGTAACAGGGTTACAGAAACAGAATTGAAAGAAGCTTCTTTACATCATTAGTGGGCAGAGTTTTTTGAAGTGTACGCTATAAAGCAGAAGCACGCTACAAGAAATACCACAGAACTCTTCTACACTTTTAAGCTGAAAAGTAGCACTGCACCCAGCATGCCAGCTACTCTGCTACATCATCCACCAGCTCTGGCTCAAAACACCTGAGGAGTTTCTAAGGAAATGTTCTTGTAATAGATGGGCAGGTTCCCTTAAGAAGTTCAGCAGTAACCACATATCATAATTTAGCCCCAGCCAGCAACCACGACCACGCAGCCACTCATGCAGTTCTCCCCCTTCGCCCAGAAGGGCAGGGAAAAGAGGGAGAAAAGGAGGGGAAAAAAAAAAAAAAAAAACAAACCAACTCATGGGCTGAGATAAAGACAGTTTAATAGAACAATAACAAAAAAGGAAAATAACAACAATAACACAAGTCACTCACCACTTGGTGAACTGGTGCCCTCCCAAGCAGCAATCACAACTACTCCCTCGGCCCCAGCTATCCCCGTTTATATACCATGGCATGGAATACCCTGCTGGCCGCTATCTGTCTGTCTAAACTCCTTCTCAGCTTCTATGGGAAGCTGAAAAAAGTCCTACATCACCTGGCAACAATTAAAATGATACACATTACTGACATTCCTTTCATACCAAATCTGAAAAAAACAGTAATCATTAGTAAATTAACTCTGTCCCAGCCAGGACACCAGGCCTCCATGCAAATTGTCCCTGCATTTTGCAGAAGTGCCACATCAGACAGAAGATCGCTCCCTGTGGAACTGTTGTCCCCATGTTTCTGACACCTTGGTGACACTTTCTTCTGTGTGACATTTAGTGGCATATGGCAGACCAGAAATCATCCTGCCCCTGAGAACACAGCCAGCCTGTGGCTGCATGATAACCTGCTAAGTGTAGCACACTACACATTTTTTAACATGGTTGCCTGGCTCAAGTGTGTCTCAGCCCACAGGTATGAAGACAGCCACAGACCAACAGGCTGCGGTTAGAAATTACCAACTCTTCTGCCACAATGGAGTGAGGAAGGGTTATTTTAAAAAATCCTGAACAGGCATCATATGCTTCACATTTTTTCTTTTAAACTTGTAGCTGTCCAAACAAGTTGCAACCTTATAATTAAATTCATCCCTTTCCAGGCTGCACATCAGCACATGAGATTCTGCTCTCATAAGTTTTTGCTGCAGACGTCTAGCAAGCTATTGCCTCATTAACTGCAAGATCTAGAAAAATCAATCATGTGCAAGTTGGAGGTAGGTTCAGAGGAAGGCAACAGTCTTGAGAAATAAATGCTTCATGTGGTTGCTCTCACAACCCCACCCATTTCCTAATGCATTTTTTATAAACATGTAATTTTGCCAATACAGTCCAGAATTGATGGTGCACCCTATTTCCTCTGCTCTGTTGGGTAACGTTTCATACCACATGAAAAACATCAATCTGCATGGCTAAGAGGAACTGGATTAACAATCAGCTATTTTACAGTCCTCTGAATTAAGTATAGCAGCTTAGACACCTGGCAAGACACACACACCAAAAAAAACCAAACCACCAAAAACTAATAGCTCCCAAGCAATACCTCTGCCCAAAACATCATGCCTGCTTGAATGCACTGCTGCAGAGACACTCAGAGTAGATTGATGGAAGTCTTTTACAGATTGCACTGATGCATCTTTATTGATAGCAAGACCATGCCAGTAATATGCTGAACTGGCACTCGGCATTTAAGCTAAGCCTTCAGAAGTGGGATAAGCTTTATTACAAGCAAAAGTAGCATCTGATCCAAACAACACAACCACAACCTCAGAAAGCCACCTCTGTCATCATCTTACCCCTCTCGAATGTAAATCTGCTCTGCAGCGGCTTAGAAACAGCAGGAGAAATGAAGGAAAGATGTGCAGAGCCCCACGCTGCAGACCAGCAGAGGGAGCCCCACTTGTTCCAATTGCTTATAGAGGGCCTTAAATACAAAACCTGCTCTTCCCCCCTCCCACCCCCTCACGCGATCCCAAAGAACACCTTTGACACGCACACACAAATCCAATCTGTGTCAGTTGTCAGAAGTGAAGCTTCAGATTTGAGTTCCAGTGGCAGCATACCCAAAGGTTTTGAGTTTCCACTCAAGCACTAGTGACTTGCTACATAGCAAAAGTCTGTTCTCCCTCATCTTGGAGAAATATAAGAACACAGCTGTTTTTCCTGAGCTCCAGCATGTTAGCCGCAAACATAGAAAGACACCAACCACACAACAAGTACAAAGTATGCTTGTCTCTGCCTCTAGGCACACAACAGAAGAGATGCTGCCTTCTCAGACTGGCTTTCTAATACAGATGAATCCACTTCAGACATCGCAACAGAAATAAATTTATGAATAACATATTTCACACTGTATGGCCATATCCAGGTAGGCTGACTAAACCACAGTATGGGAAAACTCCTCAACTTAAACTAAATGCAAATAACCGCTTATTTATTTTTCCTTGCTGAACATGCACAAGGTACTAGGAAGTAAGAATTCTATCAGAACAAAAGGTTCTCCCCTATTATCTTTCAGGCCCAGAGGAGGAGAGGGGGAAGCCAACAGACACAAAACACTGTTGTACACCAGCAAGAATGCAAAATATTCAAAATACACTGCTACATAAAACCGCAGAGCTTTACTCACTTCCTTGGTGGTTCTTCATCTTCCTGAAACTCACTCTCTTCTTTTACTTCTACTTTAATCTCTTTCTGTTTCTCTTTTTCTTCCTTACCCTTACTGGCTTTTCTCCTTTGTTTTGGTGCTTCCCTGCAAAGATACAAATGCAACAGATCACTCCAGTACTCTTCCAGTTGTCTGCTTTTTACAAAGAATTTAAGCAAAAAAAACACCTCATCGAAGCTCAGGTGAATTTATCGTCCAGCTTATAAGAAGAAGTATGAACAAGGATTAAGGAAGAAACTGGCAGCCAGCAGGCCTCTAAAGGTTTTAGTCTGTTACAGAACAGTCCCGATAGCTGCAGGCAATATTTAGAAAACACTGTCCATTGAGAGCCATTCCACCTCAGCAACTAAGCACAGGCTCTTTGCGTAATCTTAAGTTCATTCAACTAAGATATCATGATTTTTTTTGGTCTAAAACCACAGTGAGTACATAATTCAATATACTTTTCTAGATGGGGCTTGTAGGTTTCATCTCTTGGATCATCTTTGAAGGGAACTTCTTCCTCACTGATGAGCATCTCCTCCTCATCATCACTGCTGGGAGAAAAGAAGAATGCAGGACTTTATCAGCAACAGCTTAAGCACTACTGCAAGAACACTCATGCCTCATCCCCTTGGATGGGAGAGACACTATTACGCAGCACTGTCTCATCCAGCACGACTGGGGAGAGCTGACAGCTCATACTAACAAGGGAACATGATGACAGCCAAAACAAACAGCCTGGGCAGAGCAGTTTCCTCTTGTGAATGCACCTAACTACAGCATCTGCTCCAGAAGCTATAAGGCCACCAGGTGAAATGCCCAGATTGAATCTTACTATCCACAGTATCTCCTGACATCTGCAGAACATCCACAATCCAGACTGAAAACACAAAGGTCCAAGACTGAATGGAAACAGAGGTACTATCTGTCCCATAGATCCTGTCACAAAAGCATTTATTTTGAAAATAAGCAGGCCTTTATTTTTCCTTCTTGAGACACTAAACAGGAAGAAATACCACAAAATAAAGAGCTTCCTACCTGATTCCAGACGGAGACTGATGCTCTTCTGTGACCTCTGAAAGGAAAAGTCACCATTAGGTTTCAATCTGTGCTCGCTGCAGTGAGTTCATCTGCCTCAAGATACCTCCATCGACATTCAGTGCCAAAAGTGCTGGTGGCAGAAGGTACTGGTGACCAAGCAGCACCACGCCTGCACCAGCCATGTCTGTGTACAGCTCACAGATTGACACCCACATACAGCACCCTGCAGAGGTTCCCCAGACCACACTATCTCCAGGCACTTTCACACCAGCACTTCCCACATACCGTACTCGATCTGATCCGTGTTTGGCTCCGACTTGCAGACAAGCTGCAGGGAACCAGTCTTGGATCTGGAGGCACGGGAGTTCTCAGCGTCATGCTGCCGGGCTGCCCCGGCTGACCTGCTGCTGCGCCAGGTTCTGCTGGGCCTGTTGATAGCAGAGCCATGGCTGAGGACACTGGAGACTTCCTCCTCTTCCTTCTCCTCTTTGGGATCTGAAACACCCATGGCAATCATTTAACAGCAATAAAACAGCATAAATCCTGTCACAAATTCACACTCCTCTGTTGCAGGATGCTGAGTAGCATAACTGCCCCATCTGCTCTGACGGGGAAACCATGGCCTCACACAGCTCCACAGCATGGCTCTGCCGAGACAGACAGGACACAGCCCAGGGCCTTACCTCAGCAAGCCTTCCTTTAAAACTCCTACTGCCTTTAAGTAAAGGCACAAAGATTTAAAAACAGCTTACACTTCCCTCTGATAAAGGCTTGTAAGATGATTATTTGCTGGCTCTGATCTTCCCTAAGCACTACAAGACAGACACCCATAAACCTCTGCAACTGCTTCATGAAAGAGTAGCTTCAAAGTTGGACCACATTAAAAGCTGTGTTTGGAGAATCCCTCAAACACGTTTTTTAATCAGAGCTGTAGAACCGGTAATAACCCTAAGGAATCCGAGCTGGATGTTTCTGGACTTATGCTAGAGCAAAAAGCACCACGAGCACTGTTAGCCTGAGGTCTTTGCACTCATTTATAGCTCCTACAGGTGGTTTCTTTTTGGCTGATGGGTGATCTCCAGATATATTTTGGCAAGATAACCTAATGGGCTAAGATGTCTATATGAGCAAGCTCATCCCTTAAAAACTAAAATTCCCAAGACTAGTTCACTTGATCTCACTTTTTTGGTGCTTGCTGTGACACTGAACCTTAATGTACTCAAACACCTTCTGAAATTCTGGGGCTGAGGCCCCAGAGCTGGAGGCAGCACTGGGAGGGGGGATGGTGTCTCCCCAGAGCAGAGCAGAGGGGCAGAATTCCCGCCCCGGCCCTGCTGGCGACACAGGGGGCTTCTGGGCTGCCAGTGCACATTGATGGGGCATGGCCACCTTCTCACCCCCACCCCCAGCAAGCCCTTCTCGGCACCTGACCAGAGAAAGCCCTGAGCAAAATGATGTGAATTCTGTGTTGAACACCACTGTGGTAAAGTGGCAGGTGGGACCAGAGATATGCTGAGGTTCCCTTCAACCTGAAACGTCTGATTTTGCATGAAGCTTTTTGAACCAAATGATCCCTTCTACTTCTTGCACATAGTTTGTTTTGTTTGACTCATTCCCCAATCATCGATTAACAGGGGGGAATAATCAACACTTGACTGAAAAAAAGTCTGACTGGAACACAGGATGTGAGTTTCATTGTCAAGCAGCGACCAAGTCTGATGTCTTGAACATATAAAGCCACTTCACCATCACAGTATGAACTGTTCCTCCTTTTTGGCATCCTACTTTAGCAGATCTCAAGGTGAACTATGACTGCTTTATGGTTTTAATCCTAATTGTGATCATCCTCAGCTATTTTTGAATGCTAAATTGAATACAGAGACACCTGACACCCTTCTCTAGAAACTTCTCCCTCAAACACTACCATGCCACCATTGTCCGCAAACACTGCTGTTCCTGAAATAGGTTTATTTCCTTGGAAGAGTAGGCATTCAGCTTATTTCCTAGCAAGAGCTAGTATTTTAAAGATTAGACTTAATAGTTGGGACAGACCTCACCCAGAAACGTTTCTACAAAATATACCACTCACCTAGCAATTTTATGTCATTGCTCTGAGGCAAAGGTGTTTAATAAGCTTTTCCCTATTATTTCTCCTTTTTACCTCTTCCTCTACTTCAGCATGCTTATCTAAGAGATTCACTGCAGTTTCACATGCCGTGAGTACCTACGTACCTCCTAAAAAACCCCCGTAGTTTAGAGAAGCATCAAATATTTACTTTGCAGTAGAAGTAAAAACAATATAGAGCTCTTAGTTGAAAATCCTTGTAATTCTAGACTCTCCCAACAGGGGACACAGTTCCCTTCACAAGGGTCAGAGCTGCACCAGGAAACTTGTATTTGCAAAGTATTCAGCTGCACTAGTAGCTGGTATCACCACTCAACAATGCTTTGACCAAAATCTAAAATTGCAAAAGGAGTCCTAGATTTTTTGATAGGTTTAATGTCTCTTTCCCACACCTACATTTCCTTTTTCCTTCACAAAAACAGCCTTCTGATGCATCCAGCCAGCCTCTCAGAAAACCTAAACAACAAGGAAACAAAACAACAGCAATCAAAATAATAAAAAACCCAATACTAAATACAGACACAGCAACTGGCTTGGAGAGAAAAGCAACAATTCCTCCTCCTCCTGCTGTGTGCTTGCTCCACACCTCTGACCTGGCATTAGGGGCCATCACAAGCCATCACTGGAGGTGCTGCAGCTTCAACTGCCTTTGAGGATTCCTCCCCAGACTTGTGACATTGGTCAGGAGGCAACGGCACTCCTGGATTCATGTCTGTATTTAGGTTAGGAACATGGCTGTCTGCCTCTCTGTCTCCAGTGGGAGGAGTTGGGAGATACTTACCTCTCCCAATGGACTACACAGGAACCTCACGGTTATTTTCAGCCCTGCCTTGGGCACCACAGTTGGCCTGGTGAAATCCAGGGGCTGTGGATGAACACAGCACTACCCCCTCCTCTCACAAATGTCTCTACACAGAAAGCCATGCTCCTTGGTTTGCAGGATTTGACTAACAGCACAAAGAAGCAAGAGAAACAAGATAGAGGGAATAAACATTGCTATTATAGATAATCGGGCGCTGCTCTTCCAACAACAACAAAAAAACCACCCAAAACAAACAAAGATGCTGCTTTAGTCTCTTGAGACTGAAGCATAGGAAAACTTCAAATTAGACAGGCTGTAATCAACTCTGCATTTAGAACTGTATAAACTTGTGAGGACTGCTAGCTCTGGCTAGTTGCAATTTCTCTGGAAGGTTCCTGCCCTCCCAGAGGATGGACAGAAAACAGATTATAGGCCAACATCCTGTTACCTCACTGCAAGTGTCACCAGTGGTGATGGACGCTGGGTCACAAGAACTCAAAATCCAGAAGGACAAAAGAATACGTGAGACACAATAGGTAGAGGCACCCCCTCATGAAGTGCAAAGAAGCACTGAGCATTTTCTTTTCAGATCAGCCGCTGTGAGGAATCCCAAACCCTCTTTGGGGCAGAGCCTGCCCACCAGCCAGCACACACACCTCAGATTAAGACCCGACGCTGCTCTCTTTGCCTGAACCACATTTCACAGAGAGGACAAGAGAAGCTACGACTTGGCAAATGGAGTCTGCCAAGGAACGCCCCCACACTCAGGCTACCCGGCAACTCTCCGATACTGTCGCTACTTGTTATCCTTCACATCCCACAGCCTCTGCAGGAGCCAGCTTGGGGAACTGTATAGATGCTGCATCTCACAGCAAGTCACTCAAGACAGACAAGGAAAACCCACTCTCCGATGTCCTAACAATCCTTTTGGTCTTTTGGCTGCTGTGGCTCTTCCTCCCTTGAACACTCCCTTAAGTTCACTTAATGTTGAATGTCTTTCATTCTGAGGTACTTTCACCATTTTGCTGATTCTTCTCAACAGTGTCCACAGCAGCAAATGTATAGATTTATTTGAGCGATGGTACACAAGAGGCATCCAACATCCTTTAATCTTAAAAATTTGTGAAAACACCAGTCACTGATAGAAAGGACAAGAAAAGGAAACCTGAGAGGAAGCTCTGCTCTAATTATTTAGAGGACCAAAAGACAAGTCTCTGAGCACTGCTCTGCTTCCTAACAGAGCTTATCGCAGTAAGGCTTCATCTTTACTCAGCATCCTACTCAGCAGAGATCCCCACTTCAGACATGCAGCAGAAATGTGCTCAGTCACACTCTTTGTGCCCCTGGGGCACCGCACACAGGATTACCAAACCAGCACAGGTATCTCGCTCAGAACCTATATCATATTTTTCTACACATACCAACATTGATGTGATCTGAAACAAAGGGATAAATAGCAAAGTTCGTCCACTGTCTCCCAGATCAGGACATAAGACTCCTATGGGTGAGTTTAATTCCTCTCTCTATCATAAATGCACTTTGCAGACAAGACTGTCCAGCTGTGTCACTCCACAGCCCCACAGCACCTTCTTGATAGAAGACTGTCCCAAGAACAGGGCGCTTACTGGGGATGAGGCACAAAAACCCCCTGGAAGTAAAGCTTCTTGCTTCTGCTGCTCACAGCATGACCTGGCATAAACCAACCCCTTGTAACCAGCACACGGCTCTGCACCAGTCCTGCTGCACTGGAGCTTGACAACCCACCTGCCTGCCCTCAGATGTGGGAGCTGTTTGGTGCTCCACAGCCACTTCTGGAACCGCACTTGTCCAGATGTTCCAGCTTTTACTCACCAAGCCCCTTTCCACTTGCAGCTCAGGGGTAAGCTTGTTGCAGTAACAGATTCCTCTTTTTTTTTTTTTTTTTTTTGACATCATGACAATAACAAACACCTATGCCACTTTATCTATCTTTGATGTGTACAAAAATGAAATTTCATGTTTATAAATACGTACAGGGGGAGTGTCAGGAGGATGGAGCCAGGCTCTTCTCAGTGACAGGCAATGATAGGACAAGGGGCAATGGGTGCAAGCTGGAACGTAACAGGTTCCACTTAAATATGAGGAAAAACTTCTTCATGGTGAGGGTGATGGAACACTGGAACAGGCTGCCCAGAGAGGTTGTAGAGTCTCCTTCTCTGGAGATACTCAAAACCCGCCTGGACGTCTTCCTGTGTGATCTGATCTAGGTGTTCCTGCTCTGGCAGGGGGATTGGACTAGATGATCTTTCAAGGTCCCTTCCAATCCCTGATATTCTGTGATTACTAACAACAAATTTTCTATACTTTGATTTATAAGGCATTCAAAAGCATATTACTAACTCTGCAAAGTAGACTTCCAGAAAGTACCCATGTGCAATTAAGCGAAATGAAAACAAACTATGATTTATTAAGTTACAAACCAACTATTATGAAAATAAATGCACTACAAGGTATATACATCTCAGACCCCAACTTAATTTACCAGAGTAACCAGACAACAGAAAAGGCACTGGGCACATAATATTATAGCGTCACAGACAAAAGTGAAACTCAGGGAAAAAAATCCTGGCGCAAATGTCTATCCAAATGTCTTCCCCTCAAAAAGAGCTGTGAAGTTGTGCCTAGGGGACACAGGAAAATCCTTGCAGGAGTCAAACTAGGTTTGGGCAATTTGAGTTACTCAAGCTCAGCACATTTTTATAGGATTTGATTTTCAGCAATGACATTTCTCTCTCGAAACACTGATAAAGTCTTAAGGAGAAGCAGTCATTTCCAAAGAATGAAGCTTTAAGAACACAAATAATGAGGTATAGTGTGAGTTACTCGTGCTACAAAACCATTTTGTACAGCTGTAGTCTTAAAGCGTTCCATCTGGTTTTTTTGATCTGTTTGACCTTACAGCATTTCCAGCAGTCAGACATGGACAGACCAAGCCCACTCATTTCCTTCCACAACCCCTGAAGGGCCGGCTCCCACCCCCGCAAGCCCCCGCAGTGGTAGTTGGGCTGCAACTACAGACACCCACACAGCGTTGCTGCAGGCCCACAGGGACAGACCGGGGAGACAACACACCACAGAATGGATCACCAAGACAGTTCTCCAAGAGTGCAAATATCTAACAGAAAGGGGTTGCTGTGTGGAACACCTTTAACACAGGATTTCTGTAACCAGGCACTAAGGTGCGTCAATACTGCTGGCACCATCCTCCAGCCCAGGCTGTGCAAAAAGACTTTGACTTGAGGATGGACTTTCAGGGAGGTGACTCTCCATGTGGGCACTACATCTCTCTGATCACAGCTTTAGGTAAATAAAGGCTTCCCCTGACCCTGTTTTGCCTCTCCAACACAGTCTTCTTTCCGCTCTTTCACAACAGTACCACACAGCTGTGTGCCTACATACACTTCAGATGCTACATTTGCACCTTGTTCTTACTGTTGCAAAAAAGCGTCAATATCAATGTAAAGTTGCAGGACAGAAACACACAAGAAAAATTACTTGCATCAACAAGGGTCCACGTGGAGCACGTTTGCATGACACAAGCAGAGCAACATTAGGCACGGAGGTTAAATAATGTGAGTGTTCATTCATGGCATATCATGTTCATGTAAATGCTGCCAAACCCACCCTCCTCCTCCTCAGTGTCTCCTCAGAAGTCTCTTCCTGCAACCTGCAGCTTTATAATCTGGAAGACTTTGTTTTGCAAACGCAGTCAGGCAAGGGCTCTACCACTAAGCACAAACCTGGTGCCTTTATATTCAGCCACTCCTCCAACACTCCCTCCAGAACAGCCACACAGCCCATTTTTTCAACTGTAATTGACTGGAAGATTTCATTCAAACTCTTAAGAGTGATTACTAAACAGCAGAGTTAAAAACCTTACAAAAAGGTGAACAGAGTCAGATACTGGTCTGGGTGTAAAATTAAACCAGAGAAGCCAGTTTTGTTTGGCTGCAAACGTGGCTTTAAGAGTGACAGTAAGCACTGAGTTTGGAATTCAGTGACAGAAGGACATGAAGCCTATTCATTAAATCTATATTCCAATAATTAAAATTATTCAGGCCTAACCAAAATGAAAATTATTTCCACAGGAATGTATAGCGTCGCAGGAAGTCAAATGTGAATTACAATACACAGGCTAGCTACATGGATTCATTTATAAACTGAGATTAAAGTTCTACTTATGTAACTAATATTTCTACAGCAACACATTAGGGAAATATTGCAATTGCATGACTAAGCAGACAAGACGGGAAATACGTTCAGTGCAGCTGACTTTGCAGCTGCTGTGGTACACACCAGTACAGTGACTATTATGTACCAATTCCGACACAACACACACCTTTGACTTTACCCTTCCCGTCATCATCCCATCAGACCTGCACAGTCAAACCTTTGCGCCTGCGCTCCCAGGTCACCAAGCAGAAAAGTCTCCGATCCCACAGCTCCGTACAGAAGAAACTAAAGCTTGGCGAGATACTTCCACTGTTAGAGCACCCTGGTTATCATCAAGAGCACAGATTTAGCCGTGATCACACCTGTCGCCTTTAAGCTTTCTTTACCAATAGCAACACTGGTTATTTTACTTCAAAAATATAACCCCAAACATAAAGCAACAAAACTTACTGAGCAAACTTTGGTGCAGCAAGTTTTTCCTTTGTCCAATAGACACAGAGGATGTGTCAACCAGGTACACCTCACCTCCACAGGCCATTTGCCTTTATGGCAACCACTTTATGAGAACCACTCAGCAGTTTCACTGGATTTCTTCCTCGTCCGAGCTCCACCCAGGGGTGAAAAAAAGAATGGTATTTTACCTTCCAGAATCACAGAGGACTCCTAGCTACCAAAAACCCCGCTGTGCAAGGAAAGCTGCAGTTTCATTACACCTGATTAGGCTTCTTCCAACATTTTATGCTAACATCCAAAAACAGGGGAGCTTCTCTCACACGTATTGCATGATCTGCCTGAGGAAGACTCTTCATTTGGTCTGTTCCACCCCTGCCTCAACATGCACAAGCAGCACAGACACCATCCTGTGTGCAGCTTAATGGTATCCAAAACACTGAGAATCACCACTAAAACATTATGTTAACATTATACGCGTATTAAGTGACAATACCACGCCTTTTTACACATTTCAGCAACTTTGCTTTGACCTAAAAGGCTGAAGCTTTTACAACGCCCACCCTTTATTCAGTAAGAGGTAAATGCAGACAAGTGGGGTCTGTGCTAAACACACATTGATTAAATCAATTTTGCTTTTGTTTGCAAATGTACACCTTGCTAGCTAGAACTTGATGGAATAAAGCTATAGATTTACAGAAATAAAGTTAGAGAGTTACAGACTTAAAAGAATAAAGACAGCCTTCACACACAAATGCCTGCAAACCAGAACTGAACAGCCCCAGCAGAAAGATGAACTCGTTTGCACAGGTATATGACCTTCTTTCCTCACTATTTCATTCTGTGACAATTCTCTAGCGCCGGATCAAAACCAACACCACACAAAGCCTTTTACTTGGAACTGTTTCAGAAGTCATCACTGG
Source organism: Nycticryphes semicollaris (assembly GCA_013400055.1). Classification (NCBI taxonomy): domain Eukaryota; kingdom Metazoa; phylum Chordata; class Aves; order Charadriiformes; family Rostratulidae; genus Nycticryphes; species Nycticryphes semicollaris. Next base: position 50,033 of record VXBJ01006349.1, read on the forward strand.
GTAAGGAGCAAAGCCCTGTAACTTTTTTTTTTTTTTAAGAAGCTGCTAAATAGATGCAGAGAGCTCACATCGTTTGCACTGGATGAACCAAAGCTCTGCTCCTGGTCGCAGCTCCCCACAGTTGAGGCTTTCTTGATTAGACCCATTAAGCTACTCTCTCCCTCTCTCCCCTTCAGAACTTTTCTCTTTCATCCGTGAAGACAAACACATTAAAAAAATTACCATCTGCTAAAACTAGAAAAGGGTAAGCACAAATATCTGATTACTCTTATTTCACATATCTTTCACTTGCCTCTTGAGGACCTATGCTTGTGTTTGTGACAGCAGCAGAACAGATGCAAGCCCAGGTTTTCCAGCTACTCAGGACCACTGTCTAACAAGAGCTGTCGAACTGCGATGCAGAGTGGTCTCAACTTCTGATAGGAAAGCAATGCCCTAGTGGTTATTTGGAAGAATAAGTTTTTGCACGTTAAGCACGTGTGAACATCAGCAGCAGTTTATCGCAGTTCCACAATCTTGAGAGAGACCTTGGAAAGAAACTACATGTCATCAAGCAACAGAGCATTATTTAAAAGGAAGATCCAGCAGATGTTTGGCTACCTTCGTGGGAAAGCCCTAATTTTCTGGATGGAATAAAACAGTAGGACTAAATAATTGAGTTCTTACCTTTACCAGCTGCTTTATCTGTGCGCCTGAAAAAAAAAAAAAAAAAAAAAAAAAACAAAAGGCACACATAAGAGACAGGTTCTATGGTTTGTCAGCAAAACCAAGAAACTGAATAAGGTGGCGAATGAGCCCTAAATCCCAACTATGAGCAGACCCATTGCATTCTCAAATCACTGGTTTCAAACCCTTATATCGACACGGATTATTTCGCCTTGAGAAAATTCAGATGAACCTCATCAAAAGCCCAGTCTCGACCATAATAGTCAGAACAAGGCGGATCAGGTTCGTTACAAAACGTCCCAAGCGCACACGTGCACGCGGCTGGTTCCCGGCTCCGGGAACGAAGCAGCACCGACACGCGGCGATCTCCGCGCGGTAAATAAACCCGCCGCCTCCTGGACTGAGGCTCCTGGCGTGCGAGGCCCAGACACGCCGGGGGCCGAGGAGGCTGCGCGGCAGGCAGCTGGCACCAGAGGCACGCACAGTTTGGCTCTCGACCGGGCCGGCCGCGCTCGGGACACAGCTCTTCCCGGGGAGGGACCGCTGGGCCCGGAGCAGAACAAAGAGGCGGAGGCGCGGGGGCCCCGCGGCGGGAGGCTGACCTAGCACCCCTGGAGCGGGACGGGAAAGGGCCGCCCGCCAGCCTCCCCAGCCCTAGTCCAGGGCCCGGCCCGCGGAGGGCGAGCCTGCCTAGCGCTGCAGGGCACTCACCCAGCCCGGGGCGCCTTCCTAGCGGCGGGCGGCGTCTCGGCGGCGGGCTGCTCAGCGGCGGGCCGGGCCCCAGGGCTGCTCCGCCGGCGACGGGGATACTCGGCCTTACGGCGGCGGGAAGCGGCAGCGGCGGCAACTCCTCCCGCGACCGAGGCGGCCACGGCCCGGCCCCGCTCCCGGCCACCCCTCAGCCCCCGGCTGCCCCCGGACTCCTCCCCCTGCTCGGCTGCAAGTGGCGGCGGCCGCCGGCGGCCCGAAGACGGTGGTCTTTCCACCGGTACCGCCGGGCTCTGGGCGAGCGGCTGCTCCTCGGCGACCGCCGGCTGCTCGGTGCNTGCTCCTCGCGCTTGCGCCGCGCAGGCGCTGCTGTGGCCGCCGCGCTCGCAATCCCGGTCCCCCCCCGGTCGGCCCCACCGAGGTACCCGCCCGAGCGCAGCCCCTCTGCTGGCTTCTCCGCCGGCCCGCCGCCCGCTTTGCCCCTCCGCCGCTGCCCAGCTCGCAGCTCCGCCGGGCTCCCTACCGCCACCGCTGCCTGTGCCCCTCCGGCTGCCCCCGGGTCCCCTCGCCCTGCGAGCGAGGCCTGGCAGGGGAAACCGCTCGTACCCCGCCCCGCGCGGCCGCTCGCTGCCGCGGGGCTGTGGCGCCACTCGCGTGTGCGGCGGGGCCTGGCGGCAGGGCCGGCTTTTGGCTGTCGCTTCGCCTTTAAGAAAAAAAAAAAACGCCCCGTCGGGCGGCGGGTGAAAGTCGGTGACAAAATGGCGGCCGGCGCAAAGAGGGCGGGGCTTGCTCCGCCCGCTTCCGCCCAGCCCCCACGCATGCGCGCTGCCTGCCGGGAGATGTAGTTCCTGGCGTAGCCGGAAGCGGCGACGGACCCCGATGGGCGCGGCGGACCGGCCTGCAGGCTCAAGCACTGCCCCTGTGGGCGCAGGATTTTGGTGATAGACGAGCACGACTGTTGCGTTCTCTGCCTGGGAGCAGACCACGACCCGCAGGGTCTGTGCTACCATGGTCCCCTATGCTGCTCACCTTCGCTGGGAGCACCTTTGCACCCTGCTACAGGCCTGGCCCGATAGTGTTACCGACCAGCGCGCTGAGCGGCTGAGCTGCAGGGTACCCAAAGGGAAATCCACCAAGTGCCGGCATGAGCTCGCCTTCGCGGCCAGCAGCCGGGGCTCTGTACCAGCGCTGCGGCCGGCAGCCCCACTGTGCCTTCTGGCAGAGCCCAGGAGAGCGGTTCTGCCCAAGGACCCACTGTTGTCACCTCCAAAAACTGAGTCACCTTCCCAAAGCAAAACTTTTGCAGTACCTGACAACGCACACTCTCTGCAGAAGAAGCACTGTCATGTAAAGATCAAACAACACCCAAAAGCATCAAGCCCACAAACACTGAAGGCACAACTGTCAAGCAGTTTTGTGTCCTAGTCTCCACTCCATCCCCTGCACTCAGTGTCAGGACCAGAACTGCGGTCTGGGAAATCTCCATGGCTGGGTATGCTCTCAGACCTGGCCAAATCCATCCTCCTAATTGCTGAAGCTACCTCACGACCCAGAGAGCCACCTCCAGAACTCACCACAGATCTTTTGGTGAGCTCCAGGGCAGCCAGGATGCTTTTTGAGCCAGGGATGTCCGGATCTCAAGAGCTGTCTGTCTCACTGGATGAAGCAGTTAATTCAAGTCAAATGCCCCCTCTGCCAGTGGTCTCAGAACAGCCATGGTGTCCTCCCGTGCCAGTGTCCCCTTCCCTCACCTTGTCAACAGGGGGTTGTGTCTCATCTAGCTGGATGCCAGGTGTTGCTTTAGGGGTTGAGAGCTGTTGCTACAATTCTTCTGGAGAGGATGATTTGGCTGATCTTTTCTACCATTTTAGAACAGAAGAACAAGAGAGTAATACTTCCACATCAGAAAATCCATCTTTCCTTCAGTTCTTGAAAAGATTGGCTAAACTGGTTGGATTTAATTTAATTCCATTCCAGGAGTCAACAGGGTGTCTTACTGACCAGTACCTGGATCAAAAGCCCTCCTGCAACAGAGTTGCTGTGCCCTTGCTTCCTGTCTTGTTCAAGTTTGTAAAGAATGTCTGGCAGACCCCCCACACCATTCCACCAGTGTCAAAGAAAATGGAAAGAAAATACCTCCTCCCTGAGGATGTGGTCAGTTACANCCCGGAGCTGTGGTGCCTGGATTCATTTGAGCAGACGTTTACCGGTCAGCAGCCGCAGCCCTCCATGTTGTGGACTACCAAGTCTACATGGCCAGAGGTCAAGTTGAACTCCGAAAGAGAGTTTCTGCACAAGCAAAACGCCTTCCACAGGACCAGAGCCACACCTTCCAGGCTATCATTCTCCAGGGCATGGACCTGGCCAGGCATCAGGTGCGGGCAGCCTTGGACACAGGGGATACAGTGGCAAGAGCTGCTGCCTTGGGGGTGGATGCACACTGGTCTGCTTGGCTGTGAGCCTCCAGCTTCCATGAGGAGGTCCAAACAAAGCTCAACAACTTATCCTACACAGGGGAGAGTCTCTTTGGGGAACAGGTGGAAGCTGCTTTACAGAGAGCCAGAGAACAGCAAGCCATGCTGCACTTCTTGAGGTTGGCGTACTGCCCCTCAGCACCCCGCAGTGGGGCTGTGAAGGAGAAAGTGCCTCTGCCTAAGCCAGCTTTCACATCCACTGTTTGTTTCAAAGGTGTGCAGTTCCCTTCTGGGAAGGATGCCCCACCGCAGTAACAGAATGAGCTGCTCTTCATCCCCTCTTACACACGACAAAAATAAAAGGAGGTTCAAAGAGCCTGAGGCATTTAGCTGGTAAATTGTATTTGGTAAAGTGATATCTATCAGTGAGATGACTCTGCCTTTTACTTCCTCCCACTTTTGAGTTTCAAGTCCTAACCTTTATTATGGATGATATAGAAAATAAAAATGTGTCCAAATCTCCATTCTTCAGTTCCTCATAGTGCTCTAATAAACCACCTAATTGTAGAGAACCGCATAGGGTCTGATTCCTCTGGGCAAAGAGAGCAGGCTATGGGGAGGAGTACATCCTCATGTGAAAGTTAAAGAACAAGAAAAGTTTGAGATATTCACACAGGGATTCCTTCTGTCCCTTCTAGACCAAGGCAAGAGGCTGCTGGTTCAGCTGTGGCAGTCTGCGTTTTCAACAGCAATGGTTTTTAAAGGTGAGGTAAAAACTTCTGGAGGTGGTAAACTGAGTGCTGGGAAGCTCATTTTCAGTTTGGTGGGCTCTTGCTTTTTATGAGTCCAACGCCAATCTGCTGGTTTTCTTTCAATTGAAATGTTTCTTTCTCAAGAAAGAAATCTCAGCAAGAACTTAAGTAACGTCTGCTACTGCTCTTTGTATTATAAGTGTCTGAAAGTATTCTTTCTCTCCCCAAGGACTTGTCTAGCTGGAAACCTGATTGACATCAATTTCCAAACTAACTGTTCTGCTGCAGTTCACCCATATTCTCTGCTATGAAATGACTTTGCATTTATTCTTAAATAAAATCAATTTTATTTCAAACTAGAGAGTACTGATGTGGGAATTTATTCTGTTGTGACTGATTTCTCCTGTGTAGGTAAGGCATGGTGTTGCTTAATTCTTGTGAAAATAGGTTGGCTAAACTGCTGCAGGGAAACACAGCTCAGCCCTTTGTGTCTGTTTGGCTTGTGTTTTATAACAGGTGATTTTATGATACGAAGCTACAGCTCCAGCTACTTGCTTGCACCAGAGCTCACGTTATCACTGGTGGGGGAAAGTAAATCACTGAGAAGTCTAAAAGTAATGCAAAACCTTCCATAGACAGGAAGGTTCTCTTATTTGCAGAAAGGGAAATGTCTGACACAATGATCCTGTTTCAGCTGTAAGGGAGTGAAACGAGCAGCACCTTGTCTTTTGGGAAGCTCTTGCTGTTGCTTGTCATGAAGCACATGATGGGACTCACAGTTCAGTGTCCCATGTGGCTCCTCCCTAGCTCATGCTAGCTTTAAGTGACACTAAAGGATTTGTGTTACCTGGAAATCTGAGATGAGGCTCCAGAAGCATCCCCCAAGGCGAGGCTGTGTTAGAGCTCCCTGGCGCTGCGGGTCCAACACCTGCCTCCATCGCTCCATCACAAACGGGCTTCTATCTGGCACATGGATGCTGTCCCTCATCCTGCTGTCCTGGGCCACATCAGTGCAGCTGATGGCTTCTGGGAAGGGCCTGGGTTTCCAGGACACACACGCTCTGACTTCCAGCCAAGAACCCCATGGAGCTCAGATGTTTTTATGAGTCTGATGCTCCCTGGACAACCTGCTGGCCAATTTCTCCCCTCTCTATCTCCAACCCAGGGCTGCTCTTGGCTCCCCTTGCACCAGCCTCTGCCACCATTTTCTGCCCGCTGCCTGTCACACGTGGTGCACGGGTCACAACCCACAAAAGGAAAAACCCCAAGTGACAAACCCTGGCCCTGGGGGGGGCGGAGGAAGGCTGAGAGCGGAACCAAAAGCCTGCGCAGTCCCAGACCGCCAGCTTGCCGCCCTGCAGATGCCGTCCTGGCCTCCGGGATCCCATGCTGAGGCCTGATGGAGGATTTAGGTAAGCTGAACCCCTCCGGGGCCAGCCTCGCACCCAGGCCTGGTGAGGAGTCAAGCCTTCAGTGACTTGGGGGGAGCCTTCTCCTTCCTCTCCTTCTGGGTGAGGTGGGGATGCTGCAGAGCAGCCAGCAATGGAGCTGCACTCCCTGCTGTGCCTCCCCAGCTCAAGGGACGGACAGGGCCCAGGCAGCTAAGCAAGCATGTGGCCCAAAACGGTGAGTGCTTGAAGGCAGGAAATAGGCCGTGGCAGCCATGCAATCCGGGATGCACCCAATGGGGCTGCGCAGCCCCAGGGTGTGGCACGACACCCGAGGGTGCTGGGAGTCATCCCTGCCCCTGAGGGGGCAGATGGGGCCAGGGAGACAGCCATGCTGTGGGGTCATCCCCCATTTTCTGATGTGATGGCAACAAGATGCCAAGGGCTGGCCAAGGTGGCAAGTAAAAGTGGGAAGAAAAAGAGCTATGCCCTCCTTGGTGGAAAAGCTGCTCTGTGCGCACAGGAAGCACTGAGGTTTAGTGCTGCTGGGCCAGGGCTTGTGCTGGGATTAATTTAAGAGCTGGCAGATGTTTCCTCATAAACCAGAGATGGGGTGGGGTGAGGGGGGGCGGGCAGGGGTATGGGGCCCCTGTTGCCAGCGTCTCCCACACTGCCCGAAGGCTGTGCAGCACAGGAGGCGCATCCTGCCCTGGGTATGAGGGTCCAGGAGAGAGTGCTTAGGGCCACCACCACCCTTCGGGGCCCTGGCACCTGACTAGCAGAAGCTGCTGTGAGGCTACTTTTGCCCCTGAGATTTCAGGAGTGGCACATGGCCACTTTGGGGGGTGCACAGGCAGGGAGGGCAGCCAGAGGCTGGGGTGCCCAACCTAGGTCTTTCCGTGCAGATGCTTTGCTGGCAGAACTGGAGCAGAGCTCTTGCCAGGCCTCCAAGGACAATGTGCTTCAGACACCAAGCTCCTGCAAGTGGGATCCAGCCACAGCCAGGCCCCCAGCGCCCTGTGGCCTTGAGCCACTTACTTCAGTGGCCCTGAAGGTAATGCTTCAATACAGTAAGGCTAGTGGCTGAGACCCTGCTCAGCTCATGACAGGGGTGGTGGTGCTGGGGGGCATCCTGCAGGCTCAGCCACAAGGGTTTGTTCCTGCAGGTGCAGCCGCCGCCTCCGGCTCAGCCTCTGGGAGAGGCTTTGAAGACAATGTGCAGGTAAAACACAGACACCTGAGGGCAAAGCTCTCTGGGACTACCCTTTCCATTGCTTGGATGTGTCCTGCATGGGGTCATCTGGGGTCCTGCATGTCCTTCCCCAAAAAACAGGTCCTTCCATGAGCTGGGGTAAAGGGTTGCATATAACATCCTTGTGGCACTGCTAGGGTAAAGGCTAGGCTTCCAACCATATGTGGCCCCACGTGCTCCCGCAGCACGTCCCCAACGAGGCCCCCTGCCCCTCCCTCACTGCAGCCCGTGGGGAAAGGGCAGTGTCTCACGGGGGTGGGGGGTCTCAGTCCCGGCCACCTTCTGGCCTGGAGGCAGAAACTGACGCATCCCTCACCTCGTGCTGTGCCCAGCAGCACTACACTGCTCCCGCAGCCGCTGCCCCTCTTGCCCTCATCCACAGTGGCTGCCCAGCAGCTGGATGAGCTCCTGGCTGACCTGGGCCACATGCAGAACAAGGTGAGCCTTGTACCTGGGGAAAGGAAGTTGGGGGCCCAGCCCCCACCTGGCACCCACCACCCTCCTTCTTGGCAGCTGGGGACTGGGGAGCCGGCAGAGCCCAAGCCCTCACTGGACAACATGTTGGGCAGCCTCACCCGGGACCTGCAGGAGCTGGGCATCACAGCCACCCCCACTGGCATCTGCGCTGCCTGCCGCAAGCCCATCGCTGGCCAGGTGAGCTCCCGTGCTGCCATCCCAGCACTCTGCTCCCCGCAGTTCACAGCAGCCCCTAGAGCTACCTGAGCTGCCCCCTGTCTCCCTATAGGTGCTCACGGCCCTGGGCAAGACCTGGCACCCTGAGCACTTCACCTGCGCCCGCTGTGGGCAGGAGCTGGGTGGATGGCCCTTCTTTGAGCGGGGCGGGCAGGCATACTGCGAGGAGGACTACCACCAGACCTTCTCCCCCCGCTGCGCCTACTGTGCCAGCCCCATCCGTGAGGTATGTGTGTGTCCCCAGCCCTGGCCTCCCCTGCCATCCCCCGCTGCCATCAGCCACCTCACCTCTTCCTGCAGAAAGTCCTCACGGCCCTGGACCAGACCTGGCACCCCGAGCACTTCTTCTGTGTCCACTGTGGCAAGGTGTTTGGAGATGATGGTATGTCCCAGGGGACTGGTGGGGGGGGGGGTCCTGCCCCCATTGCCCCCACACCAGGTATCCAGCAGTCTAGCTCTTGCACTCACCGTTCCCACCCCAAATATCACCTCCCCAGCCCAGCCCTCACACCCACTGCTCCATCCAACACCTCCTATGGTCTTCCCCTTGCCTTACCTCCTCATCCTGGCCCCCTGCCATGGCCATGCCCCACCCCCCACCCAATTACAAGCCTTCCTCCAGGGGGATGCCCACCCTGATGCCCCCATGCAGGTTTCCATGAATGGAGTGGGAAGCCATACTGCCGCCAGGACTTCCTGGCCATGTTTGCCCCAAAGTGCCAAGGCTGTGAGCGCCCTGTGACAGACAATTACCTGTCAGCCCTGCAGGGCGTCTGGCACCCCGCGTGCTTCGTGTGTGCGGTGAGTGGGTGGCAGGCTGGAGGGGATGTGGGGACACGGGGTGAGTGTGTCCCCGAGGCTGTGCCAGCCTTTCCTATCTCCTCCCTCCAGGAGTGCCTAAACAGCTTCACCAGTGGCTCCTTCTTTGAGCTGGAGGGTCGGCCCTACTGTGAGCTGCACTTCCACCAGCGGCAGGGCAGCATCTGCCACGGCTGCGGCCACCCTGTCACTGGCCGCTGCATCACAGCCTCAGGGCGCAAGTACCACCCTGAGCACTTCATCTGCGCCTACTGCCTGGGCCAGCTGCAGAAAGGCACCTTCCGCGAGCATGGTGAGAAGATGTACTGCCAGGGCTGCCACGACAAGCTCTTCCTTTGACTCCCTGCACATGGCCCCCCTTCCTGCCTGTCTGGATGTCGTCCCTATTGTCCCCCACTATCAACATCCCCAGCATGTTCTCTGCCAGGCCAGGCATCCCTGAGATTGTCCCTGCTGAGCCAAACATTCCTCGTATTTTCCCCACCCGTCAACACGCCCCGGCACTGGTCCTGCTACACCAAATGGCCCCAGCATTGTCTCTGCCAAGCCAGATAGCTCACGCATCATTCCCTGTCCCTCTCCACCCAAGACATTCCTGGCATTGCCAAGCAACACATATTGGGCATTGTCCCCTCCACCTGAAGCAATAAAACACCTTTGCTTTTGCTCTGCTTGCTGGTGGCTTTGTGGACAAGGCTGCAAGGAGAGAGGGCTGTAGCCCCTATATCCAGGCACATGCATCAGCGCTTCCCGGGGCCTAGGGGTACACGGGGCCCCCAGCTCCCAGGGTGCTGCAAGTCAGGATGACAGCCCTGCCTGCCTTTCCCCAGTAACCCTGGCAGCACAGCCCTGACTTGCCCAAGGGAGCAGCTCAAGCTCCAGCCACGCAGGAGCATCACCACAGACCCAGGTCCCAGTACCACAGGGCAAAAGCTGCTGCTCTGCGCCTTGGTGAAATCTACAGCAACACAGCTTCAGTAAGAAGCTGAGTGGAAGCAGAATCCAGAAAACTGTTTCCAAAGAAGGTATTTCCACAAGTTTTCCAGGATTTTTTTCCCTGTATTTATTTTCACATGCACACACGGGTGAAAGCGAAGGGGGTTAATGCAGCATGTCAGCCTGGATTCTATGCCCCAGGAATGGATGAGCACAGCTGCAGCCCTTGCTCCAAGTTTTCTAAGGATGCACTCAGCTCCAGAGGAAAACTATGGTATTTCTCTACTTGTGAAGAGTCTAACAGTCACCAGAGAAGAGGGGAAAATTCAGGGAAAGGCTCCCCAGTAGGAAGCCCCATCTCCTGTGCAACCCCAAGAAAACTGCAAAGATGGCCAGTGGCTTAGTACAGAGCAAAGTTTTGGTGTTTTTTATTTTTCTTCCTACTACTTTCCTACTAAGAGGAAGAAGTGTCACTCCTACCCAATAAACTGTTTGCCACACAGCAGCATTTTTTTT
>VXBJ01006349.1:60181-77971 GCA_013400055.1 Nycticryphes semicollaris
TTTTTTTTTTTTTTTTTTTAGATCTACACACAGACAAGCAACCCCCAAGAGCACAGCCCTGCCCTTCGAAAAGACACTTGGTCACAACTGCAAAGCTAAAAATGCTAAGGTGTCAGCCACAGACACACTTTAAAAACTTTATTTATATAAAAAAATCATTTTGTTTCAAAAGCATTACAAGAGTGTGCAGAGGAATCAGACAAGGAAGGGCATGTTTCTCACCACTCCTCTCCTCCCTCACCCCACTGCTCACCAGGGCAGGGGAGGAGAGGAGGCAGAAGCTTTTTTCTTTTTGGTTCATTTGGAATTAAAAATTTAAAAAAGGAATTAGTGTTTTACATATTTAAAGGAAAAGAAAAGAGTTAGACCCCAGAACAGAATCAAAGTGAGCTGATGTGGGGCTAGAGCCAGAGAAGGCTCAGCTGGAGCTGGGAGGTAAGTTTGGGCAGAGGAGCAGGCAGGAGCAAGGCACGAGTTCTGCCAGCTGCAGCCCCCCCGTGCCCCTGTGAGCCTGCAGGCAGGGGGCAGTTCCAGGCCAGGGAGGGCTCCTGCTCCAGTTTGCAGCCTCCTGCAGAGGCTTCCAGTTGCACAGGGAGTCTCTAGGGCTCCCGAAAAGATCACAGCACTTATATGTGCCCCCACCACTGCAGCAGAGAGGAGCAAGAGGACGTGTGCATCCTAGTTCCAGTGGCAGCCCTGTCTCCCCAGGACAGGGGGCAGAGACACCCCCAAAACAGGCTTCCAGCCCCACTGCAGACAGTGAAGACTCCTGGCAGGAATGGGATGCGCTCAGCCTTGCTGGAAGCCCAGGAAACACCCCTTCCCAGCAAAGAAGCCAGACAGTACGATTCAAAGAGCTATTTCACAGTGGCAAAAGAAAGGCACGTGTCAAGAGAAGTCCGAGGGGCACTGCTGCAGCAGCTGGTGCACAGGGATGAGGGGGGGTGCCTGGCTCTGCCCATGCCTGCTCCAAGCACAGTATACCCCAAAAAGCCCTGCCACCTCTCCTCCATCCATATGGACCCATTGTCCCCCCATACAGGGAGGTCCATCCCAAGCCCCCGACACTGACCAACTACATCAGAATCCCTCCTCACACAGTCACTGGGTAAGAGCCAGCAGCCCCGCCCAGACCCCTCCATAGGATTCAGAGCCAGATCCCTTTTTCCCATGCCCCTGAAGCCTCATCTAGAGCAAAGCAAGAGAAGTTATTGCTGTTTTTCCTTCCCCTCACCCCTTCAAGACTCTAGCCCCTCCTCATCCTGGTCCCACTGTGAGTGACCAGGGAGGGATGCTCCCATTGTCTCCACAGCCCTGGTTGAAGAGCTATCCTGCACAAAAATATATCCTATAGACAACAAAACAAAATGCAGCGAGTGAGGTCCTGGTCTCTGTCCCTGCAGATATCTCCACACAGAGGGAAAGTATGGGAGAGAAGGCAGTTCCGGGCCAAGGCAGAGATCCAGAGTCCTTTTGCAGCATCCACACTGGTCGNTCACCAGGGCAGGGGAGGAGAGGAGGCAGAAGCTTTTTTCTTTTTGGTTCATTTGGAATTAAAAATTTAAAAAAGGAATTAGTGTTTTACATATTTAAAGGAAAAGAAAAGAGTTAGACCCCAGAACAGAATCAAAGTGAGCTGATGTGGGGCTAGAGCCAGAGAAGGCTCAGCTGGAGCTGGGAGGTAAGTTTGGGCAGAGGAGCAGGCAGGAGCAAGGCACGAGTTCTGCCAGCTGCAGCCCCCCCGTGCCCCTGTGAGCCTGCAGGCAGGGGGCAGTTCCAGGCCAGGGAGGGCTCCTGCTCCAGTTTGCAGCCTCCTGCAGAGGCTTCCAGTTGCACAGGGAGTCTCTAGGGCTCCCGAAAAGATCACAGCACTTATATGTGCCCCCACCACTGCAGCAGAGAGGAGCAAGAGGACGTGTGCATCCTAGTTCCAGTGGCAGCCCTGTCTCCCCAGGACAGGGGGCAGAGACACCCCCAAAACAGGCTTCCAGCCCCACTGCAGACAGTGAAGACTCCTGGCAGGAATGGGATGCGCTCAGCCTTGCTGGAAGCCCAGGAAACACCCCTTCCCAGCAAAGAAGCCAGACAGTACGATTCAAAGAGCTATTTCACAGTGGCAAAAGAAAGGCACGTGTCAAGAGAAGTCCGAGGGGCACTGCTGCAGCAGCTGGTGCACAGGGATGAGGGGGGGTGCCTGGCTCTGCCCATGCCTGCTCCAAGCACAGTATACCCCAAAAAGCCCTGCCACCTCTCCTCCATCCATATGGACCCATTGTCCCCCCATACAGGGAGGTCCATCCCAAGCCCCCGACACTGACCAACTACATCAGAATCCCTCCTCACACAGTCACTGGGTAAGAGCCAGCAGCCCCGCCCAGACCCCTCCATAGGATTCAGAGCCAGATCCCTTTTTCCCATGCCCCTGAAGCCTCATCTAGAGCAAAGCAAGAGAAGTTATTGCTGTTTTTCCTTCCCCTCACCCCTTCAAGACTCTAGCCCCTCCTCATCCTGGTCCCACTGTGAGTGACCAGGGAGGGATGCTCCCATTGTCTCCACAGCCCTGGTTGAAGAGCTATCCTGCACAAAAATATATCCTATAGACAACAAAACAAAATGCAGCGAGTGAGGTCCTGGTCTCTGTCCCTGCAGATATCTCCACACAGAGGGAAAGTATGGGAGAGAAGGCAGTTCCGGGCCAAGGCAGAGATCCAGAGTCCTTTTGCAGCATCCACACTGGTCGACCCGGCAGTCAGGCAAGAGGATTTTACTCTCTGGAGGAAGGAGGTGGTGGAGGATAGGGAGGAAGAGTTATTGGTCGAGGTGTCCCAGAACAAGGAGGTGCAGTGGTCTAAAGGAGGCAGAGTGGCCTGGGCTGTCCCTGGGGGACCAGGCCCAGTCATTTGGCTGGCTAGTTGGCACAAACAGTCCAGCAAAAAATCCAAAAATAAGACAAGGTAGAAGTCAGTCCATTCCACNTATATTTATATATATAATATATTATCAACCCAAACTGAGTGGAGACAGGGATGGCAGCTAGATCTTCTGCTGTGGGGAGAGAGAGAAAGAGAGAGACATTAGCATGCTGAGAGAGTGAGCAAAAGCAGTAGAGACATGATCATGGTCCCAATGGATTGAGCAGTGATTGCAGGCAGCAGAGATCAGAGCAGAATTTGGCTGGCCAAAGCACTCCTAACAGTGCAGCAGGATCTGTCACCGCTGTTCCGATTGGTAGGATGCTGCAGGACATACCGACGCAGGGGGAAACATAGCAGCATCCTCCTCTGCCTCCTCTACCTCAGGCTGCGGTTCCTGCCCCTCCTCCTGCTGCAGACACATAGGGGTTAGTGGTGGCAATGGAGCAGGGTGAGGGTGTTAGTAGTGGCAATGGAGCAGGGTGAGGGTGTTAGCAGTGGGAGCCCACTTTTCCTCTCCTCCTGCCAGCCAGGACAGTGATGTGTCATCTCCTGCACCCCAGTCCTGGTCACTCTTCCCTTGTTAGGAAGGGCTGCTTACCGTCAATGGTGCTGTCTTCACCAACTCCACATCTCCAAGGTCACCAGATCGGTCCAGTGTCCTGCTGTGGTCCCTCTCATTGAGTGTGGAATAGTTGTCTGGAGCAGGAGAGGGGACAGTCAGTCATGTCACCTCCACAGGAGGCAGCATCACCTACACAGGAGATGCAAGCTCTACCCCCTTCCCAGCAAGATGCCTCCACCCCCACCCCCTCTCGCCTTCTAGTCCCTCTCCTACCTGGTCCCATGTTGCTCATCTGGATCTCCTCCCGGGAGGATTTCTTGTCTACAAGCATGGGAGAGCAGGAGGTCAGACACAGCTCACACAGCCACACGAGGCAGAGGAATCTCTGCCTACCCCAGCAAGAGGAACCCAGACCCAGCTGCAGCCACAGCACTGGAGATCCAAGGATGCTACAGGACCTACATTAACTATGTGCATCATTTCTATCCCTGAAAAGCCACCTAAAGCCCAAATTGATGGCTTTGTGCAAGTAGCTGTGGCTGCCAAGAACGCCAGGGCTGAAGAGCAGGGAAGGGACAAAGGCCAAGCTGTTCTGTGTACCCACAAGGCAGAAGGATAACAGTGGAGACAGGTACTGAAGGGAAGGCTCATACCTGTTTTTTGGTTCCTGTCAATTAGAGGCAAGGTGCTGTCATCAAATGAGTTGCCCCCCTGGGTCCGAGAGGCATTGCTCAGATTCACCTGGAACATCAGACTGTGATTGCTCACACCCTGGCCAATCAGCACTTCCCACCCCTCCAGGCCCCAACACCAGGACAGACCCAGGGACCCTCCCACAGCCCTTGAACAATGGCCCTGGAGCAAACAGAGGGTACTCCAGCCCACAGCTGCACCCACATCAAAGAGCAGGGGTAGCCTGCCTGGACTGGGTCAGGGCAGCACCCCGCAGCAAGGACAGCCCCACCTTTTGGGAAAGAAAATGAGTCCTGGGGAACCTTGCTCCTCAGTGTTGCCACAGTGGCTTTTAGTGTTGCAAACTTTCATGCCTGCGAACCTGCGTGCTTACAGGTAGGACACATGGCTTAAAGCTTTACAGAGTGTTTGTCCCTTAGTAGAGACCTCTTCCTTGCCATCCACTGAGAAATAGCAGAGGGGACACCTTCAAGGGTCTCCAATCCTACCAGCAAGGTAAAAGCTGAAATCCAGTACTGCTGAGCTCCAGGAATGCCCTTCCCCCTGCTGTGGAGCCCTACCTACAACAGGGTATCCCCAGTCCCCTGTTTCCATACCTGGAAATCTGACTTCTTCCACCCTTCCTTCTCCAGGGGCTTCCGCAGCTCTTTATAGCCCCAGACTGTCTGCAAGACAAGGGCGGCTGCTCGGACTTCTCTCTCTGAGCGGTTCCTAGAAAGCCACAAAAGAAGAGATGTTTGGAAATACCCATGGCCTCGAGAAAGCTCCTGGAGAAGCCCCTCTCTGCCCCTTGCAATGTCCTTCAAGCGGAGCCTACCCAGATTTGTTGATCACCACCAACTTCTCAATTCCCTGTGTTTCCCGCAGCTTCTTGGCAGCCTCAAGATTGTCTACAATGACTTCGTTGATGGTGTTGAGAATTGACACCACTGTGTCCTCAGAGAGGTTTTTGGCTGGGGTTTGCTGGCCTCCAGGCAGGTTCTTCACTAAGTTAGGGATGGCATGTTTACCTGGGAAGGGGAAAGAGCCAGGTGTGAGAAACAGAGGAAGAGGACTGCAAGGGAAAAACTACTACAGAAAGATCAGGGACAGGCGAGCAATTTTCATGTCCCTCTCAGTGGAGCTCAGCACTTGCTTCTCTGGGAGAGGAGCAGCAGACAGACACTGGGCTGACGCCCTGCCCACACGCTCTCAGCTGCCAAGATCAGGAGATCAGGAGGAAGTTCATGCTTAACCTGGACAGACACAGACAGCACAATGTCCTCGCCTGCGCAGCCCTCACCTATCAGCTCTTTATTACGCAAATCGACAGCCAGGTTGCGCAGGGCTCCAGATGCTGCCTTCACCACTCGCTCGTTGTCATGGGTGAGGAGGTCAGCGATGGCAGAGAGTCCCTTCTCCTGGCGCAGCGCTGAGCGGATGTACCGGCCGTACTGCAGGGGAGAGGCAGAGCACACCCTGTCATCTGGGCAGGCACAGTCTATCCTGCTCCTGGGGCTGGGGACACCACTGGGGTCCTGCCACCCACCCACATCTTGGGAGCTGGGGGTCCTGGCTTCGACCACAGCAAGACCAGACTGCAAAGGGCCCATTCTTGACCCAAAGCCTCCCTGGAGGCCAAACAAGCAAGGTTTCCCAGATTCTGTCCATACACACCAAAAGAATGCAGGGCAAAAGACTGCAGAGTAGCCCAAAATATTCACCCCCAGCCTACAGAAAAGAAGGGCAGGCAGATGGCTGCCAGGAGGGACATAGACAGGTAGCCCTTGGGAAGACACAGGTGGCAGCGAGCTCAGAGCCCTTAACAGCATAGGAGAGGATCTGGTCCCTGCCTGAACTGTATCTTCTTGGGCACAAGCCATGCACAAAGCCAACAGCCTAAAATGGAAGAGCTGTGGCCATCTACAGCTCTGCTGGTACCCTAAGGGTGATGCTCCCTGCTTCCCCTTCCCTGCACCACAGATGAACACGGACACGGCCAGCTCCACAAAGCACTCACTGTCCAGCTGCCAGCACACAGGTTCTGAATGGCTCCTGCCGAAGCCTCTAGGATGGCTGGAGTCTTGCTTTCCTTTAGAAGGGAGATGTATATCCGGACCACTTCTGGCTGGAAGAGGAGCTCATAGCCTGCCAGAAGAACACAGGTAGGAAGGACTTACTCAAAAGGTCTGCTAGCATCTGACTCAAAGAAGCACTGCTGGGCAGATGAGGCTGGAAGCTTTCACCCAGTCTCACTGCTCCGTGGAGGCTGGATCCTCAGTACAGAGGGAGCTGGGTTGCCCCACAACACCAGAAACCCCAGCCCTGATCAAGGATGCCACAGCAGCCACCTGCAGTCCCAAACACACTACTGTAGCTCAGGAGAGGTTTGCATTGAACCACAGCACCGTTGCCACCAGCAAGAACCAAATTTCAGTACACCACCTAGCTGAGAATTACCCAACCCAAGCAAAGGAATGTGGTGGGGCAGCAAGCCTGGCACCTAAGTGCTGTGGTAGCAAAAGGCTCAGCCCAAGTGGCCACCAACACCATGTTGAAGAAGCTTGGGTTCAGCTCATCCTCAGAGACTGAACCAGGTCTCCAGCTTTCCACTACGCTAGCAAGCGGGTGGGGACCAAGCCTTCAAGTCTTAAGTCTCTTCCGTGGCAACACATGTCCAGAAGTGACTTCTAAAGCAGTGAAGAGATTGCAGTTTACAGTTGCAAGGCCAGGTTTTCTATCTTGCTCCCTCTCCTCAGCTATGGTGAAGGACTTCCCCAGCCCCCAGAGCAGATGGCTCCTCAGGCTTACACCAGAGATGGGTACTGACTCTTCCCACAGCCCAGGTCAGCCTGAGGAGCCATCATCACATATTTGATCTGCTCACAAAGTCAGGTCTGTACTAAATTTCCTTACGATTCTTCTAGCTTGATTCTTTGTACCCTTTGGAGCACCAGGGTCTTCCCAGGAACCACAGGGTGTTTCAAGGCAGAAGAAACTGAACTCAAGCCCTGGGATAATGCCCACTGCTTGGCCGGCCAGAGAGGGGTATGATTGACAGCCCTCTAGATGGCAGAACACTTGTCCCCAGAGGCTTCTTGGAATGACCCTTCGTCATGGCTCACACTGGAAAACACTTTAGGGCAAGAGGTTTCGGCTTAACTCCTGCCTGTTCTTCATGCCCAGGAGAGAAGAGCAGGCAAGAGGGCAATTGTGCCAAGAAGAGACCATGACAGGGAGCTACCCTTCCTCGGGCTGTGTCAACATGCTGTCCCTAAGGAAGGGGTTCCCTCTGCAGCCGCAGGAAGCCTGTCTTGAGGGTGCACTGACCTCCTCCAAAAACACAAACATCCTCACAACTGTCTGTGGCAGAGCTAGTGCTTTAACAGACACCTGGGGAACCAGAAATGTACCTCCAAACCAAACCTCTGCTTATCTAAGAAGCCCACTCCAACAGGAAATCAACTCTATTCGCTCCTCTCCTGGACTGTGTTGAGAAGCAACCCTGGCACACCCAAGCCTTGCACAAACACACACAGAAACATACCTTTGGCTGGAGTTGTTCTTTTGGGAAAATCCACTGTATCAGCACCAGGATCTTCTGGGAGCTTTTTACCTTCAAAGGGCAAGCACAGCGGCATAAAACACCTCCTCTCCCCTCCCATCTCAGCACAACAGCTCTTTGCCACTTGCTACAAGAACAAGCCCAGAGGTGAGCTGAAGCTCAGCTGCCAGCATGTCCCAGGAAGGGATGTCAAGGGCATTAGCCACACTGCAGGCAGTACGTGCTCAGCAGGGAGGGAACAAAGAGAGCAAGAGAAAGTACCCAATTGAACCATGGAAAAATTAAAACCAAGAGTGCACTCACCTCTGGAGAACCATTCGTCTATGGTGAGGTGGAGAGAAGGACAGGAGAGAGGGGAGGCAGGAGGAGAGAAGTGCCGACAGCATCATGGGGCAGGTCATTTGGCAAGAAAGCAAAGAGGAGGGGAAGGGGCAACACAGGAGAAAAGGGAAGGCATGGAGTTAGTGGACATCTATCCATCGCCATCCCACCACCACAGACACCCACCATTAAATTGTGTCAAATGCTCTGGGTAAGCCAAGCAGCAGCTCCCAAAGCCAGGGGAGGCAAGGACCACTGTGTCTCCAGAGATAGCTGCAGTTGAGCCTTCACACGAGATGCTGAAGCAGGAGCACAGAGACCCCAGACCACCCACAAGCTCCACTGTGTCAGATCTGTCCTTATCCCACCTCCCTCCACACTGCTGCCACCCAACAAACCTTTGCCCTTCTTGGCACCAAAGCAGCTCGCAGCATGGGGCCCAGCATTGTTGGCAGGGGCCAGAGGTGTCTCCTGGTAGCGCTCGGCGTGGGGGATCTCACGGTGGACTTGGTAGGACAAGTTTCTCAGCAGGCACACACAGTTCTCCACCAGCTAGAGAGAAAGCCACATGGTTTGACTTGGAGCAGCACATGCCCACTCCATGTCTCCGAGCAAGGGCCCCATCACAGGTTGCAACCCAGAGCCCAGCCAGTGGAGCTGGGATCAGAGAGATACACAGCTCCATCTCAAATGGAGCTGGAGCATGCCCCCATCCCAGAGCAGGCATGAGTTCTTAATCTGCTAGGCCAAAAATCTCTCTGCCATAAGCACAAAAGGTCCAAGGCAAGTGTCAAGGAAAATTCAAACCAATGCCTGGTCAAGGCAGATTAGGGAGCCGTGAGCCAGGGGACACCAGCATGGGGCTGACTGACACCACCAAACCATTGTTGGAGGGCCAGTGTTCCCACTTCAGTCTGAATGCCAGACATCCTGGTCAAACAGGTCACCCCTTAAGCAGGGTATTGGTTCCCAAATGGAGATTGTGGAAAGGTGTGAGCCTGAATTGGGCTTTCCCCGAGCTGGTCAGACCAAAACCCCTCCTTAGTGAGGGCCACCCCCTGTCCACTCTTCATCTTTCTTGGGATGAACCCAGCGTCAGCCACCATGAACAGCAGATCGTTGCTGGAGCTGGCTGAGAAGGGCAGAGCTCTTCATGTGCCCTCACAACACCCCTGCTGTGGTACCTTGCTGTCCGAGTCCTTCTGGCCAATCTCAGACTGGACAATGTAAATCAGGGCATCCACCAGCCCGTCGCACTCCCGCAGCTTCCGACGGGCCTCGCTCCGCTCTGAGCTCACATTCCTGGCAGGCAGAGAGAACTGTCACAGGCAGGTGAGGAACAGCCCACGCCCAGCAGAGCTCAAACCAGACTCCTGTATCATCCCCCCCCCTCTACTGAGAAACACCTCCAAGGTCAAGGACTGCATCACCAGTAACTGCCCTAGGAGAGCAGCTCCTCCAGAGCCCTCCTTTGGTCATCCCAGAAAGCTACCAGGAGCAGCAGAAAGAGGCGTTACAGCAGCCCCAACCCATGCCAGCTGTCTGCCAGCAGCTAGTAGCCCCCTCCCATACCTAAGGCAACCAGCGGTGTTGGTGAGCACTGACTCCCACTCAATATGGCGGGGTTTTGAGTCCTCATTGGGTTCCCGCTCCCAGCCTGAGCGGGGAATTACAACCTCATCGGTCAGAGCGTGCAGCGCATGATCCACAATGGCCATCTTGATGGAGTCATGTGAAGACAGGTTCCACAATGTTCCTGCAATGCCACAGGCAAGAGGTGATCAGTCAGACCATGTGGGCTTAGAAAACCTGCACTGTCCATCCGTCCACTGACGGATTATCCCCTCTGCTCCTCCATGGCACCATTACCTGTGATGACCTCTGTGAGGTCCATGTCATGGGCTTTCCGCAATAGGCGCACCAAAGCAGGCACCCCATCGCAGTTCTTGATGGCAATCTTATTGTCTTGGTCCTTGCCAAAGGAGATGTTCTTGAGGGCTCCACAGGCACCATAGTGCACCTCTTTCTTAGGATGGTCTAGCAATCCCACCAGCACAGGGATGCCCTTCAGCTTGCGCACCTCTGTCTTCACCTTGTCATTACGGTAGCAGAGGTGCTGCAGGTAGGCGGCTGCATTGGACTTGACAGCATCCAGCCGGAAGCTCAGCATGGCTATCACCTCCGGCAGCTCTGGCTGGCGCCAGTTACCTGGGGCTGGACCCCCCTTCCGCAGGCTGTCCAGACTGGCTAAGCTGCCCCGCTCGTGCTGGGCCAGAGGGGCCCAGTAGTACCGGTCAGGGGCCACTTCATCCACCAGCATGTCTTCATAACTCCTAGGAGAGAAGACAGCAGGCATCAGCACCGGTCCTAGACCTGCAGGGGGATGCTGTGCCCCCTTCAGCCCACCAGAAGATGGGCTGAGGCTCACACAGTGTCTAGTCACCACTACCCAGCTGAGCACACTGGGCAGATGCCCACTGGGACTGAGAGCCAGGCAGCAGAGCCCCATAAGGGCACCTTCCTGCTCCCCATACAGGATCCAGCTGCAGTTCACAGCTGCACCTCCTGTGTGTGCCCACGCCTGCTCAGGAAGCAAGCGGTTGTTTCCCAGGAGAAGGCAGCCTCAATAGCTACTCCAGTCCCTTCCCACCCACTGGGTTTACCTTTGGATCAGAGACTGGGTCCTGGTCTATCCATAACCTCCATGGAGACAGGAGCCAGGCCCAGAGGCATGAAAAACCACACGGGCCTGCAGCCACTAGAGGGCAAGTCCACACCACAGCAGATGTCTGGGAGAGCAAACCACCCCAGAACTCCCAGCCTTACACCACTATGCCCGGGCACAGCAAGCCTAGAGACCAGTTCCAGGCCATCGCGCTCTCTGCTGCTTTGCCTGGCCATACCCCACCACTCCAGCTGCCCCCCAGCAGCCCACAATACACAAGCTGCTGCCAGACCAAGCCACTGACATTATTTCAGAGCATCATGGCCAGAACAAGGATTTTTACCCAGGACAGGGCTAAAACACTTCTTCCTGCAGATGCCCAGTGCTGTACACAAGCTGTGCTGCTGCCCAGGGGACTGGCTGAGCCGGGCGTCGAGAGACACCCCAGGTATCAGCCCCACTGCTGCCAGCTCCAGTGCAGGGAAGAACTATGGTTCCACACCCCCCACAGGCCGAGCAGTGCCAGGAACTAGCTCCAACAAGTACATGGAAGCCACAGAAAGGGCAACTAGACCCCCATGCACCAGTGTGACTCCTCAGAACGTACACCACACAAAATCCTGGATTCTCACTCTATTTCTGTAGTCAGTAGCAATACAATCCTTCCCCCATCCAGACAGAGGAATCCAGCAATTTCCAACTGAAGGGGATGGGAGGGGACTTGGCACACAGAGGGACCTGACCGGCTGTTACCCCTGCTACGCCAGGACACCAAGTATGCACCAACAAGGTCCAAGAGGAGGCACCATCCTCTGGCTCATGTCTGCCCTGGGAACTGCTCAGCCAACTTCTGAGACCCCAGATCAGGTGCAGGTAGCCCCCTACGCCTCAGCAGGCAGGGGAAGTTGCAAGGAAAAGTGGCAGCACGTCCTGTTCCTTGCATCATACCTTCCCCTACAACCTCTGGTACAGGACTCGCCAAAACCACCAGCTCCAGGTGGCAGCTGCTCCCACAGCCACTTCCCCCTGCACCACGGATGGTGGCAGTGGGCTGCAAGGTTGGCTTTCAAACACGTCCTGACAGGAAACATGCTGCTTGCCACATGGCCTGGCTACTAGGAGATGCCGAGGACTCTGGCTGCTCCAGGGAGTCAGTCCCTGCTGCTTTGGCCCACAGTGCTCAGTGCACCAACGCCATCCCCACAGCAGGACAAGGCAAGAGTGAGATGCAGACAAGTGCCAGTGCTGCCAACAAACCACCCAACGCTTGTCAGCATGGCCAGCAGGTGGCCTGGTTCCCAGGCCAAGACTCACATACCCAGGAAGGGACCTCCTGCCCAGCTGAGGGTGCTTCAGTGCCAACTGCCCTCTGCTTCTCCAGGTGAGAGGGGCTGGCAGGGAGGAACAGGAGAGCACACCCTGCACTGCCACTGACCCTCCCTTCCCTCTTCCCCTACGGAGAGGGAGCTCCCAGAGCCACAGGAGAGGGGACCTGTTGTGTGCTTGGTGGCCAATGGCAGCAGGCATGGGCTGTGTCTCTCAGCTGAAGGCACTGCATCATCTCCTACACAGCTGGTGGGCTGCTTCCCTGAAGAAAGTCATTAACAGCCAGGCCCCTGCTCAAGACAAACATCTCTGAGGCAGGGGGGATGCTGATCTTGCCTCTTGCCATTCCTGCAAGCCCAGCAGCGGAACACAGATGGTAACTGAGAAGGCAGGGGACAAGCCAAGCTCAACAGCACCTGGATTCCACAGATTACTGTGATCTTTATCAGTCTGCCTGGTGAGGGAGAGCCTGCTCACAGGCTACACCAACCCATCTTCCATGGCCTGCACCATCCCTGCAGGACAAGGTGGCATCTCCACCAGGGCTCTCCTTTGGCTATGCTTGGAAATGGGACCTTCTCTCTCTGTTGTGACCCAAGTTCCCAAGTCTCTCACCTGGTGCCACTCCTGCATCTGGCTCCAGACCTGGCTCCTGTAACTCCTGACCCCAAGGCCTGGACAGGCAGGAGCACAGACATATCCAGCCCAGCAGAGAGGACTTGCGGGCTCAAAGACTGTTCAAACTGGATCATCCAGGGAGGGCTCCGGCCCCTGCCTGTTGGGTAGGACACAAACCCAGGGCAGGTTTACAAGACAGAGCCACTGTCTTGGCTGGTATTTGCTCCCTCTGCAGTCCCAGGCTAGAGAGAAGCAGCCACGGGTTGGTCCTGCCTGCTTAACCCCTTCTGCCCAGGCTGCTCATCGAGGAGACAGCCATGAAACTGCTATTGCTGGCTTCTGGTGGGGGCTTGAGCAGGTGTGGGCAGCGGCCTCTGCCTGCCCTGCCCTCCCCTCCTCTAACCTACACAAACTTTGCAGGGTGGGACAGGGAAATCAATCTGGGTAAGCAACTGCCCCAACTGGTTCAGCACAGCAACAGAAACACTTGTGCTGGCAACAGTGAGAAGGACAGACAGAGCTCCTCCTTCAGCCGCTTCAGTGGCCAGGGGCTACTGTGGATTTACAGTATGTGCCTTGAGACAGAAGATCTTGAGACAGGGGATCTCCAGCTGGGACTGGCAAGAGCCTCCTGTCCCTCAGGTCTCTCCCCTTGCCTCCATTTTATGCCCTGGGACCTTAATCAGCCTGTGCTCAGCCTTACCTGCCCCCCTCCTCCCGCCCACCTCAGGGCACTCAGATGTACATCCATCCTGGCATGCTGACACAGACCCAGCCCCACCTCTAGGACACAGGCACAGCCCAGGGTGGGAGACTTGGGTCACAGAGAAAGAAGGTCCCATTTCCAATCACAGCCAAGGAGCAGCTCCCTTCCTACTTCGCCACCCTCTGAGGCTCCCCCAGAAACCCCCAAGCATGGCCTGATACCCAGGCAGCAAGTGGAGCTGGCGAGAGGCTTTAGCAGGCAGCAGCGGCAGTGTTTGTGCAACAGGGACAGTTAGGACAAGGCACCAGCCCACCCTCAGGCTTGTCATGTCCCTAGAGGCCCAGCCGCATGGCTGGTGGGGTGGTTAAAGGACCACCAGGACCCTCCTGGGGGCAGCAGTGGGGCCACAGTCAGGCTGGAGGAGCTGTTGATCACCCACAGACAAAGGAGGGGGAGAAGCTGCTGCTGAACAGGTTGAGCAGCTTCTCCCGCCCTGCCCTGCAGCAGGGCCAACACGGGAAGGCTCCAGGCACCGTGGGGCTGAGCCTCGCTCACCCCAGCCCCAGGCTCAGCTCTGCTCCCGGAACTGCATCACAAGTCTGACCCACAGAGCCCGCACCGGGTATGCTTCCTGGCGGGATATGCCAGGCTGGGACACAGATGAGCCCGTTGTCCCACCAGCGGCAGGGGTGGCAGAAAGGGAAGAGCCTAGAGCTGCATCTGACCACCCAGTGGAACTCCTTGCTGCAGGATTGACCAGCTCAATTAGCACTGAGTTTTAACCACCAATTAAGCAGACAATTAGAAGCTTGTGACTTGGTTCATGGTATTGTCTCTGTGATTCTTCTTGCTCCGAAGAGGATGAAGTTAAAGGGACCCCATGGCACCCCCAGCACCTCCTGCAACATACCTGAGCCGCCGCCGGGGATCAGAGGGGGTCCCTGCCCGCCTGGCCGTGCCATAGTCAGACATAAGCCCGTAGTCCACGTCTTCAAAGCCCACGCTGCGCTGGTCATCCTCCAGGCCGTAGGGCTCAGGGTGGAAGTGGTTGAGGTCCATGTTGCTGCCCCCAACACGCACTTGAGGCTGGGGGCCATAGATGTCCTGGCGGCTGGGGGCCCGGTAGGTGTCCATGGAGGGACGGTAGCGCTCATCAATGCGGGTGACACGGGACAGGCTGCCATAGCTGTGATCGCTGCCTGGGTAACCGTCCTCATAGGGGCGGCTGTAGCCATCAGGGTAGTGATAGTTACGAGGGAGGGTGGCTGTGCCTGGCTGGCTCAGGTAGCCACCAGGGCCCCCGTTGCCATTCTTGCGGAAGTTCCTGTCCATGGTCTGGACATAGTTGCTGGTGACAGGGGAGGTTTCCAAAGGTAACCCATCTGGCCCCACTGGCACCTGCTGCACTGTCCGGGTGGTGACGGTCTTCACCACTTTCTTCACCTAGAGGGATGGATGCAGGACATGCTCCCATCAGGAAACTCACACACCCCTGTGTCCTCAGATTCCCCTTCCAGCCCAGCACCTTTCTCCAGACAGATTTCACACCCTTTTTCAGCTCACGGCATGGCAAGCTGGCAGATATCAGGGCTGCAGCACCCCAGCCATCAGGGTCCCTGGCCAGAGCCCTGTCCCTCCATGCTCTCCCCAGGCCTGTACCGTGGTCTCTGTACGCCGGGTTGTCCCATCATCTGATGTTTCCACAGACACAACTGACATGGCCCCTTCTGGGTCCTCCTCCATAGTGTAGGTCTCCTCCACAATCTGTCCCGGGTCCTGCATCCTGGGGATCGTGCTGTACAAGAGGTGGCTGTGGTCCTGAGGGGAGTGAGGGCCAGGCAGTCAGACACCCTGCCAACTTGGGCCTCCCTGCAGCCAGCCTGCCAAGACATCTGACCTCCCAGGCCCCTATACCCTTTTGCACAAGGGTACCAACAACCTCACACTCAAAGCCCCTTCGAGTCAGGGCAGCCACATTAGAGACAAGTCCTCCTCCCAGCTCAGATGGGAACAGTGGAGCCCTGCCCTGCACCCCACTTTCTGGCAAACAGCCCACAGCCCCCTTACCTGCGGCCCGTTGAGCTTCAGATCTGGATATTTCTGCCTTTCCAGGTCAGCATCGCCCAAGAAACGGCCGTTCTGAAACACAGAGCATCACGGCAGGCACATTATCAGACCAATTGCCTGCTGCCAGGATCTCGTATATCCATCCCTCACCTTCTCTGGCCCTGTGCAGGCTATCTCCTGCATCCAGTAGAGATGCCCAACACATACCCTGTGTGTCCCTCCCCTGAGAGGAGGGAGCTCCTCGGGGGTCTGTGCAACATGCAGCAAGCCACCCCCCATTCCAGCCTGGGGAAGGGCTGGAGGACACACCATTCAGTGCCCCTCCAGGTACCCCTGCTCTCCCATAGTGTCCACATGCTTCTGAATGAACAGCCAAGACTTCCCTGCTCCCCAGCACGGCCTTGGGAGACCTTCCAGATCTTCTGACACAGTGGCCACCAGCAACGTCCCAGAGGCCACCCAGGACTTCGAGGGGGCAGCATGATGCTCGGCAGTCAATTGCTGAGTGCTGTTTGACTCTCTCGCACGCCTCCTCTGCCCACCCCTTTCTTCCCCGATCCTCATGTCTCTCCCAGCACCACCACTTTCCACAGAGGCACCTGTCTCTGCCACCTGCAGGAAAGGCACAACACCAGGCACCAGCCCCTCCAGTACCCCTCCCCAAAACAGAGCCCAGGCAAGTGAGAACAGGAGAGAGACCTCAAGCCAAGTCAGATGAAACCACATTTCCAGCCCTGGAGAGCAAAGAAACCTCTCCTAGCCCTGGTGTGGCTTTTTGGAGGACAGACTGAGACTGCAGGGACTTATCCATTGTCACATAGGAGGGAGAGACACACACTCCCCCACAGCTGTACACCAACCCTTGCGTTTCAGCCACCTTCCAAGAACTGGGTGGGATGGGAAGCAAAGATGCCCGGATACTGAACACAGACAGCTTCCAACCTTCACAAAACCAAACCAGAGCTGACCTGGTAGCAAGACCCTCCAGGCTGGCTCCTCTTCCCCAGAAGACTCCTTCTGCCAAGGTACATCCCCAGACCACCTTCGGCCCCAGTGCACAGAGCACCATGGGTGTTCCAAGACCAGCCCAGCTCTCCTCTGCCTCATGTACCCAAGGAGAGCTGAAGGGAGGACAGCGAGCCCAGGACTGACACAACGGGGGCTCTGGGAGCCTCCGCACCCACCTCCGCTGAGGGGGTTTTTTACCTGGTGCCGCCGGGTGAGTGTGCCGTTGGCCAAGCCCGGGCCGGCGTCCTGTGGGGAAACCCGGACTCGTTCCAGTTGAGCTGAGACATGGCGCCGTTCCTCCTCGAGCGCCCGGGTCAGCTTCTCAAACTGTGCCTCCTGCTCCTTGACAGAGGCAAGGATGCTGGCAGTCGACTCCACTTCCGAGTCATCCATGGGTGATGGGTGCCCAGGACGGGCAGGGCGGGGGGCACAGGGAGGCACAAACAGAGGCGGCTTGGTGTCAAGGTGAGGGGAAGAAAAGTGACCCAGAAGGGCAGGAGCCCCTCNGTTATCTTATAGCATTAACACCCATTCCCACCCACCACCAGAGAGCTGGCAAGAGGGTCTCAGAGCAGTACAGCCCTAGGCAATATTCAGATGCTCCTTGCCCCAGCATTTAAGCTTGGGGAAGTGGCACTTTTTGGGCAGAAAGTCCTCCCCCACCACACCAAACAGTTGGTGTTGAACCACATTCAGAAAACTGCTGTATCCTCCCTCTTCCCACAAGGGCCCTGCTCAGGAAAACTTCCCCTACAAGGAAAAGTTGCCTGTCGGTGGCAGGAAGGGAGGGCATGTCCTGGGGCAGAACAGGGAACACTCTCCCACAGAACAAGTGACCCATAGCCCGCTATTTCCTTGAGGGAGATGGCTGTATCACTTATCTGCTCCCTCCTCCCTGGTGTGACAAGAGGTGGGCAGACAAGACACAGCTCCACAGGTCCTTTCTACCCAGGAAAGGAGATTAAGTGGGACAGGATCCCCCTAACGGGGACCCCATGAGCCCCTTCCACTGCTGCAAAAACTCCAGTTTCTCACCAGGGCTCTCAGGGCTGCAGCCACCCCAGGAGGTCCTTTGTCCACAGACCTAAGGCCAGGCATTGGTTTGGACCCCTCCAGCATCCCCTCCCAAAGGAAAACAGCAAATGAACACACCACAATCAACATATTTTGATAGAGAGGCAATATTCTTCCATACAGACCTGTCAGAGGAGGAAGTTCGGGTTTGATTGGCTAAGGCACACAGGACAGCCAGGTCTAAACGCAGAAAGTCATGGGGGAGAGAGCCCCGCCACCAGTGAAGAAGCAGGAGGGAAGAGAGCTGCAGGGACAGCAGGAGAGGAGGTCAAAAAAAGAAGAAAAAAAAAA
>VXBJ01006349.1:77982-91022 GCA_013400055.1 Nycticryphes semicollaris
AAAAAAAAAAAAAATCACACTCAAAACAGAAGGTAGGGCAGGCAACAGAGCGGGGAAACAGGCTCCTCTCTCCTACCCCGTCTTCTGAGGAAGAGGGCAGTGTCTGAAGATGGCTGGTAGGGTGGCAAACATGGCACTGCTCCCACAGCAGACCCCCAGCAGCAGGCGGAGAGGAGTGGCAAGGGCTCAGCCCTCCGTCCCCCGCTCAGCCAAGTCCCAGCAAGCCCAGCAGAGGTTTTCCCAAACCCCAGCAGCCGTGGTAGGCGTGTGGGGACTCGCTCACCAGGCAGCCGGCACAGAAACTGCTTTCCCACGGTCTCCAACATTGCCTCTGCCCATTCCCCCATGCCACCGCCCTGGCATGACTGCAGTGCTGACCAAGAGCACAGACAGTATCACCCCTCCACAGCCCTGTCCATCTACCTCCCACAGCCCCACGCTCCCTGGCAGCCCTGCCTGTCCAGTCCCAGCCTGCAGCCAGTGGTTCAGAGGAGCTCAGAGCAGGGCTTTTGGGTTTGTTTAGTTGGGTTGGTTTGTTTTTTGGGTTGTTTTTTTTTTTTTTTTTAAATTAATTTCCCACACTATCTCGAGTGTCTCCAGATCAAACCCTTCCTGAAACGCCCCCTCCACTCCTCCCTGTCACTCTGCCCCTCAAAAGCTTCTCTCAGACACCAGCAGCCATGGCACTTATTGGACACTGTGCACCACCACAGCTCAGCCCAGCAAAGCAGGGCTTTGGAGGACACCTGCAGCACATTGGAACATCTGGCCAGTGCCACCCTGTAATCTGCCTTGATCAATAAGAAAATCTTGTTGTTCTCCCCATGCGCATGTGGTGCTCGGCAGAGACAGAACCATGGAGGACACACACCCGCTCCAGCTCCCAGTGCCTGCCCCAGCCCAGCGTGGGCTGGTATTCTTGTCCCGAAGGAATGCAGCCCACCACTCTTGGCTCAGGAGCCCAGCGGGCTTTCCGAGGCTCCCGGAGATGACTACTGGCTCACGAAAGCAGCTTTCCACACCTCCCACCTTGCAACAGATATGCCCTAAGGCTTTTTTCAACAGATTGACTCCCTGAGCCTTGTATGGAAATGTAGGAACAGTTCTGACCCTCGCCACTCCCAGGTCTCACCTGCCCCGCAGATTTGCAGCGGAGATCATCTGAAGGAGAGGCTCAGCACTTCCCAGGATGGGGCTGACACATCCCTCCTCTCACCCTTGAGTCAAACACTCCCCCACCTTTGCTGGGCAGCCACCCACTTCAAGCAGGGACACAGATCCTCTGCTTTCCAGGACTCACTGAAAATCGTCAGTCAGCAGACACAAATCATGGTCCAGCCCCATGGAGTCCCCCTGCTGGGGTTTGCTGCAGCCAGCCAGGGGCCCAGGAAAGGCAGCCTTTCCACTGGCCCAGGCCCTTTCCCCCAAGAAAGGGGGAGCAGTTCCTCACTGCATCCCACACCTCTCCAGCAGGTACGGGAACAGTCCTACCACCCAGACACCTCACACCACTGGAACATCCCAAACCCCGTCCAGAAGCCCCATTAGCTTGTTGCGATTCATTTACAGAGCAGTGTTTTACTAAACCCTTTAAAAAGGAGGAACACCGCCCTACAGAGAAAGGACCCTCCATGACATGGCCCTGCCCAAGTAGGTATACTGCCATTAACAGCTGGCCAGCCTGCTCTCGTCCATCTCCACGCATGCATGTTTTTTGGGGTGCATGAGGAGCCAGCATGCTGGCCTCAAGGACAGGTTTAGCTGAGCCTCTGCTCTCGTGAATGGGCTGACTTGGTGGCAAGGAGCCCCAGTACAGAGCAGTGAGCCCAGACCGGAGGGTTTGTCTCTGTGGGAAAGCACACAGAGAAGAGACAGCAACCCCACAGATTCCTCCGTCCCAACCTGGCTGCCAGGCAGGTCCTGCAGCCTCCGCAGCCCCAGGTCCCCATCTCTGCACCTCCCCTGGGAACACAGCCTGGAGAACATGGAAGCTAACAATGAAACTTGCAGGGCCCATTCAGGGCCCCAGATAAGGGGCCAGAGCAGCTGAGAAGCCATTTCCTTCCTGTCCCTTCCATGTGGAGTAAACACAGCAGCAGGGGGAAGGAACAGGACAGGTCCCTTGCCCGCCAGCTCTCCTCGTCCCCTCACACTCACAGAAGTCCCTGCAGCCCAGGCAGGAGGAGCTGTGGGACCACACACAGGCCACCAGGTCAGGGCAGGAAGCCTCTGGGAGAGGAGGCAGCCAAGGGACTCTTGCGGAGCCTGAGGAAGGGCCAGGCTGGGTGGACCCCACAGCTCTGCAGACCCATTGACACCAACCAGCTGATGCTGGTTGATGAGTGGGCACTTGAGGTTGTCTCCACAGAGTCAGGCCACATTCAGTACTGGGGTAGGGATTCTGGGTGCTTGGAGCCTGCCTTGCACGCATGGCTGTCACTCCTGCCCTCAGCAGCAGCACGGCTCCATCCCAGACACGAGGTGCCAGCAGAACCAAGGGCGCTCACCCAGCTCTCCTCCCACCACCTCCACTGTCAGGACACACTACATCTTTCCATTCCCCTTCCAGCCATCTAGTCGTCATTGATCCAGGATTAAAGACATAATTACTAACAGGCCTGGGGAAGTTAGCAAGTGCTTGTCCCCAGCTCTCCCCACAGACACACACTAGCACCATCCTGGGCTGGAGCATGCCCATCCCTCACAGCCGGCCAACACACAAACCCCAAACAGCCACTCAGCCCAACACCCTCCCAGATGTGCAGAATCTGCCGCAAACCCCTCCTGCCACAGCTCATGTGCCAGCATTTCAGGGGCAGGGGCTTCCTCAGCATGGCACAGCCCTTCACCACCCCCTGATGCCAGCTCAGGCACTGGTCACCTTCAAAGCAGGACCAGGAGGGGAGGCTGGAGAGCCTCAGCCAGCAAGCATGATGCTTGTGACAGCTCGAAGCCAAGCACACTGGATCCCGCAAGGGTGAAATTCCAGGGATCGCTTTGTGCCCATTTCCCCCTCCCCAGCCTCTGAAGATACAACTACAGAGCATTTTTCCAAAGCCAGACCCTGACCATCTTTGAGGACGGCTGCATGAAAGCCTTTTCATCATGAGAGAGGCACTTGCTGACACACCCGTTACTTAAAAACCCCAGCAAGCCAAAAATATTTCAGCTGGCTCATTCAGGGCAGAACAAAAAGCCTGAAGACAAAACACACCCTGGAGCAGCTTCTGGCCCAGAGCAGAAACAGCACCAGAGGACACCCCGAATGGCTACCAGCAAGAGGGGACCCCCAGGGACCAGTGCAGCTACCCAGAAAGCTTTACATTCAAATCCCTGTGGCCTCATCCCCCAGCCTCCTGGTACCAGTACTGCCCCATGCAGTGTCCAGAGGTCCTGAAGCCAGAGTATGCCCATCAGAGATGTCCAAGGCACAGTGTCTTTGGAGCTCCCTGGCAGTGGGGTAGCCACCAGCCCATCTGCAAAAATGCAGCTTCCCCACACAGGGACCAACTATAACCTTTCTGCCTGGACTAAAGGCTTGGTAGAAGCCTGAAAGACACCCCAAACCCTGACAAAGTCCTCCAAAGCTCTTTCACTGGGGACAGCTCTGGCACAGCACATTTTTCCCAAAACCTCCTTGGGGAGACTGCCTTCACCCAGAACAAATACTTTGTCTGGAAAAATAATTTCCAGGGCCAACTCACAGCCTTACCCACCTGGAGTTCACCAGCATCCTCCTCTGCCTGAGCATGGAGGTCAGGCCTCGAAGGATCCCCACTAGGAGTGTCTCCCCATCAACCACAGAAAAATTAACCCCAGGGCCCAGACATGGCCAGCAGATGGAGAATCATACACCACAGGCTGGGGAAAACAGACAAGATCCGGCAGATAAGACACAGGCAGGAGGTTTGACAGGCAGCACCCACTGCAGCACAGGGGATCTCCAGTACACAGCTCACTGGCTGGAGGTCTCAAGGACCTGCTCCAGCCCCGAGTCCCTAGAGAGCTACCACACAGGTCCTGAGATCCCTGGAGCTACAGCCACTCCCTCAGTATGGAGTATTTTGGGCAAAGTTCAATCCAGGCACCTACAACACCAGGAGCCACCTCTGCCCCAGCAGCCCTACCCCAGCTCCCCGCTGAGACACACCAGGCGCTGCCACTGGGGGGAGGGGGTTGGGGAAAGCATCACATCAGCTCCCACTGCCAAGTCCCAGCTGTCCCTGCAGCTTTGTTGCTCCTTTGTGTCCCCCAGGCACATGTTCAGTAAGTGGCAAGGTTTGTCACCACAGCTGGACACTCCCCACCACCCCCCTGCTCCAGCTAGTCACTGCTGGCAGTGACCAGGAGGGACCCAGCCCCGTGCTCAGGCTGGCTGAGCCCCTGCAGGGACACCAGGAACGCCAGGGTCCCGCCAGGCCGAGGGGAGGGGATGCACTGCTCAGGGAACTCGCTCCGCTCCACCACCGTCCCCAGCACCCACCAGAAAAGAGAAACAGGAACATTGCTCAAATAATTCTCGCCCTGTCAGTGTGAGGGACTGTGAAGAGAGCCAGCTGGCTGCCCGCCCTGCCAGAGCCAGCATCAACAGCTCCCAGCACCAGAGCCCTGGCCTTCAGAGACAGAGAGAGGAAGCAACAAGTTCTCCTGATTCCAGTTGTCCATCATGATACACTTAGGAAAAACAGAACCCCCATCAATAATTCAAGCCTGCAATTGTCCAAGCACCTGCAGTGCGCTGCACTTGCTGTCTCTGCACAGGTTCACAGCCCTGCTAATTCATGGGCTTCTGGTTAGCCTCAATTAGCTGAAAAATAAATGCACGAACATCTTTGGCATCTTTCCACTCCCCTGCGCACAGGATCCAGGCTCACATATCAGCCCTTAGCCTGCCCAAGATGGCAAGCACTAACACTAGCCACAGCACAGCAAGTCAGCAGGCTACTGGGCAGAGCACCCACAGGTCCAAGCTCACCCTCACCTTCTCTGCTGCTGCGTTCAGATAGAGCACAACAGCCCCCCGGGCACTGGGAAGCAGGACTGGTGGTGGTGGGCAACAGCTTCCACATCCCCATGTGGGCGATGGAGAGTTTTGGCCATGGCAGGCCAGGGAGTGACCCCCCAACCCTACCTGAAAAGATATCTTCTTGATCCAGGCTGTGCAGCAGGGTGGCTCAGCCTGCTCTACCAGACCCCATTGCCAGAGAGGGTCTCTCCCATCTCCCCACGAGGGCTTCAGCCACCCCCTTGGCCCTTCTGGGAAGGGCTTTCCCTGGAGGCAGGTCTCAGAGTGCAGGCACAGGGACTTTGGCCAGGCTGGGGGGTGGCCACTGGCCCTCCCTGGCCAGGAAAGGGCTGCTCCTGTAGGCGGGTCAGACACCGCCCTGGGCGCCTACCTGTCCCAGAGGGGACCCCACCTTCTGCAGGGGGGAGCCCAGCCCCAGTGAAGTGCTGGGAGCGGCTGCTGCAGGTGTCAGCAGGAAGGAGCCACTTGCCTCTGTCTGTCGTGCCCAACTGGTCAGACCAGCAGTGGGATGGCCACCTGGGCAACCTCACCTGCTGTCCCCAGTGCTGGGGATGAAGGCCACATCACTCAGTTGGGAAAACCTCCCTCCCGAGGGAGTCACATGTGGAGATGGAGGCAGGGATACAGCACCGTACCTTATAGGGGAGCGGGCCAGCAGCCAGCCAGGCTGATAAGGAGGGAGTGATAAAGGCAGGGCGGGTGCTGGAGGGGAGGAGTGTCCTTCCCCCCCCAGCAAGGGCAGGAGGCCCAAGAATGCACCATATCCATTGGCTCAGAACGGTGGGTCTAGACACAGCTGGGGGCTGTGAAACACAGCAGGCAAACCCCTGGGATGGGATCTGTCCCTTGCCCAGCTGAGGCCACCAGATGGGTGCTGTTTGCCACCCTGTTGGGATGAAGAAGGCAAGGCAGCAGAGCAGGGCCAGCAGGAGCAAGAAGCAGCGTGGGGTCGGCCGCAGAGCTCAAGGCTTTTCGTGCTGGAATGCCGGCAATGCAGCCGCGGGGCAGCTGTCCTCACCGGGGGAGGCCAATCACCCCTCTCCCAAGTACAGCCGGGACACAGCACCAGAGGAACCCCTTCCCTCCTGGCTGAGATCCCTCAGTGGGGCGGTGGAGCTGCTGGGTTCCCTGTACTAGTCAGAGGGAGCAGCCGGCAACACAGCAAGTGAAAGGAGATAGAGCTTCCCTCAGTGAGGAGAGGACAAGGGTCCCCCCCAGCAGGAGGGCAGCAAAGCCACTGGGCTCCAGACAGACACCATCCCCCCACAATCCTCAAGCGGGACATCCACAGGGCCAGAGCTTTCCTGCCAACAGCACCCCAGACACCCCAACAGCCCCACGGGTCCCTCCAGCCCGGAGACAGCCACAGGGCAGGGGTCCCTGCCACCCCTCTGCACCAGTGCCACGGCTCGAAGCCCCCGGGGCCCAGGAGATCCGCCTGTTGAGAGCCCTTCAGCAGCACAAAGGCGTCTCTCTCTTTGCTGTGGGAATTTGCAGCTGAGCACTCGGTGGGGACAAAGGGATTTCACAGCCCATCCCGGCCGGCCACTCTCCCCCTGGCCTTCCCGCTTCCTGTCACGGTAGCGCCAGGCCTCAGGGGCGCAGCAGCAAACAAACACCCAGCGCCGCGTTCTGGGAACTGGGCCAGAGCATTCCCGGGGCCGGCTGCGCTCCACAGCCAGCCGGCTCCCGCATCGCTCAGTGGCTCCTCGGCCTGGGGGGCTCAGGAGCAGCCCCCCAGCTCTGCCACCACAGCCCCAGGAGCCAGTTAGAGCCAGCAGGACGAGTGGCAGCTGCCAGCTCCTTGCTGTACCCAAGGAATGGCAGCCACCACGATGGGGACATGAGATGTCCCCATGCCTGGGGTGACCCCTTGCATTGTGCTGCCCCCAGGCTCAGCCACACCGGGCCTCTGCCCTTCACCCTGTCCCCCCAACACACACAATGCCTGGCTGAACTTTCCTACTCAGCTGCCTCTCTCCCGCAGTGAAAACAAACAGCAGCCGGGCCCTGCAGAGAGATAAGGGCTGTGCTGGCAGCACCCAAGGAGCAAAGTCCCCCTCCATTAAACCCAGGGCAGCAGCTGCCCCACCAGCCTGAGGGGAGGGATGAGGGCATGGCAGATGGGCTGAAGCTGCTCTGGCACCCTGTCCGGGGGCAGATTTAGCTCCTTGAGGGCTCACATCTGTTGCTGGCTGCCCCCAGGCCAGTGGCCAGCATTTCCTGCAGGATTAGGGGCAGCCTCTCCACAGGGCCACAGGCACTCACAGCTCACTGCCACCACAGCACAGTGCCAGCCTGGCACCCGGACACATGGATTCAGGCCCCTTCCTTGCCACAGCAGCCTCCCCACAGCCCCCATTCCCCTTCCCATGGAAGCCACTTGAGTTCATTTCCTTTCCTGACACCTGCAGCCAGGCCAGTCCCCAGGGTCTGGCCCAGCTCCGTCTGCTTGGCTCCAACCAGCAAGGAAGGGAAGCACAGCAGGAATCCCACCACCGGCAGTGCAGGAGCTGCACACTGCGCTCCTCCAAGGAGCACCAGGCCCAGGGACCAGCTGGTGTTAGCCATCTTCCATGCAGGGAGCACCCAGGTCCCTGAGGAACCAGAAACACAGAGAGGGGCAGGAGTGTAGGACCCCCCTACTTATGCCAGCAACACCACATGGGGATCTCCCTGCTGTAGGAGCACCCCAGTGATAGACTGTGCACCCCTCCCTCTGCCAAACGAGCCCCACACCTCTCCCCTCCCCACACTGAGCAAATAGTCAGGTGGTGAAGCCATGCCTACTGCGGGAGCAGCGAAGAGGGAACTGCAGAGATTGAGCCGAGCCACCCTCACAGGGGAGCGGCCCAGAAGCAGGATCCCCCTGCCCCCGCCCAGCCAGCCTGGGCTTCCTGAGCAGACCAGTCAGCCACCAGGCTGAGTCACAGCCTGAAGCACCCAGGGGCCAGGCCGAAAACCCCAGCGCCATTTGGCATGACCTCATCAGGTGCCCTGCTCACTAATTGCATGCATGCGTCTGTGCTTGGAGAGCACTTGGGGGGCTCTGCCAAGAACAGTAATGAATGGGTGAAGAAAAGCCACTGGAGAAGCATCAGGCAAAAGCCAGGGATTGAATCATGGCTGGGGGCAGGGAAGGGGGCTGCTGCCCTGTGATGGGCCATGGCACCCTCACAGCACAGCTCTCATGGCACTCCCAGCCCACACAGGGGCTGGCCGTGCTTAGAGGGACAACAGGTCACCATCCCACCCTGGCCCTTACCCAAACTGTTGTTGGTGCTACATCTGGCTACTGCTCCCCCAGCCTACCCCCCAAGAAGCAGCTTTCCAGGCTCCTGCGCGAGCTGAAGGGAAGGAAACCTGCATTTCCTGGTCAGACGGGAGATGACAACATGACTTCCCTTTCCCGTAAGCTTCTAAACACAACGTCCTGCCAAGGGCCGCTCCCCCACCGCCTCGGCCCACAGGCAGACGCCCTGAAATTGGGCCAGGAACAGCAGGCAGGGGTACCACCACCAGCCCAGTCAGGTTGGCATGGTCCACCCAGGAGAGCAGAGTCCAGCCAGCTTGTTGGAAGCATCCTGCCTCTGGGAAACATATGCTCCTCAACCCTGGTGGTATCACATTCCTATCCAAGGCTTGGAGTATCCTACAAGCAGAGAGGGCAAGATGCCATTTTCCAGCCCCAGGGGGACAATTCTGTGCCCTCTGTGTGCTAGAGATGGGCTTGTCACTTGCAGAGCCACAGCAGCACTAACACCATCATTCCAGCACATCTGCCCATCCAGACTGCAGGTGAGGGGGCACAGCTGCTTGCAGCTCCCTCACACACCTCTTCCTTGTTCACACAAACCCACTGGCCAATGGGCACGCACAAACAGGCCTCCCACGTGGTGTCCCCAAAGTTCTCAGAGGCAGGACAGGGACATTCCTGAGAAGCCAAGCCACAAGCCCCCCTCGCAGCATAAGAATGCATCGGCAGCTTCGCTCCCCAGGCTCATCCACCCACCCTGTCCAGGGCGTCTCCTCTTGCTACCGAGGGAAGAAGATAGGAGGGAAGTGGTTTTCCACCTAAGGCAGCTGCTGAAGACAGACACTGGGCAGAGGTGAAGGGAAAGCAGATTTCCCCATGCTCCAGAGGGGAGCTGCAGAGACCCAGGAGCTCCCTCTTGCAGGTAAAAGCAGAGGGAGAGGAAAAAAAAAAAAAAAAAAAAAAAAAANNNNAAAAAAAAAAAAAAAAAAAGGTGGAGAGGAAGAAGGGCTACAAATCCAGCCTGGAGCAGGCGGCCTTCTCACATCAGAGAGGGTTTCTTCCAGAGGCACCTCCTGGCTGTCCCCCTCCTCCCCATCAGACTTCAATGGCGGCGGGTGGATGACACCTCCCTCCCAGAGCAAGCCTGCACCAGGCATGGCAGTCAGCACGGCATGCAGCAACACGCTCGCAGGAATGCGTTACTCCACTGGGCAAGGGGCCTGCCAGCAGCATGCAAACACCAGTGACCCAACCCTTCCAGGTTGGAAAAACTCGTCTTTGCAGTTCCACACACTCCCTCCCACCTGTGGCAGCCGCCCACTGTCCAGCACCACCACCTACCCTCACATACTGGGCCAGGAGAGGAGCTGGGAGCACAGCTGTGGAACCAGCCAGGAGATCTGGGAGCTCTGCTCAGAGACCTGCCCGAGGAGCACACAGGATGGGGGCAAGAGGAAAACGCATCATCCAAGGACAGCACGACGCCTTCCTCCTCCTGGGGGTTCGGTGGGAATCGGTTCTCCACACTCATCTACTCTGGGGCTACCCAACCCCCACACTGGGCCACCTCACCCCCTGGGGAGGGAGCCTGCTCCCCTCGCCCCAGGTCACCGCTCTCCCGCCCAGGAGGAGCTGCAGCAGCAGAAAAAGCCTCAGGAGGCGAGAGCAGCTCCCTCCACCACATCCTGGTTGCTCCCACCCAGCGGTGCCACAGCTCCTGGGGCAGGTAGGGCTCCCGCCGCTTCCCGGCGCCCAGGAGGGGCCGGCAGCAGGAAGCTGCTGAACCTTGAGCAACGTTCACTGCAACTGGGGCCAACGCCCTCTGGCAACAGCCGGGGTTGGGACAGAGGCACCGTAACAGCCCCTGCCCTCGCACCTGGACACACTGCTGCTGCCACAGCCAGCCCAGGGCCATCCTGAGGGGCACAGCCTCGCACCAGTCCATGTAAGAAGTGCTCCCAGGACAGCATCACTACCCTGGCCAGGCCATAGAGAGTTGTTCCCAGGGCTCACCCCTCCAGCTGGCTAGCCCAGACCCTTCCCTGCTTGTGTTGGAAAGCCAACATCTCATTGCCTGGACAATCGCCTCACCAGGAGGGTTTTGTGAAGGCCCACAGCGAGTCAGGATGCCTGTCACCCCAGCAGCACCCCCACCATCTCAGGGCCACCCCACCTTCTGCCACACTGACAGGCTGGGGCTGTGGTTTCACAAGAAAAATCCTGCTCTCACATCAGCACAAACACCCGGGCAATGAACTCTCGAAATAAAACTTACAGGGGAAGTTCTCAGCCCAGACCAGAGCCCCAGGCCCATGCTGACACAATCATTTTTGCAGAGGCTAAGAGCTATGCGGCACAAGACTGGGGACAAAGGGACAAGCTCCAGGCACCCACTGCTCTCCCCCTCACTACCCCCTCAGAGGGAAGGCCATCTCCCCAGAGGCAGAGGAAGCCAGCACAGAGGCTGCCTACCAAGAAGGCAAGACTGTTCATTCCCACCACAGCCCAAGGTGGCTGTCCCACTGCCCACTTCCTGCTGCTCTGGGCTGGAGAGGCAGAGGGAAGCAGTGGTGATGGCACGCTGGTTGGGCTGGCCCATTCTGGCACCGCACCCAGGAGCTTGTGCTCCTTAGTCACTGTTTTGCCCCCGCACCCAGTGGTCACCTCACCCTCCGTGCTGGGCCGATGTCACACAGCCACGAGGAAGCAGTTCCCCTCCTGGGGAAAATTCTCGCTTCCTCCCCAGGGAAACAGGGAGCGGTACCACAGGAGAACCACAGGGCACCCGCTGCCACCCTAAAGACTGCCATCACTCAGGAACGCGACAGAGCAGATTAACCCACTTGTCACACACACACACCCACACCCCCCCAAGCAGCAGCCACCAGACAAGGCAAGCGCAGGGACTGTGCTGAACCAGCAGCAGGTGACACAGTGCCTGCCGCCATCCCGGGAGGGGGAGAAGGCAAACCAGAAACAAGCACAAGACAAGCAGGAGCCGGACAGACTCATTGCGCTGCTGCTAGGAGTTTCCAGTACAAGAACTAAGTTTAAGAAGCAGTTTTCCTCCCTCAGCCTCCTTGAATGGTAAGAAGCAAGAGAAGGTTGTGGCCACCTTGGGGAACATGAGGACTTTGGTTGAGAGCCTCTAAATTCAGCCCCTGTCCAACAGCCCCATGCCGAGATGCATTCCTGCACGCCGTGGCAGAGGACAACCCCTTCCACTGCCAAGCCCAGTGTCACAGCAGATGAGCTGCCTGCATCACCCAACAGGTTTGGGTTTTGTCACCACATCCAGGCAATGCCTGCTGCTTCCATGGACCCACAGCAGCCCTGTGGTGCTGCTCCTCGACGCTGGTAAGGCTGGACAGGGGAAAGCCACCATGTTGCAGAGACTGGGGCTCGCAGAGCTGGGGGGAGAGCTCTGTACTTCACTGGAGACAGCACCACTGCAGTCTTGGGAAAGGGCTCTGTCCTTGCCAGCAGCAAATGAAAGACATTTACGAGGGGTTGTTGGGAAGAGAAACCAAGAGACTTAACCAGCACTCTCCCCTAAGGTCACAGACACTGGTGAGCTATTTTGAGAAGCCAACAGCCTTCCAGGCATGGTCCAAGCCAGGCTATTACTTTCTGGGTGTTCTAAAGCCACCCCCAGAGCAGATACAATGGACCAAAGTCTTATCTCCATGCCAGAGGCTGGAGGAGGGAAGACATGGGAGGCAACCCAGGGACAGAGACATCAGCTGCACAGTCCGGGCTTCACCATCCTGACTTCCAGCCCGTCTTCAGGGAAGGGATGACCTCAAGGGCTGACCATCTCAGCCATAGAGATGAGGGCCTGACCTTCGGGCCGGATGGGAGAATGTTCACCCCTCTGCTCACTAAGCGAGCGCTTTTATCCTCCCACCCCTTCCAGGAAGGCTCTGCACAAGATTCCAGCAAATGCTGCACATGGCAAAGGACAGTCGCTCGCAGGCAACGGAGTCCCAGCCAAGTGCAGTCAACTGGGAGGAGAGTAGCTTCTTAAAAACGCTCTTTTTTTCCTCCCCTTTAAAGCTCACAAGTAAACATTGACAAGTAAGAGAACCTGCCTCAAGAAAGCCCTGGAGCAGGATGAGCAGGCAAGGTGACCGTGGGGAGACCAACGCTTCCCTTGCTCGGGCCCTTCCCAGCACAGGGCTTTGGGGGATGCTGCCCCTTCTCCATCAGGAGCCCCAGTGGGCTCCACTGACCAGTGTGCACTGGAGGCACTGGAATATTCAAGCTGGGACATGGGGTGGGACTGTGGGCAGCTGTAGTTAGAGCCCACCATGATGCCCTGCATGCTCAGACAGCCCCACACATGCCCAGCCCTCCCCCCAACTCCCCCTCCTTTAGCAGAGGGAGTAGGACTAGATGATCTCTAGAGGTCCCTCCTAACTCCAACAACTCCCCGATGGTGTGTAAACACCCTGTTACTTCCATCATTACTGGTCCATAGACGAGCCTGGGCACTGGGCCCTCACCAGGGACAGAGGCATCTCCAGGAGGTACCCACCCCACCCCCCCCATTTCTAAAAATCAGTGGAAGTTGTATTGTCCAGGCTTCCCCCAGTCCAAGCCTAGGGGCATAACGGGGGTGCCCCACTTCCCTTACACAGTGGGGTGAGCCCACCTGTACCTCGCAAACACCAGAGGCCCCCATAACAGAGAGACACCCAAACTTCCGCGCATTTATCCCAAGCAGAGTCTCTTCTCAGCGGGGCTCGGCGGCGGACG
>VXBJ01006349.1:107520-130106 GCA_013400055.1 Nycticryphes semicollaris
CCCCACCCCCCCCCCAAAAAAACAAAACCCGAAAAAAAAAAAAAAAAAAAAAAAAACAAGGGGTGGAGAAATGCTGGAGCCCACAAGCATTTCTCGGTGCTGTCCCAGCACCTGCAGGTGCCAGCTGGGTCTGGGGACGGGGCTGCCCTCAGCCTGTCCCATCCCCCGGGACGGTGGATGGAAGCTTTGCAAGCCAAGAACCAGGGAGTGGGGAGTAGCCTTGGCTGAAAGCACCTTGGCCTTTGACAGGGCAGCCCATGACCCCACCAGGGTGATGACAGTGACTACCTGGGCGTGTCCCACCAATATGGGAGGCGGCCCTGGTAACCTCCCCCATCCCTCCTCTGGGGACAGGGACGAGGCTGGGGGCCAGGCCCTGGGTGGGGAGTGGGTACTTTCTTCCTCTTTCTGGGTAAGATATANGGTTTAAAAACAATCCGTTCCTACCACGCTAGGCGAGCGATTGATTGCACAAGGCCCACAAGTGGCTGGCCCAGCCAAGATGGTGCTGGGGTGCCAGGCTGTGGCCCCCCAAGCTCCCCACGCTGGCCAGGGGCTGCCGGTGGCAGTCCTGGGTGGGTGGCAGCGCTGCAGCCCCACTCGTGTGTGTGTCAGCCCTCCAAGTCCTGGGATGGAGAAAGATGAAAGCGGTGGGGGCCGCTGGCCTGTGCCAACCCCAGCCCAGTTTTCCCTGGAGTTCGCAGAGTGTCTGGCCGCACAAGGTCCCACGGGTGCCGGCTGGGGGAGAGGGGGCGAGCGGCCATGCCCCTCATACTGAGATCTCGTAGGTGGTACCTCCCACACCAGAGACCTTCTTGACCCCTCCACGGGTGGGGCTGCTGAGAGGCACCTGCCCTGGGCCCTGGGGGGCTGAGCCCAGGCTCTTGGGCTGGCCGTTGGACTTGCTGTAGGCTGTTCTCATCTGCACCTCATCCCTGGGGGAAAGAAAGGAAGCAGGTGTGAGAGGAGGGCTACAGCAGGGCAAGGGGACAGATGGAACCCCCAGGAAATCCAGGGGGGGCTGGGACACCAGCTCTCTTCCGGGAGGAGGAGGAGGAAGAGGATTTCTCTTGCCCTCCTCTAGGCTACGTGTTTTGCTGCTGCTGGAGGCTGGTGCCAAGGATGGAGGGGGCAGCAGGATCCCTGGGGGGCGTCCCAGCAAGGTGCTGAGGTGAGGGGCCCCCTCTCAGTGGGGATGGGGGGGGGTTAACCCTGTGGCCTCCACCTCCATGGGGCTGGGGGTCATCCCGTACCCAAGGGGGACATCGCTGGTACTTACTTTGGTGCCAGTAATGGCTGCAAGGCCACCTCCTCGGTGTCAGGGCCGCCAGGCTGAGGGGCTGTTTTTTGGCTGCTGTAGGAGAGGGATTTGCCCAGGTGGGGGGCTGTGGGCTGGTCGGGGGAGCCCAGGGAGCGCACCCGCAGTGCAGGGGGGGGCTCGGGCTTGCCGAAGCGTGGGGGGGCTGGGCGGGTGAGCGGGTTCTTGCCCAGGGGCGAGCGCTTCGAATCGTCCGAGGAGGAGCTGGTGCGGGGGGCATTGCTGGAGCCCGGCGTCGACTGGATGCTCGAGTCCGCCATCCCCCCGTCCTCCTCCCTGCTCGCAGCCGGTGGCGGCTGCTGCAGCAGCTTCTCCCGCTCCTGGATGGAGGCCACGATGTGTCGGGAGAGATTGTCGTAGCGCACAGGCGAGGGCTCGCGGGGTGGCACGTGCTTGGGGGAGATGGTGCCAGCAAAGCGGCTGTGCAGGTCGGTCTCTCTCTGCTGGGCGATGCGGGCTGAGAGGAAGGGTGAGGTGTAGCCCACTGGGGGGTCAGGCTCTGGGCCCGCCTGCACCGACTC
Organism: Nycticryphes semicollaris; assembly: GCA_013400055.1. NCBI lineage: Eukaryota > Metazoa > Chordata > Aves > Charadriiformes > Rostratulidae > Nycticryphes > Nycticryphes semicollaris. The sequence continues at coordinate 109,360 of VXBJ01006349.1, forward strand.
AAAGTCGGGGCTGTCAGAGGGCGTCAGCAGGCTGTCGTAGGATAGGCTGCCGTTGCGTGTCTGGTTCACCAGGCTCTTGTAAGAGGTGGAGGTGGTGCCCTCCGAGCGGATGGACTGCAGGTGGCCCATCTCGAAGCCCGTGCCCTGGGCTGACTTGAGGCTGGAGGAGCGGGAGCCGCTGGAGAGCGGGTCAAAGTGAAAGCTCTTGCCGAAGGTGGGTGAACGGAAGCTCTCAGGCTCCAGGCTGGGCTCGGAGCGGTAGCTGGGCTTGCGTCCGCTCTCGCAGATGGAGTTGGGCTCCTTCAGGCTGTTCACTCGACTCAGCTGTGGGGCAGAGACACCACTGTCACCCACAGGAAGATGTGGACCCTGCAAAGCTCCCGAAGCCCACCCATACCTCCCCACCAGGATGCCAGGAACATGGCAGCAGCCCCTGGAGGATGGGTTCCCCACCTCGCCCGCCCTCGGGAAGGGGGGCACAGCCATACCTTGGCGCTGGTGGAGTGGGGCAGGGCTGCTGAGCTGCTGCTGCTGCTGTAGCCGGGCCTGTACTTGTACATGGTGGGGGTTGGGGGGCTGTCCTTGCCTAGCAAGCTGCTGTCTGCAGGGGGGGACAGAGAGAAAGATGATCAGAGTCGTGGGGGCTCCCCGGGGCTGTGCAGGGGAAGGGACACCCTGCAGAGCTCTGCCCTCCCTCCCAGAGAACCAGCACGGAGCCTGGGGCAGACAGACCAGGGGGGTGGAGGGGGAGAGAGGGTCAGGCTGGAGGAGAGGCCACTGGGGGCGGATGAAACAGAGCAGGATGGAAAATGTGTCCCCATGGACATGTGTCGGGGGCTAGCACTTCCATGCCCCCACACGGCCCTGGCTGGGTAACGGCCTGGGGTTGGTTGGGATGTGCGCTGCATGGAGGTGTCAGTGGGCGCCTGGGCACCCCAGGAACCTGCCGGCTGGTCACCCCACGCACCACAGCCCTTCTCCAGGCAGCGGGGCGGGCCCTGGCCAGGGGACAGGGAGAGCTGCAGAGGCCTCCAGCCAGCTGCAGGAAGCAGCTGCTTCCAAACTCTGCCCTTCACATCCCACCTCTCTTGCCAAGCCCACGCCGGCAGCTCCCAGAGCTGCATCACCAGTGCCCCGGGAAGCAGCGAAAGCAGGTCACCCAGGCTGCCACCAACGTGCTCTCTGCTGCCAAGCCAAGCCCGCCACTCCTTCGCCTCCTTCCTCCAGGTGATGCTCCTGTGCCCGCCTGCAGCAGCCTCCTGCTCCTCTCTGAGGGAGCACAGCTGGCCATGAACATCTCACCAGCTTCTCCAAGTGCAAGGGGCCATGTAAACCATCCCGGAGATGCAGGCATGTTCTGCCCCACAAGGCACTGCTGATGATGTGCTTGGGGTCTGCCCTGCAGCCTGTTCCGCCTGTGGCCCTGGCTTCTGTTCTGCCTGGGCAGCCCTGGGCTGCCTGGGACCCTGCATCCCTCCTTACCCTCGTTGGTGGCCAAGGTTAAGTGTGTCCTCAGGCCCGTGTAGCGGCTGAGGTCTGGCTTAGGTGGGGGTGGCGGCTCGGCATCAGCAGACTGGCTCTCCGTCACCTCCAGGCTTCCTTTGGACTGCAGAGACAAAGCGCAGAGGTGGGGTCAGAGGGGCACCAAGGCTCAGCCCTCCCCTGGGCAGGCAGGGAGCGGGCAGTGGCATTTGGGGGGCTCCTGCTGCCTCCTGGGCCATCCTGGGCACTTGAAGGTGGCACAAGCCACAGGTGCTCGGAAGTGCTGAGGAAAGGGAACTTCCATGGGACACTGCGAGGGGCAAAGATGGGACGGGGAAAGGTGATGGAGGGTGCAAAGCCTCATGTGGCTGCTGCTGCATAGGAGGGACGTGGTTTCCATCCCCTGGGGACACAGAGCGAGACAACACGGAGGAGGATGGGGAACGTGACCAGGCTCACTTGGTTCTTTACTCACAGATGAAGGCCTGCACCCCTAGGCTCCATGGAGGGCCCCAACACAGGGACTGCTAATCCCCACCTTCCTCACCTTTGTCCTTTTCAGCTCTGTCTGGATACCATTGTCCATGATCTTGACAGTGATCTGACTGTCTGACACCTCGGGACGCAAGAAGGGAGGTCTCACCAGCACCGTTTGCTCAGCCCTGGGGCGCCCAAGGTACCTGGGGAGAGGGGCAGGGGGAAGGTCAGGGTCCAGAGCCTGGGATGGGGGAACGTCACACGTGTTGCAGGGCCGGGGGGGGACCACTGCACTGTGCCGGGCTCACCTGGGGGCCGGGGAGCTGCAGAGGACCCGGCTGACGTTCTTACAGCAACCATTAGTGAAGGGGTTGACACCACCACGGAACTTGCCTGTCACCTGCGGGACGAGGGGCATGGCAGGGTAACCGGGTGGGCAGGGACCCCGGGGCCCCCCATCCAGCCAGTGAGATCCAGCTGCCCAGGGTTTGTCCAGCTCATGACAGTCTCCAGGGAGAAAAGTCCTTCCCTAATGTCTCACTGGAAGCTGCTCCCTTTCCAGTTGCGACCATCCCCTCTTGCCCTCCCTGGGAAGAACCTGCCTGGCTCCATCCCCCTGCAGTTGCCCCCGCTTCAAGAGCCCCAGTGAAGAACCCCTGTCTCCAGGGTATGCAGATGAGGTGTTCTGAAGCCTCCCCTCTCAGACATCTTATGCTCCAGCCCCCAGCCAGCTTTGGAGGCCCTCCCTTGCCTCAATCCAGCATCCCTGTGTCTGTTTCATCCTGGGGAGCCCCAAAACATACCCAAACATGGCCTGAGAGGGGCCACCTGCCCCCAAAACATACCTGCTCGTTGGTAGTGCGGCCCCTCGCCACAAGCACCACGTGGAACCCCGTTAGGCCAGCAACAGGAATGAAGAACAAGCCAGCCACGCACATCACCACCATGCTATCCGCAGACAGCTAAGGAAGAGCCGCAGGCCTGCCCCACAGCACACTGTTCCCAGCCCTGCCATCGTGTCCCCCCCTTATCCCCAGTCCCACAGCTGCGCAGAGGATACGTGACAGCCATGCGGACGCCAGAGAGCTCCTCCACCTGGTAGAGGACGTAGAGCAGGCCAAAGCCGAACACCCCCATGATGTGTGTGGTGAGGGACAGCAAGAAGAGGAAGAAGTAACGGTAATTGCGCCGCCCGATGCAGTTGTTGACCCAGGGACAGTGATGGTCAAACTCCTGTGGGTGGAGAGGAGACATGGTGAGGTGCTTGGCGGCCAGGGCTTCCTGATGGTGCTACGCATCAAACCCTCCGTGGAAAGGGAGAGGCATCAAGACACAGCAGCTCCTCACCTCCACACAGTTGTCACAGACACTGCAGTGGGAGCAGCGTGGCGGCCGGTAGAAGCGGCAGGTTGCGCACCACTTCATGCGCACCTGAATGCCCTTGATCTCCACCGTCTTGTAGAGCGGGGCTCGGAAGTCGTCCTCCTTGTCCTCGTCCTCCTCAGCTGACAAGGAAACCCCAACAGATGGTCAGGCCCAGCCACCCTCTGGCCCACCCAGAACTGGGGGCACTCAGCATCGCCCTCCTCTGCCACCACATCTGGCACAGGGACCAGCCGGGGACCCTCAAGGACAGGTATCAGAGCCAGAGGGGGCTCTCCCAGGCCCTGCCGGGAACCTCCACACCTGCCTGAGCTACAGGTACCCGATGTGGGATGCCAGGATTCACCCCACTTCTGACACCTGGCCCTGCAGGCTGGGTGCTGAACCCAGAGTGAGTGTCACCACCCAGTCCCACCCGGGCAGGGCGCAGAGGGCTCTCCACAGGCCCTTTGGGATCTGTTAATCTTCTTCACCTTGCAGGCAGCAAGGAATGAGGTAGCTCTACTCGAGACACTTCCCAGGCAGAGCCAGACTCACCTCGTGGGAATATGCCGGGGTCCATGAAGGTGGCCATGCTGAAGTTGGCGAGCACGAAGAGGAAGACGACAGCATTGTAGATGGGAATGACTGGGGAGACATAGAGGCTGAGTCCCGGGCACCTGCAGGCACAAGAGCAGTGAGACACTCGGGCCCTGTCCCACTGCTCCCTCCCCCATGTGTCCCACGGGGCCCTGAGAACAAGCAAGGGACAGGCAGGTGACAACCACCCCCTCCCCACAGCCTCCCTGTGAGCTGTTCCTGCTGTGCTCAGTGGTGGCCCAACAGGAAGTCCATGTCCCTGCTGTGTTTCCAGGCAGCCAAGGAGGTTCCCACCATCAGCTCCTCCTTTTGCTCTCCCCAGTGCCCTCCGGAGCTGCACCCAGGACATGGACCTCAGCTGTGTCCAGCCCCCCACCCCAGCCCAGCCTAACCCCGTCCTGGGGAGCGAACCACCGCTGGCCCTGTGCACCCGCAGCGCCACGGGCAGCAACAATGGGGTGAGCCAGGCCAATGGGACAGGAGGGATACCTGGGACCCTGCAAGGGGATGCAAAACCAGCAGCAGCTCTAGTACCTCCAGAGCTGCTCCTGCTCCTCACACCCTGGAATCGGATACTGGAGACAACTCTGGTGGCACAAGGGACCCCATCACTGCGCCAGCTGGGCCCCAGCCCCTCCCAGGGGCTAGAGGGAGCACAGCGAAGGAATCACTACTGTCCCCCTGCCCCAGGCAGGCATGGGCTCAGGACAGCGGGCTTCCCCCTCACAGGCGTCAGCGTAATACCCTAATCTACTTTGCTGCTGGGAGTTTAATCCCGCAGATCTAGGGCAGCATCTGTCCCTCTCTTCCCCTCACAACAATCACTGAGGGTGGACTGAGGCAGCACAGGGCTCGTGGGTGACATATGGTGCCAGCGCCATAATCCCCTGTGGCCCCCGAGCAGGTAGAGGTGAAGGGGCAAGTGCTGGCCCCGTCCCCTCCTCCTCCGCCACCCACTGTGACTCGGCTGAGGACGGGGGCCATCACTGGCAAGGCAGCCCTGGGGAATGAATCTCTAGTCCAAGGCTGGCAGGTTCCTGGGTGAGGGCAGGGGGGACTCACCGGCAGGGTGTGAGGAGAAAGCAGGGCATCAAGCAGGGGGCTGCCTCCAGAGAGGTGTCAGGTAGGAGGTAAGACGGGTCGGGGCTGGCGGAGTGGGCAGACCTGCCCTGGCAGTGGAGGAGGGAGAGGCAGGCAGGGTGCACCCAGCATGGCTCCATGCCCCAGCCCTGGATCCATGCCCTGGCCCTGCCTGCAGCTGGGGAGGGTGAGGGGCAGCAGCAGAACCTGCCCTCCGATGGACAGGTACAAGGGGGTCCTGGCCCAGGCACAGTGAGGAGGGAGAGAGGAGAGCAGGAGGGCAAACACCCTCAACTTTAGGGGGCCCCAGCCCTGCTCTGCCAACCAGCACATTCCTCCTCCTCCTCACCTGACACAGGGCTGGGCACCTCCACCCTTGGCAGCATCTCCCAGCCCCAGCCCTGCGCACCACACCAGGGCTGCATCTGCAAACTGTCTTCTCCAAAACATCTTCCACACCATCCTCCTGGTTCCTCCACAGCTCTCAGGAGCCCCCCAAGCCCTCCTGGGCACCTTGGGTGATACCTCTCCACCTCCGTGAGGGACCCAGAGCTCTCTTATGGGGCAGGGAGTGGCTCCTTCACAACCCGCACGGCTGAGGTCCAGTCTCTCTCTGCAGAGACTGGGATGGGCCAGTGAGGAGGAGCCCTGAATCTGCACCACGAAACCCCTGGAGATCAGAGGTACGGGATGTACGTGACATCGTGAGGGCAAGACCTGAGCAAGGGAAGAACACGCCAGCTGTCCTGAGCCCAGCTATCCCAGTACAACGGTAGGAAGGGGGCGCTGCTGCGGGACTGGAAGCTGTGCCAGGATCGAAGGAGGTCACACCTCACCAGCCTCCAGTCCTCCCCAGCGCCCAGGGCAGGGATCATCCCACCCGACTCCAGAGCGATGCTGCTGCAGGGGCTGCCCCCGGCCACCCCCGAACAGCACCGGCAAGAAACGCTTGAGTGGTTTGCAGAAAAGGAAGGGGGGGAAAGTCTCCCAGTCTCGCAGAGGGGAAACTGGTATTTGCAGTGGGGCGGGCTGGCAGGGCAGGGAGCCACAGCCCAGCAGCCAAGGAGAGATAGGCAAGGGGCAAACACCCACTCCCTGTGGCTCCCAGCACAGGGGGCCTTGCCAGCAGTGAGGTTTCAGGGAGATGGTTGGCTTCATTAGCCCCTTTGGGGGGGTATTTTTCTCCCCCCTCCCTGGCCCTGGGCACTGCACACAGACAGTGCGAAGTGGAAGGTGGCTGCTCATAACATCACTTTGCCCAAAGGAAGGGCAGAGCCGAGGACCCCAAATCAAGCAGAGCCCCCTTGGCTCTGCTCTCTGCCAAACTGCAGAGCAGAGGGGCAGAGGGCTCGGAAGAGCCCTATAGGTACGAAAAGCCCCTCTCAAAACCCTGAGCAAGGAGGTCCTCTCACTAGGAAGAGAAATCCCAGCCCAAATCTGTGCTCAAAAGGGCCAGGGGGTAGCCAGGGAGACCCAGTGCCCACCAGCCATCCCTGCAGAGGGGAGATGAGCCAAATGTGCAGTCCGGACCCTGGAGGCAGAGCCCAGCCAGGGAACAACTGAGCTCTCCTGGCAGCAGAGAAAAGCTCTGGGGCAAGCAGAGAGCAGCACTGACTTTCCTGGGAAAGGGAATGCCTCTCCAATTGCTTCCCCACTCTCTGGACACAGAGTCCTCTCTGGGAGGCAGAAGCTCAGCTCCCGGGGTACAACAGCAGGTCTCCAGGGGTGAGAGACCAACCCTTTAGCTGAGGGAGCACCAGTGGCCTCCAGACACCTGAGCACTGGGGAAAACACTGCCACAGCTTCCAACAGCAACCAGTGATACTAATGGGTCAAATTGGACCTGTCTGGGGACACCGATCCCCTCCCTGTCCCTGCATCAGCCCCACTCTGCTGTGAGGGCTCAGAGTGCTCGCTGCAGCACATCCTACAAACCCAGCTTCCACTGTGGGGGGCTGTGAACTCTACAGCAGGATCCCAATTACTCCAAGAGCCAGCCAGACTCCGCAGGTGGATGGGAGGCTGAACTTCAGCTTTATGAACAGAGGAGGAGGAGGAGGGAGGCTCCTGGGGAACTTGCCGCGTTCCCTCTCCAGATGGGGATGCAAAGCACGCCCATTGCAGGGAGAGCTGTCGAGACTTGACTCTGGCGGCACATAAGAGAAACTAGGGAACCTGGGGCAAGCTGAGTCACATCTGGATCCAAGATGGGCTTTTGCCACCAGTCACACCAGAAGCCTGTCACTCCTCAGTCTGGCTTCTCCTCCCCTCTGCAGCTACCCTGCGTTCCTTGTCCTTGCCCTCTCTGGGGATGACTCCCTGCCCTGCCTGCACCCCTGGACTCTGACCGGCCACGCCGTGCTGGGAGGGCTGGGCTGGCCACCTCTGCCGCTCTCTCCAAGGCTCTGCTCACACAACCCCTGCTCACACCACCGTCCCACAAGCATGGGTCCAACCAGTAGAACGTGTCCTACCCTGTACCACAGGCACCACTGGCCTTAGGAGCTGATGCAGCATACCCCAGTATCACCCTCCTCACACTCCTCCAAGGGGGAATTTTGGTCCCTAAAGCTGCACCTGCTTGAGACCCCAGCAGGTCAAAGACCTCCACTCCTGCCAGAGGGGGGACAGGAACAGCCCATCTCCCAGCTGTCTGCTCCCTCCAGCACAATCAGCCTCAGCTCATTTCATCTGCCACGTGTTCTGCATTATCTCCTAATTAATTTAACAATTAAATAAGAATTCTTGGACCACAGATACAAATCCTGGGCCAGTGTGGATGGACCAAAAGGTGTCTGGCAGATACACTAGAAATATCACAATTGGAGCCTTTCAGGAGCACTGTGCCAAGCCCTGGCTGCTCTCTGCCTGCAGGAGACCCCACGGGGGAGCATCCCAGGGCCCCTCCGCCCCACAGCTTCCACTTCACTTCCCAAAGCACAAGCTCAGGTACTGATGCCAGCAATGTAACCCTCCCCAGCAGCCAGCATGCAATTCCCTCCCTGTGTGAAAGTGCTCTGTGCTCCCCTGCTCTGATGGAGAGTTAATTTCATGTTTTAAACTAGGTTAAACAACATCCACTGACCTACAATTAAAGCGATCCTGCCCAGGTGTTCCTGCGGTGAACAAACCTGCTCTGCGGCCCCGGTGCCGCTCTCAGCACTACCTGGCACCTGGTGGCTGCTATCAGTTGCTGCAACGGCTGGGGGACAGCAGCAAGGACGGGGCTTGGCGGGGGTGGGGGCTATTCCCTCTCAGAAGGGCACAGTGTGTCAGGCACAGCTGCTCAGAGGACATCCCTCACTCCCTCCTCTTCTCCTTCATCCCCCTAAAAGGGGTGGCACAGTCATTGAATCACAGAATGGTTCAGGTAGGAAGGGACCTTAAACACCATCCAGTTCCAACTTCCCTGCCCTGGGCAGGGACACCTCCCACCAGCCCAGGTTGCTCCAAGCCCCCTCCAACCTGGCCTTGAACCCTTCCAGGGATGGGGCAGCCACAGCTTCTCTGGGCAACCTGGGCCAGGCTCTCACCACCCTCACCCCAAACAAGTTCTTCCCCACAGCTCATCTCAAGTCAGCAACTTCCTGTGTGTGTCTGACAACCCAAAGCAGCCAAACCTCCATCCTCAGTGCAGCCAGTGACACTGGTCCTGCGAATGCTGTATGTCAGCACAGGGAGCTGCTGAGTGACACCGCCAGCTGGAAGGAATAAATCAAATCTGACGTCCTTTGGTCGTCAAATTACTCTTTTATTGCCTGGTTGTTGCCAGGCATCAAAGCCGCGGTGACCTTCCAGCCAGTGATGGCTCCATCCTGGAGAGTAGCAGCAGCCACATTGTTCAGCCCTTCTGCCTCCCCTGGCCCCTGCAGGAAAACCCCTCAGCCCTGGCAGGAAAGCCCTGTATCCCTGGCTAGTGCCAGCCCTGGCAGGAAAAACCTCAGCTCCAGCTAATGCCAGTCCCAGCAGTAAAACCCCTTGGTGGGGAAATGTCCGACCGGGGCACAATTAATCGCAGAATCTGATGTGTCCAGATTGGAAGGCACCTTTCAGATCATCAACCTAACACTGACAAAAACTGTCACTAAACCATGTCCCTCAGTTTAATGATGTTTTTTGTCCCACAAAAGTGTAGTGACAGTGCCCTGTCAGAGCAAGCTGCCCCAGGGTGGGCGGGGAGAGAACCCCAGGAGCAGGAGCTGCACCTCCCTCTTTGCCTGGCCAGGATCCTGCCAGGGCAGCACAGAAAACAGCCAGTTATGGAGGGAGGAAAAGGGAGTGGGGCTGGTCTCCTGCCCCACTGGAGAGGGCTGTGGCCACGGGAGTAAGAGGAGAGGAGGGATGGGAAGAAGAAAGGAGGGATGCTCAAGAGGCAAAGCAGAGCTGGGGGCAGCCGCCCAGAGGGAGCAGCTCAACAGGCACTGGCTGGAGGGGATGCAGACAGCAGTCGCCCACTATCCTCCTCTGCCCTGCCCAGGCCAGCGGCTACCTGTACCCTGGGCTAGCAGCCAGCCCATCCCTTGACTGCCCTGACATCCCAAACCCTTTGCATGGCACCACCATCAACTGCTCCCAGGTGTGAACACACAGAAACACTCATCTAATCTAGAGATCTCTCTGCTGCCCCCCCAAAACGTGTCCCCTCTCACACCCCAACCCCAGAAGTACTCTGTGGGATTTGGTAGCCAGTCCCAGTTGCCCTGAGCAATTCCTGTCTGGTTGTGGCCACTTGAGCAAGGATCACAGGCAGGTCCCTGTGTGGCTCAGCAACAGACTGTGAGCCTCCTCAGCACCCCCAGCTCCTGCCTCCCCCCTGCCACCAGGCTCAGCTCATCCCCCAGAGAGCATTAATAAGCCATTTATCACCTGGGGAGGGAAAACATTAATGTGAGCAGCAGCCCTACCCCTCTGCCAGCCCAGGGAGATCCCTGGTCCATCTGGTCCTCTCCAGCGACCAGCACCCTTTTACACCCTGGATTTACCCCCCTGCCAATGGGCCACCTTCTTCAGGTCCTCTCCAAAGATGCCGAACCTGTGCTTCCTTGGAGCAAGGCTGACCTCAACAGCAGGGAGATATCCACACAGGGGTCAAGGTACTTCTCCTTGAACTTCCCTTTGTGGCTCACAAGTCAGTTACCAAACTCTAAAAATAATGTGGAGCCTGGCCCAGCCCCCCAGATCGCTTCACCTCACTCCACAGGAGAGAATCATCATCTCTGCCATTTCCCACCTACAGGGCACAAGACCATTCCCAGCCCGGCTGATCTGTGAGTTGTGCAAACACCCGGAGAGGGCAGAGGAGTGGCTGCCAGGCACCGGAGCCAGCGGTGGCCAGGAGCCTCGCCGGGATCTGTGCCCGGCTTCCTCTGGCTCAGCCCTTGGGAAAACTGAGGGAAACAGGTCCAGCTGAGGCTGGAGCGCTGCCATGGACAGCCACACTTTAGCACCCACAGCACAACAGCCCCCCTTTAGTCCGTCCAGGAGTCACAGCTCCTCCATCAGACAACTCCCAGGTGGTCTCTGCCCCACAGCCTAAGAGCACTGCAGGGAGGGGCCGGGTCCCCATGTGCCCCCTCGCCCTCCCCGCTCTTTGTCTGGGTTACTGGGACTCACGTGAAGGCAAAGAAGAGGGTGGTGGCTCCCACTAGGAAGATGGCAGCAGCCGAGACCGGGACATACTTGCTGGGTTTGAACCTCTTTCCAGATGCTGCTGGCATGTTGGAGCTGTGGTGGGGGGTCCGCCCCGCAGCATAGCCCAGGCCCAGCAGGGTTGGAGCCAGGCGAGAAGGGGAGGGGAGGGGGATGGGGGTGAACCGCTACCCGGCCTCCGTGCTCTGAGCGGGGCGGACGGTCTGGAGAAGTCCACGGAGGTCTTTGGTGGCCCAGGAAAGGAGTCCACGCTATGCTCTGCCCTGCAAGAGCTCACGGATGCAGAGAAGGGAGTTTAAAAACATTAAAAAAATCAGAACCGAGAACTGGGTTTGGATTTAAAATAACCAAGAGCCCTTATGAGCTTCCCTTGGTCACGCAAAAACCGCCTGCAAAAGGCAGGTCCTCGTGGCTGGCACCAGGTTCCACAGGCAGGAAACCTTCCAGCTGGGGCGAGGGGAGGAGCTGGGTGGGCACCTTCCCACCTGGCGACAACCCTGGGAAAAGAGCAAGATATTGGTAAATTTCTTGCAAGAAAAGCCACTCCAGGAGCCGCAAGGCAGCCACTTCTCCCTTTTTAATCTGCCCTCTGATGTGCTGCAGCCCCCTCCAGCAGAGGGGGGAGTGGGGGGTTGTCTCGCAAGCAATCTGCCCAGCTTCCTCCCAGCACTGCTGTGCCGCCGCCTCCTCCTCCTCACTGGGGGTCACAGAAACACTCTCCCTGATTCCACCAGGATCTGGGACTGGCTGGTGGTGGCCGTTTAATTTTATTTATTTCTCTCTTGACTGTTAAAGCCGAGGAACAGCTGGTGCAAGGTTGAGCTGTAAATCCTTTCTTTGCGAGGGGGGTGGGAGGGGAAGGTCCAGCAGATTGTGCGTTTTCGTCCTCTTCCTACTTGTCCCTTTCTCCTGACCCCCCAGGTCTTTCCACAGGCTCAGTGTCCACTTGGTGGTGGGGAATCGGCAGGAATTTCATTAAATCTTTTCTGCAGCAACTATTTCCAAGCAGCGCAGGGTTGGTTAATGGAGAGATCTTTTAGAGAGCGCTTTTACCGCCCCAGAAGACAACCAATGGTAGAAACAGTGCTGAATAGGTCTGTCTCACCCATGGCCTGAGCAGTGCTAGGGAAGATCTCAGTTTGTTCCAAAGGGGTCCATTTTTCACTTCCTTCAGTAAAATTCTTCTTCATTAATCCATTCGTCTTTTAGCAGAACTACATAAAATCATTAAAACTTGACATCTGGTACGACACAGGTCACCTAGGGGGAAAAAAAAAAAGGTAAAAATTAACAATGCAAGAGAAGAGACAGTCATGTAACACTCCTCACTGCAGCAACACCGGGCTCCCCAGGACTCGGAGCAGGCATTCAGGGGAAGACGGAACCAGTACCTGCTGGATTTCAAACCCCGTTGGCAAGTCCCACTCAGTGAGATGCCACTCCCCCAGCCCAACTCTGACACAGGCTGACACTGTCACCCCAGGCTTGTCACCCCACATCAGCAAAACAGGAGCAATGGCCACCCCACGGAGGCTGTCATTACCCACGGGGGCCCAGCCGCAGCTCTGCCCTCTCCCTTCCCATCCCAAGGCCCTGCGGCATTTGCAGCAGAGAAAGCCGAGCCACCCAACCCACCTGAGAAACCCGTGCTGAGCTCCCAATAAGAAGAGGAATGCTGCGACTCACTGCCCAAAGCCTTTCTGCAGCTGCAGCGCGCCCGCTCCCGAGTGAAGGGGCTGATGAGAGGTGTGGGGACTTAACACAAGGAGGAAAAGACAACTGGGAATCTTGTCCCCTTCCCCCAGAGGGCAGGAGATGGGAGAAGCTGTGGAAAACACCAGTCCCTGGACTAGAAGAGGCAGTCATAGCTCTGGAGGATGGAGGAGTGTTGGGTTCTCACTGGGGAGCCCCGACTGTTTTAGGGTGTCCTTGGGAGCCCTGGGCTGATCATGGGGACGCAGGAGGGAGCGTCACAGAAAATACAGAAAAACAAACCTGGAAAAGGAAGCAGGAGACACCAACCTGCCCAAGCACCAAATGCCCAAGCGCCTGTCGCAGCCCCAGGACGAACTGGACACTGACGGTATCACACTCACTGCCACAGCAGCCTCTGTCAGCCGTCCTCTGCTCCGCTGCCTCCCTGTGCTGTCACCCTAATGACTCCTTCACTTTCTCCTTCCACTTTTCTCCCCTTCTGCCTCCCAAAGTATTTTTTCTTTGGAGTGGACAAAAAAAATACCTAGTGCTGACTAAACACTCGCCAAGTTGGAGAGAACTGCAGCACAAAATTAAAGGCACATATAATGACAAGAATATATTACAATTAAAATGCTTCAGTCACAAAACAACGCGTCAGTCAGTTTGGCTGACTAATGAAGACACCTCTCCCTCTGCAGAGCAGCTCTTCCTTTGCAGAAATGAAGCTCAGTTTCTCAAACCAAGCTTTTTTTTTTTGCCCTTGTGACTGAAAGGAAACGCTGGACTGATGCTGGGGAAAACTCTGGTCGCACCTGGGAGCAGCTCCTGGCCTCCTCTACCTCCAGAAACGGCTCTGAGCCTCGAGGGAGGCAAGAACAAGCCCCAAGACTTGTGATTTGGGGAAAATCTTGACACCCTGCAGAGCTGTGCTGTCACTGGGGAGGGAAGGGCCCGCCTGAGCCAAGCCCTGTCATGGAACAGAATGGCTGGACAGCAGTTCTGGGGATGGGTTACTCGGAACTTTAAAGATTACATCACTGCTAATTACTTTAGCAGAAGCAATCTGCTAACATGCTCATCAGCCATAACAGAACATCCCAGCCCTTTGAAAGGCTCCACCATGAAAACAAAACCACACCTCAAACTTCTTTCCCACCTGAAGACGGGGACAGGGATCCAAGTGCTCCAACCTCTCACACTGTGCCTCTGCCGAGGTCCATGTGCCAGCCTGGGTCAGTGCAGACACAAGCACCTGGCAGCGCAGGAACGAGCTCATCAACAAAAGAACGCACGAGTGGAGATAATTGCTCATGGGACACTCCACCTGAGCACGCACTGTGTGTGTGGGAGAAATCCCAAGCGCTGTCATTAGAGACACTCAAGAGAGATGCCATGCAAATATCACCCCTGGCTCTCTGCCGCCTTCACTTGGGAATAACCTCACAACTCGTTAAACCTCCAAACGGCCACCAACTCCATCCCACCTGGCCCCCAGAGCCACCTCGAAGCTCAGAGGTTCCCTCCCCATCCCCACAGTGTGCTGAGCCCCTTGGAGACCCCAGCCCTGCTGCCCTGTGAGCTGAGGCGGTGGTGCCTGTGTGCCCTGACCAGGAGGCAACTGTTTCCCCTTCCCAAAGCTGGGAACATCCAGGATGCTGAAGCCTTGTAGGGCACAGCACAGGGGGGTGCCCCTCGCCACTATGCAGTCGTCAAGGTATCTTTTTCCTCTTCTCTTTGGACTAAACTGCTGGCTTACCTCACCCTGACTGTCTTGGTCATTTACCCTGGTGTCCAGCAGAAGCCAAGTTCTGACTTACTACAGATGATGATAATTCAGGCTATGTTCCACTGATTCTCCCAAATACGTGCTTTCTTCCCTTGCCTTCCCCTTCCGCAGCCGTGCAACCCACCTCTGCTCTACCAACCCCTCCTTTCCCTCCACCTTCTTCCCAAACCCTTTGTCTCTATGGCTACTTTGTCCCCATCCACAAAGGCCACTCAAGACCTCCCTGCTCAGAAGAGTCCCACACTCACCTCACTTACCTGGAGCACAGACAGGCTCTAGCTCCTGCCTCCAATTCCTCTCCCTCTGCCACTTCCAGGCCAGCAGCTCCTCCCTTCTAGCTCCTCCAGACCTACCCTCAGCTCAGCCCTGCTCCTTCCTCCCCCAGTCAAACTGTACTGAGCCTTGTGGCTGCTGACTCCCCTTTCCCTCTCCCTTGGGAATTCCACCTGGTTTTCCAATCCTAGCACCCCCCTTTCAGTGTACTTCCCTGGCTCCGCTCTGCTCAGCCATCTCCAGAGCACTCTTCCCCAGTCTTCCCTCCACCCATATGAAGGGCTGCTTCTATTTCCCCTCATCTCCATTTTTGGGGACTTCCTTTGATTTTTAATTCCTTCCCTCAGGGCATTTCCAAGTGTGACTGCTGCCACTTTACATTTATTTCAGTCTGAGTCTCCTTTTCTACAGAGAGAGCCCTGTAACCTCTCACTCTAATTTCCTCTTCTTCCAGCACTTGCTCCTCTGAAGCCCTGTGCTGCTGCTCCTTCCTTCCCACCACGCCTCCCACCCTGCTTTTACGGGTCTGCTATGAGCCCTCTTCTCCAGCCACCAACCTAGATGTTGCCCCAAGAGCTGGGTGCTTTGTGGCTCAATCGTTCTGAAGCATCAGCCAGGACAGGAGAACACGCCTCACTAGGCTCTCCCCACCTTCGCTGGGTTGGGGAAAACATGTCTAACCAGCTCCCAACATTCCCTTCCTTATTTCAACAGCTGTCAATAACCACTGCAGCTCCTCTGTGCTCTCCTGCCCCTGGAAGGAGGAAACACGCACATGAACATTACGAGCTTCCCTGCAACTCACCGCTTTCCACCGCTGCCCAGGGAGGGGAGCACAGTGGCTCAGGAAGGAGAGAGTTCACTCTTGTTACCGGTTCCCAGCGTGCGTCACCTCCCAGCCACCCCCTGCAACCCACCTGCCTGCCGCAGCCAGCCCAGTCTCCATGGTGCGGGACAGACAGACACACAATTCCTTCCACAGGAGGCAACTCCCCGGCAGGGCAGATCCAGGATGGCTCAGAGATGGGGTGTGCTTTACCTGTTCCCGCTCTGTTCGGATCAGCTACACCCGGCAGTTGTTGGGGAAGTCTGTTCCCAAGCACGCTGCGTCCTCAGCGTCAGCACCGACCTCTTGTCGCTGAGCCCCAGCAAGGACAGACCGAGACCAAGGACCCCCCCCTTTCTCCCTTCACTAATTTTGATGCTGCACAATCAGCTACGAACTTCTGCTGAGATTTAAGGCTCTAAAAATTAGCAAAGAGAGCACAGGTGTTCTCAAAGCTGCTGGTAGCAACACAGCAGGACAGGACCAAACACTTCACACCACAGAACACCAGCATAAGAACAGCACTCCTCTCCACCTCATCCTCCCGCAGAGAGATGTACCGTCGGGTTGGGGAGCAGGCTCTGGCCAGCACCCCCTGCTGCAGGGGGGTCCCTGACACCACAAGATCCAGCCAGCAAGAAGCCAAAGGAGGACTTTTCCAGTCCAGGGAGCGGGACATGACATCCAACTCCCGAGGTGCAGAGCACACACCAAAAGGCAAAGCTGTCAGCATTGCCTGGGTAATTCAGGGAGCAGCAAACACTGAGACACCCCTCCCTCACCTCCAGCAACAGGAAGCTGCGGGGTCTCCCCACAGGAGACCATTTCTTATCTCCCCCACCATAGTAACACAGAGCTCAGGCCTGACCATGCTCAGTGCTGAACGTCAACAGGAGCCCCTGCCTCAAAGCGAGAACTTGGTGACACTTCCCTGCTGCTCACACAGGAGGACACACAGCAGTGTGCACTGGACACTTCTGCTCTGTAGGGAAGTTTGGAAACCTGGCCATCCTCCTGGCTGCAGGTGACATGGCCTATACTGCACATAACCACGCTTCTCTGTGGTGGGGTGCACGGGGATTTTAAGGAAAATAAGATGCAATAAATGGACAATTATTTTATTGCAAACAACAGCTTGGAAGCTGGCTCCATTCAGTGCTTATCTCCTGGCCTGGCTTACACCGCTTGCACCCTCCTTCCCCTGCCCTCGCTGCTTTGCATGGGATTAGCCCCATTGTATGGACAAAGCAGGGAAGAACAAATCTCGTCCAGCACAGCCACATCTCACCCTGTGCCCTGCTGTCAGCAAGGAGCAACTCCCACCACTCACCTCCGGATTAGGGAATGGAAACGATGGGCCGAGCGATAGCTGTGAACAGCCCCAAAGGGGCTCTGGAATGGGAGGTCAAGGTCTCCCGCTGGAGCCCATCAGCTCCACCCAGTTACCACCTTCACCCGTCCCCAGACGGGGTGGTACCTCAGGAACCAAGAGGAATAAAGTGCTCTGCTAAAGAGCAACCTCCGCCCTGGCTGCAGCAAGCAAAGGTGATAATTCGATTGAGCACACTAAGACGCTCCAAGACCAACCCTCCTCATTTTGATCTAGACAAAGCTCTAGCTGTACTTTATACCCCCTGAAAAAAAACAGCTGTGCCCAGTGCAAAGAAGCCCACTTCCCCCAGCACCCACGTCCAGAGCCGTGCCAGGGTAAAAGCCGGCAGATCTGGGGGAAACCACTTCCCAGGAGCAGGCAGGGAAGGGGGCCAGCAGGAGGAACGTGAGAGCAGCTGATTCCCGCCCCCCCCCCCAAATGCAGGGGTTTATCTCAGGGAGATGTGACGCAGACTCAGTAATTTGGGGCTCTGGAGGAGCAGCTGGGCCGAGCACCCGCAAGGGCAACACGTTACACTGGTGGCACTGGGCACATGGCACGGGAATGCGCTCCCAGAAGTAATTATACTCCAGAGGCGCAGGACGGGGCCCGTGGTGGAGAGCAGGATGTCATCCCCGGACCCCCCAGCATGCGCTCAGGCACCGGGTCCCGGAAAACAGTGTTACGGCGATTTTCCACGGTGCCGGGACGGTCCCGGGCGCCGGGGAAGCTCCTGCCGCAGCCTCGGCTGCCCCGCGGTGCCCCTTCCCCCCTTCCCAGCCCGGCGCCGCGGCTCCCCAAGCCTCGCCCCAGGTCGCCCTCGGCCTTCCCCGGCCCGGGGCAACGTGAACCACCCCCGAGACCGGCCCCGCCTGACATGCAGAGCACGGGGAGGGTGCTAGGTGGAAGAAGGGCCCGGTGCCGACGGAGTCGCGGGGGCGGGAGGAAGGGAAGTTGCCACCCGGGAGATGCCTCGGGCCCTGAGGCAGGGCCGGGCTGCGGGAGGCAGCGGTACGGAACGGCGCCGCGAGGCTCGGGCGCCGGCACCGGACAGGCCCAGGGGGCGACCCGTCACTGCCGAGCGGGGGCCAGTTCCCGCCGGGTTGCCGCGGGGCCGGGCGCGGGTCTCGCAGCCGGGGTCCCCGGGCGAGCACAGCACGGGGCAGACCGGGGCAGGGCTCGAACGGCGCACAGGGGCGGCGGGAGCGGTGGGGGGCGGCTGGGCTCGCGAGGCCTGCGGCAGGCGAGCGGACGGGGGCGGCAGAGGACCGGGNGGCCCGGGGGACACGATGGATTCAGCACCGCCCACTGCGGGGAACCCGGTCACACACTCACCCACGGGAGAAAACCTCCGAGATTTAATAACAAACGTTACAAAAGGGATAAAAACGGTCGCGGGGAACCCGCAGGGAAAGGGAGGGGGCGGCGGGGATGGGGGACCCTTCCCCGCTACTTGAGGTCCATGAAACGTATGTCCATGATGAGGAGGAAGCTCTTGGGCAGGGGCCGCGGGGCGGGGGACAGCACGGTGAAGACCTGCCGCTCCAGGTCGACGCCGGTGACGACGATGAACCCGGCTACGCTGGTCTCCGAGATGTTGTCGTCGGGGCTGTCGGCCATGCTGACGCTCAGTAGGTGGTGCACCATGTCCCGCCCCGGCGTCACCGGCACCAGCTTCAGCTGGTTGTCCTCCTGTGACATGCCCAGTGGCAGGCAGGAGTCCGGGATGGTGGGAGCCCCCACCTTGTAGATCTTGACATCGGAGAACTTGACGTCAAAGGCGTGTGGGTAAAAGCAGCCCCGGAAGCCGTAGAAGTACTCGCGGATGCGGTCGTCCCGGCACTCCCGGCGGAAGTCCTTGGAGCGCTCCACTACCCCTCCGGACTTGGGCAGCAAGACAGTGCGCACAAAGTGGGGCAGGTCCCTCTTCAGCTCGTTGTAGAGCCGCTCCTGGTCCAGCACCACCACCACGTCCACCTCAAAAGCTGAGGCAGCATGCACCAGCGCCTGGTAGCCTGAGCCCTTCACCCATCCACAGGTGTTGATGACGCAGCCGCTGATGGAGGCACGGCGGTTCACCTCGCAGCGCTGGTTGAAGACGTCGGCCAGGCGGGACGTGATCTGCAGAGGAGACACAGTGGAGGTGACACAACACCTGTGTCCCCAGGCCCCAGCCATCTCCCGGGGACCCCCACAGCCTCAGTTCCCGCAGCAGCACCACCAGGGCAGGAGCTCCAGGGAGTGAGCAGCAGCCCCTGAATGGCACCAGGACGGTGGTGGGCCACCACGCCAGGCCCTGTCCCACTCCTCAGGGCTCTCTGCACTGTTCCTACCCTGCTCAGTGGGTTTATTTGACAGCACAGCACAGGAACAATGCGATTTGCCATGCAGGACACTGAAGCTGGCCCTAAAACACGTGAGCACTTCAGGGTGGTCAACCATGGCAGGAGAGCTGCTGTTCTGTCCCGAGTGCTGCAGGACAAGGGCAGCACAGGGCTGCAGGAGGCTTTCAGCCCAGCAGTGTTCTCTGTCACTTTAGGGATTCGTGTCAGCTTTTGGGCATCCTCTGTTTTTTCTTGGACTTGTTTCTACCTGGTTTCCCATAAAGAGAGCACCAGGCTGTGGGCAGCAGGGATGGGGGGTCTTGGCAGGGGAGGGGTGCTCTGCAGTGACAGCTACCATGCCCTGGCTAACACCAGCCCTGAATGAGGGCAGGTCCCTCACCTCCTCCTCTCCGTGCTGAAGAGCTTCTTCCCTCCTCAAGGGGCTCCTCCTCCCCTCCATCATCCTGTCTCATCACCTCAGCCCTCCCCATGTCTGTTAAGCTGCAGTGCCCAGAGCAGGCACAGTGCTCATGGTGGGGGCACACTGCAGTCTTACGCAGTGGCAGAAAGGGAGGATCCTGGGTGGGCAGGTAGCTCAGGAGACTGGCTCTGAACCAGGCCCATCCCTAGGGCCAGACCCTCCTGGTCTCCCTGCACTCACCTTGTTGTAGAGCTTGATGTTGGTGCCAGGCGTGGTGGAGCCGAAATGGTAGACAAGCGGGGCCTGGAGGGAAAAGCCCTCCTCCACATCGGCTGGCCGCTCGATGTAGAGTGCGCCCATGGTGCCTGGGATGGAGACAGAGCCCTGGCCCACATCCAGCTCCACGAAGGTGGGACGGCGCCCCAGCCGCACCGCATAGTTCAGCAGCAGGCGGCAGACAGTTGACTTCCCCACATCAGTGGGTCCCACCACCATGACACGGGGCCCCCGCTCATCCTCCCGCTCTGCCTGCCGCCGCATCTGCTCCAGGGCTGTGTGGGTGTTGAGGTAGAGCAGCATGGGGGTGTCCTTGGAGATGTAGGCTACCTCGGTGCGGCCGCTGAGCTGGACAGTGCAGCCGTGCCAGGTGAAGACGGCCACCTTGGCGCCAGCATCAAAGGTGAACTTCTTGTTGCGGGTGAGCTCGGTGCCGAAGACCTCAGCCATGCCGGTGAGCAGCTCCAGCTGCACCGTCTGCGAGGCCTCCACCTCGAAACGCAGCTCCGTCTCCCGCTCCAGCTCGAACTTGGCCACCTGCTTCTTCTCTTCACTACCGTCGTCCGCCATGACGGGTCCCCAGCCTGGCCTGTGGGGAGGGGGGGGGGGGTCGGGCGTCGGATCCGGGCCTCGGCCTCCCCCCTGCAAGGCCGGGCCCTGCCGTCGCCCGGGATGGGGGGCCCGGCCTCCTCCCCAAGTCCTCAGGCCGTTGCCATGGCAACCCCCGGAGCCGCCCGGCCTCTCCTCACCCACCTACCGGAGCCGCCGCGGTTCCGGGCCGGTTGGGCTGCGCCGGAAGTGAGGTCACAGAGGCGCGCCCGCCGCGGCGGGCGGGGGGAACTGCGCCAGGGATTGCCATGGCAGCTGCCCGAGGTGACGTCAGGAGGCGGAGCCCAGGCCAGCTGCTGGCTCATTTACATCTCATCTGCATACCGCCCGGGACCCCCCGCGCCCCTCTGGCTCATTTGCATCTCATTAGAGTGCGTCGGGCCGGGGGTCAAGAGGGGGGGACGACACCGGGGGACATGGGGAGACCCGGGGACACGGGGGAACACGGAGGGACAGAAAGGATACCGCTGGACATGGCGGACGGGGGGACACACGGGAGGCCGAGGGGACAC
>VXBJ01006351.1:0-96386 GCA_013400055.1 Nycticryphes semicollaris
CAGAAAACCTGCTCTTGTGTGGGTTCCTCTTCATGGGCCAGAATTCCTCACAGGAGCTTGCTCCAGAGTGGGATCTCCATGGGATGCAGCTTCTTTCAGGGCATCTGAAAGAATGGGCAAAGTGTAGTCCTCTATGGGATGCAGGGAGATAAAAAAGCATCACCATAGTTTTCTCCATAGGCTGCAAGGCAATCACTGCTTCAGTACTTGGAGCATCTCCTTCCCCTCCTTCTTCACTGACATGAGTGTCTACAGGGCAGTTGGTGTCTCCTATTCTCATTTCTCTCTCCCAGCTGCTGTTGCACAACATTTTTTATCCTTTCCTAAATTTATTATTGTGGAGGTGCCATCAATATCACTGATGGGCTCAGCCTTGGACAGCAGTGGAACCATCTTGAAGCTGGCTGGAACTGGCTCTTCTTGTGTCTTCTCACAGAAGCTACCACTACCAACCCCTTTTCCACCTCCCACCCCAAAAAAACCCACCTTGCTATATAAACTTGATACATTTTTTAAATAAAAAGTCCATCAAACAAAAGTCATAGCTGGTGTAAATCAGCAGTTCCACCAACAGAACCAAGAAGATCCAGTATATGAATAAAGTGTAAGTATATATGCATGTATAGGTAATAAACTTCACACAGATCAACTACCAGTAGTTTGATACAGTATCAAGCCCTGTATCAAATAGCCTCAGGAGGCTATGTTGTATTGAGACCCAGAAATCAATACTATAATTTACCCCTCTGGCTAATAATCACAGTCCAAATTACCCAATAACCGAAGAAAAGGTATAAACTGATCACTCTCTTGGGAGAAAGCTTAAATTCTTCAGCTGGGTAAGGAAGAACCCATAAAGGTCAGTGCTACAAACAGGTGATAAAACTATATCTTTCGTACACAGCTGTTGTAACATGAGAGATTTTTTGGCAAGGTGTTTCAGTTTCAAACTTAAAGCATAGCATTAAAAATGGAAGATCAAGACAAGTTTTAAAAGCAGCCAGAAGCAGTGAAGAGAAAAATGCCACTCATATAAACATGCCTAACTAGATAGTTTGGGATTGGAAGAGATTGGGATTGTTACTTCATAATTCTGGGACATACTATCCAAAAGCATTTTGAAATCCTTTTAACTCTGGAGTACATGTTATGTACACACCATTGGCACCTTCTTCTATACTATAAATGCTTATGATATTTATACTACATATTTAATGTATAAGAACAACAGCCATGAAGTTGCTTCATCATTTGTATATCATAATTACGTCTACAGTAACCTCTTTCACCAAAATATTTTTATATTCATATAAGACTTTAATTACGACACAATGGAATTTCTATTATCATTACTATTATTATTATTCTTAGTAGCAATAGCAGCACCATGAAATCAAAGAAAATTCCACTCACAATAGCTTTGATTCTAGTTTTGAAAGGCCATGCAATAAGACAGAAAGAACCTAGGCCCTTTGTGTTAATCTTAACCAGCAAATGTTATTAGAAGAATATTATTGAAGAAGAAAAACAGAAGGAAAAGGGGAAAAAAAACAGAAAAAAGGAAAAAGGTTCGCTGTTTTCAGAACAGCTGCCTTAACCAGGCAGCAGTTGATTAACAAGTCCACACATAAAAATTACATACAAACACTAAAATGAAGTCTGAAATCACTAAAATGAAATCTGAGAAGGAATACAAAGAGTTGTTGTATGAATAAATCTGACATAGAGATTCCCAAGATTTCTTTGCCAGGTTCAACAATAGCAGCAGTAGGTGACACCTCTACTTGTGGTAATAAAGTAGTAGCTGATTCTGTGCCAGCCTATGTGCCTATCTGACTGTTAGGCATGCTATAATAAGATGTAAACAGTCCTTCCGGAAATTATGTGTTAGAACAAAATGAGGTGTGTCCAGCGCTTGGTGTTCCCTGTTCATTTAGCTCTGCAAAGAGGCTGTCTTTGGAAACCTGACTTAAGTTAGGATCAAAGACTTCTACATGTTTTGTCATTTTTTTTTTTCATTTTGATCTTTGCAGAGTTTTTTTTTTTTTTTCTTGGAAATGTTTTTAATTTATCTATTTATTTATTTTGTGTGTATTTTGCATTTATTTTGTATTTATTTAAAACCAGAAAATTATTGGATATTATCATCTAGTTATCTGAAAACAGGGCAGTTATTGGCTGTCCTGGCTTGAGGTAGAAGAAAAACAATTTTCTGTTCAGTAATTTTATCTTGCAGATAAGCCTATTCTAGCTAACTGAACTTTCTGAAACTCCAAAATTTGCAGCATGTAGAGAAGACACTCAGAGTGATAAAACCTGATTTGTTGTAATTTATGCCAAGTAATGCCGTGAAGAGAGGTTCTTGCCTATACTTATTGCTATAACAACCAAGGTCAGCTAACTTAGTTATATGCCCCACTGGAGGGTTGGAAGTGGAAAAGTGTTGAGGGCTCACACCTGTGGGGAGGAGCAGACAGAACAGGTGACCCAAAACTGATCAACAGGGTATTCAATCCCATCTGCATCATATTCAGTATAAAAGTTGAAGAATTGCTCCTAGACTAGACTTACTAATGGGTGGGAAGTGGATTCTGGATCTGGATTCAGGCATACACAAATTGTGATCAAAGGGTCAATCCTCTTTCTGTAGTGGCTGGTGATAATATTGATTAGGTATATTTTTATATATATATTGATTTGGCATGTGATGATATTGATTTGATTTAATTTCAGGTTGGACATACTGCAAGCCACAGTTCTTGACAGGGGCAGGTAATTTCTTTAGTTTCATTCTGAGGCTTTAGTTTTATCATTACAGGCAGATCTGCTATTATTTCCAGATTTATAAAACAGTGGAATAGTCTCTGGGGATAACTATTAGTATTGTTCATGATAAGCAATTAAACTACAGAGCAAAAAAAAATTAATTACACTTACTTTACCTCACACATGAAGGTTGTGTCTTATCTCCAGAGGTCTTCTGTGATATTTTGTATAATATGTCTTTGTTTATCTTTAGCCATGTTCTCTAATCCTCAGTTAAGCTTTTCTCCTAAAAGGACTTTTAGTTTTTGACTGTGCTCCTATTTCTAAGTTCGTTGCAGCTGGAAAAGGATAAGAAAACTAGGAACACATGATTAAAACTCTCTGTAACTTACAAAATAATATAATAGCTTTGCTTCTAAGAGCTGCTATATCTAGATCTCACACAGTGGATGGAATTATATATGCTCCAGGAGAAAAGTATATTCATGGACACCACTGGGTGAATGCCGTGGTGGACTCCAGTTTATTTCTAACCTTGTAAGATCAATTTGTACATCATAATATGTTTGTAATTTTCACACAAAAGGAATTATAGTAGCTAATGTATGGAAAATAATTTTATGTCTAATGGACATATGGACTGATGCATGTCAGAATGTAGTTGGCTTGAGATGTACTAATACTTGGCCTCAATTTTGCAGCCCAATACCTTGAGTGAGAAACTTTTAACTTCTGATTATTTTTTCTTTTTTTTCCTCTGTCATTTCTTTATACTAAGCTGTCTGGATTTATGTTGCTGTAATTAATTTAAAACCAGTGGTTTTATCACAGGTGGTGAATTTGGCCACAAATGACAACAAACGCCTAAATAGCAAGCTGTATTGGTTACCCACAAAATTGCCATGCTCAAAAAAGATCATCACATCAATAGTCTGTATGCATCTCAAGTTAAAACAACCAAGAGGAAGCACATGTAAATCCAACATCCTGGAAAATATGTATAATTTACATTATATAATTAAGCTCCTCGTCTGTTTTCTTGCCTCTTCTATTATATTTTAGTTTGGAGATTCACCTGCAAATAATCAAACAGTAATTTTCACACAGAACAAAAAGTTACAGATTTTAGGACTAAAGTGAGTACAGAAATGGCTTTACAACAAAAATAATAAAGGTGTAGGTGTGCCCATTCTTATTAATTAAATAGAACTAAAGGGTGATACATCGTTAGAAATTTTGCATACGTGTGTGTGTTTGGACACATCCGCCTATGTGTTGGCACTGCTTTGAAGACTATGAACACTAATATAATTTCTTCATGATGAGAAAGAAGAGCTCTTGGGTATCAAAAGCTTCTTCAGACAATGAGAGGAAGCTCCTCATACCCTTATGGGATTTTAAGTACCTCAGCTTCTGCCATAAGGACAACATGGGGCACAATCCAGGTGGGTTTTGGAGAGCTGAAAGCAGGCTGTAGAGAAGGTGGATTTGAGACACTTTATTGTACTTTATTGATGAAATCACAAGGGTGTGGACCAGATGATGTACAGAGAGTCCTTCCAAACTTACTTGAGAAGCTTAACATTTTGTTAGTGTGAAGAACTGAGCTTTTTATCTAATTAAAATACACGTATGAGTATGTATATATACATTCCATTTTGCAAATATCCAATGAGTAAAATGAATTATACTGCTTCCCTACTATTCTTAATAGTTTTCATCATAGGTTTGATTGAACTTTGGCAGACATATCTCAGTTTTTCAACTGTTCATCTTTTCACCTTTAAAGCATCACAGAATGAAGGAATGTATGAGGTTGGCAGGGACCTCTGTAGCTTGCCTAATCTGACTTGTCTGCTCAAAGCAAGTTTAATTAGAGCAGATTGCCCAGATCTGTGTCCAGTTAGGTGATTAATATCTTTGCAGATGGAGACTGCACAACATCTATTGTCAACCTATTCTTATATTTGATCACCTTCACACAAAAAATGTATTTTATGTTTCAACAAAATTTACTGTACTTCTGCTTGTGTTTTTTGCACCTTCTCCTGTCACCGGCTACCACTGAGGATGACTCTGGATCTGCCTTCTTTATACCATCCTAACAGGTAATTATATAAGTATTTATATAGTAAAGAATGTTTGAATCATTTATTGCAAAGCTTTATGTTTATGCTATTTTTGAAGTTTTATATTACAACTTTAAGAAGAGGGAATAAGGGAATCAGGGTGAGGGGGGGAGGTGTTGAAGAATATTTTTTCTTGGTTTTTGGTTTAAAAAATTTATCCTGACAGGATTCAGAAATGCAAATCAAATTCATTCAAATTCTTTTGGTTGACAGACTAAAAACATTTGGAGGTGAATGTGGCAGGAAGTATTCTGCATATATTCTGTGTGAATCTGTGCAGAAATTCCTGCAGAATTAGATAATATTTATTTAACCTCAAATAATATATTACAGATATCTTAACAGATATTAAAATTTTGTTATCTTTTAATAATGTGCTGTTAAGTTTTCACTTACTGTTTTATTATTAATTAATATTTTTTAAATACTTTTGAACAGGTAGGTAATGCTTTGGCATAATTTTATAATCAATGACTGCTATATTATGTTCAATTGCAAAATCCTCAGAACTACCCAA
Organism: Nycticryphes semicollaris; assembly: GCA_013400055.1. Lineage (NCBI taxonomy): Eukaryota > Metazoa > Chordata > Aves > Charadriiformes > Rostratulidae > Nycticryphes > Nycticryphes semicollaris. The sequence continues at coordinate 5,413 of VXBJ01006351.1, forward strand.
GTAATGTGTAGATAACAAACGTAGAGTTTTTTAGTCATTTCTGTGCTGCCAAGAGAGTGTGTGAGTTTTTCACAGCTGGTATTTGGTTTCTCTGAAACATTTTTCATGGAATGCTATGTAGGAATGAAGAGCCTCAAACTAATATACAGAACAGGCCCACATTTTTTTTTTTTTTGCAGGTCTGCCTGAAAAGCTGTATCATAGTTCCTACAGGGAAAGTGATTGCAAAGCCTCACCATGTCTCCAACCTGTGAAGTCTCCTGGCACAGCTTATATTCGACTCTCCTTAAGCACTGACATTGGACATTTACTGCATTCAAACCTCCCGAGCTTTTGTTGGACTCTAAATCCGGAAGCCTAAGAAAACACTTGCACCTTTACTGACCATCTGTTACCACTAAAGCCAGCTACTAGACAGGAGCCTGATTCTACTGTCCCCTTAGCAACCTTAACCAAAAGATCAACCAGAAACAAATCCCAGAAACCAAAGCAATATCTTTGAAGTGATATGTTCACAATGATACCTGTTACCCAAGTAAATTGCTTCCATTAGAGCAAGGCACAAAAAATATCTCTTGATTTGTATGGAATTCGGGTTGGTCTTTCTCACCTACATTTCATCTAACCAACTTTATATCCTAACATATGGAAATAATGACTTAAATCTTTATAAGGAGCATGGTCTTTCTTTAAAACTCAAACATTAGCCTTCCTCCCTTTTAAGCTTAATAGAGTATGTACATACTACTGAGACTGTTGCTCTTAGTTTTAAAAGTAATTTTATTTAATTATATTACATGTTATGCATATCCTAATAACAACCAGCAAAATGCTATCATGCTAACCTCTGTTTTGTGAAAAGATACATTTTATAAGCAGATACTTTAATCAGAGGAAATAATATCTCACCTGATAATTGTTAAAGTGATGGGATAAGGCATATTGTTTACCTAATTCTTACGTTACAGGCTTGTGGCCTAATTTAATCTATTCTGAATGCACAGCGAATGCAACACAGTCATTTTTAAATCATAAACCTCTTGAAAAAGCCAGTCAGAAGTCTGCTAATGTCTTGGATGATGGATCTCCTATTTACTATCGATCTCTGAATTCACAGCCAATCCATTCTGAACTAGCAAACATTTTTCATATATTTTTAGAAAATATTGAATGGCTCTTAATCAGTGACAAGCCTGTTTTGTCTGTTACTACTCACAGTAGATTAGCAACAGCCTACTGCATTTCACCAGAAAAAAAAAAAAAAAAGAATCTTGTAGAGGCTGAATCTTGTGTAGTATATCTTGAATGAACTGATCTCACATTCAGCTACCCTTGAATTAAAGGAAAGCTCAGAGTAAGCAATCCAGATGTAGTGAGAGATGCACTGTTGGAGTTATTAAGTATGGAGATCTACATAGTCTTTTATTGTATGGACATACTATATGCTGTGGTTTCAGTCACTGCTGGAGGAGGATTTGATTCAAGCAAACTGGCTACTTGATCATCATAGTTGTGTTCTGTATTATATCTCAAGCAGCTTCTATTACATTCAGCTCACTACTGTTGCTATCTTCTCTTCCTTGAACCATCCCATTCTGTTGGCCAGTTTCCTGCATCTCACCTATTTCTATATTTTTCTTTTCAAGTTTGGATGCAGAAATCCTCACTATACTAATCAAATTTCAACTTTGTGGCCCTTAGCCTTTGGTCTTGATCTGGATGATATTAAAAGAATATAACACATCTGGTCTAACTAAATATGGAATGTAAGTGGGCATATAATAAGCAGTATTTAACGAATAAATATTGTAGGTTTGGGACTTTTTAAAGCTTCCCCCTCAGAAGCCTTGCCCTCCCCCCCTCTTTAAGCTTGTTAACTTCCTCCTTACACCTTAACCACCTTTCCTATTAAGGTTGTATCATTATACTCCCACAACACTCAGAAGAAACTGACAATAGGGGGCATGAATATAAGACTGTGATTCAGTTCAGTGATTAAAGACTACTTTTAACTATCAGCTAGCAGATACCTAGTTGTTTGGTAGCTGTTTGTGCTCCTACTATAGTCAGAACTTGAAGGTTGTGTAAAAAGTGGTATGTAGCACTGTAGCCTGTAACTAACATGAAAATCTTTTAAATGTCATACACTAATTTTTAGTCTTTTTATAAATTACAGATATGCCAAATTGAGTCAAACATACATTTCTTTTGTCCTCATAAATGTCATGCTCCCAAAAACGTGCTACTTTTTAACACTGACATTAAATCACATGCAAGAAATAGTACTCTTTCTGGATTGAATATTCCTCTATATCACTGTACAAAGTAATTGTTCTCCCTTTGGATTGAAAATAGCTGGGAAAGAAATTTCTTCCTCATCTCCCAGCTGTGTATCTAGACAAAAAATAATGTCAGGTCATACTAGCATGTTCTTTTTTGAATCTTCTGATCAGTAAGAACTGAAATAAAGGTTTCAACTTTGAAGGTTGCATGTATCATAATAATCTGAGTTTTAAGTTCTTAGAAAAATCCATTGTCTTTTTTTCTTATCCTGATGACACAGTTTTTAAACTTCCCCTGAAAAGGTTCTAGAAACACAATTGACTCAAATAGTTGTGTTGTCATACAATGCAAACATTCTGAGTGTTTAAAAGTAGTTTGTCAAACTAAATAGTAATTTCATTTCAAAAGTCATTTAGAAAGAAAAAAAATGAAATATTTTTCCTCAAATGACAAAACAGGATGTTTCAGTACTAAAACATTGGGGAGTTATTGCTGCTTTCCTTTTAACATGTGGGTTATCTCCTAGCAGAAAACAGTTTACACTTCCAAACCAATTAAATAAAAATGTTCCACCTAGATTTATTCAAAATAAAAGCCTGTGAAGTCTGCAATCTAGGCAGGGTAAGAAAAGTTGTTCAGACAGGGATGCCCTGAATGACAAAGGACAGTTATCTCTGCTGATACTGCTGGATGTCTCAGAGGCTGTCATCACAATTTCTCAATTACTTGTGTGCAAGATGATGTGAGGCTGGACTTGGCCGTTCATGCTCATTCCGGCCAGGCAGTTCTCGGTAGTCAGCTGGTAACTTGTATCCTTTCCCTACGACTGCTAATCTTCAGTGTCCTACAGGACTCTAAGATGTCTCTTTTGTGAAGGGCTTATGCAGGAAATAAGTGTGATCATCATACAGCAATTACAGACGTGACACTAGGCATTGCAGAGCTGTTGGCTCAAACAAAATAACGGCTGTACCAGCAGGGAAAGGGAAATGTTTTCAGAATCTTGAATGACATTAATTAAACATTTGTCCTCTTCTCATTATAAAGGTAATAGACATTTAAAGGGTTATTGAGCTCATTGCTGGACCATGACAAATAAACACACAACCTTTTTCTCCATTATATGTCCTCTGTGGTAGACACTTTTTTTCACCCTGAGTTTAGTTATACTAATGCTTTCTAGTGGAGATAATTCAAAAGATAGTTGGAAATTCCAAATATGTATTATCAGCCTATCTATAAAAGGAGATGTAGAAAACACTTTACCAAATTTCTATTTCTTTTTCCTGATTTCCTATTTTATCCAGAATTTTTAGTCTGGATCCCAATAGGAGTACCAGCTGGCACAACATGATGTTTTTGAAGAACCTAATGCTACAGAAAGAATTACTATCAAACTTTGAATCATAACCCTTTGTAAGTCACTGCAGGAATCATACCTATGCAAATCTTCTCCACCCCAATGAGTAATGTCACACTTTGAATAAACTTAAAATTCTGAACTGTTTGTGGGGTTGGGAAAAGGGGAAAGAGAGCATGTTTTAATTTTTTTTTTCCTTGAACAGCAGCAGCATCTAAAATGTTTTTATAGGCTAAATTATAGTATCAAGTTCTTCATAGGCGCTGTATTTGCATTCATGACATTATGATTCTGCCTTGAGTTGACATAAACAAGAAAGAGGGAAATGAAAATTTTCAGTATTATGGAATGTATAAAGCCATGAACACTACCTAATACCTAATACCTAATTTTCTTGTAAAATATTTATGCATATAAAGTTGTTTCTGATTATATGTTCTAGGTTTCATTTGACCTTTATTCTACCTCCACTCTCGCTGTTTGAATAATTATTTCTAGGTCAGAAGTAGGTCGTGAGCTATGGATTTTAGGAGCAATGGAAAAACATTTTATATGAAAGAACAGGACATCAGGTTAATGGGAATTGCACTTGCACACTATTGTAAGAATAAACCTCTCAGTTTGTTACCTGATTGTCCCTAGATCATAGAATACTAAACCAATATGGATTGACATGGTCAAATGGTTTCTTTTCTTTTTTTTTTTTGTTATTTATAGTATTTGTTATTAGAACTTTTTTTACTAGGAAAGAGGAATTACAGATAAAATAATATGAGCAGAATAGAAAGACAGTGATGTGAAAGGTGATGAAAGAGAAATACCGAGTTTAATTTAACAGATATTTAGGTCACACAACACAACCTGATATTCCCCAATGACAGCGTTATGAAGTGACAAAAAGTATGTTCTCTTCAATAATGCATAATTTGCATTTGATCTGTGCAAAAGTAAGTGTTGCTGGGATATAACATCAGAAGACGGTTGTAATAAGTTAAGAGAAAAACAATATAAACAATAAAAAAACAATATAAACCAATATAAAATAGCTTTATTTGTTTTTTTTTTTTGTTTGTGTGTTCAATTAATTTGCAAATTCAGAGTAAAATCTTTTGTTAGCTGGATATTTTCAAAGTTCTGTCTGCTGAAAAAGTGCAGTGAATAACCATTATGCCTGGGATACGCTACAGGTTAATTTATAACAGGTTACAGGGTCTGAACTTTGCTCTTTAAGAGATGCAATGTTTCACAATGTTCAGAGAATTCACAAATGTCAGATCATGAAATAAATTATGCTTATGTCATCCAAGTAGCAGCTGTGACTTTTTGCAGACTTGGCAGTAGATAAGTAAAAATAAAAATGTCCATTTGTTCAGATAAAATTTATACCAAATCTAAGAAAATTATAAAGAAAATATAGAGAAAATATAGTTTCTGTATTCTGCTCCTATTTTGCCTTTTCTCAGAAAAATTTCCATTGCCTTAAATAAGTCATTTGGTGAGTATTAGATGCAAACAGGACATAGATAATTCTATTATATTTTCCTTCCCCCCCGGCTTATTCTAATGAATTTTAAATACCTGCTCATGTTATACAGTGGTTTCAGTACAGCTCACAATGACATCTCATCACAAATACTCCCATTCTCATTTCAAATCTAAGACTTCGCATCATAGTCAAAAAAGTGGAAAATGGCCCACACAGATCTCAGAAGAGTCAGCTCTCTGAATGGGTCATGGGATCTGGATGGTTTCTCCATTCTGTGGAGGTAACTCTCATGGTAAAACTAACCTAATGAAGTCTGCCTTGAAAAATAAATAGAAAGCCACGTGAGATTATTTGTTACTGATCACCTTTCACAAATATTTTTTTTTTAAATCATAAAATAAAAAATACAACAGTATATTTTTTATAGTTTAGTTTTCTAAATATTACTTTTGTAATACTTGCTATATAACTTCATTTGGCCATATCAACCCATATTGTTTTGATAATCTATGATCTAGGGATAGTGCTGAAGTGCAGCACCCATTAACCCTAACAAATGCTGTGTAAGCATGTCAATTGCTGAAAAGTTCCCCTGAAATCTTAACACAGAACAAAATGAACAAACCAAGAAACAATATGATCACAGTTACAGTTGTTATTCTATGAATAAAAATTACTATTGCAAACCTGAATAATTAGAAAGCATAGACACAAACAATCAGACCTCACAATCAAGTTTTCTTTTTTTTTAGCATTTGTATCACTGTCTCTACATTTCATAATATAATTTAATTTTTATGTACAAAATTTCCTAAAGGGCATAAATGCATTTCAGCTCTATGCAGTGGTAATTCAGTTTTAAACCATGCATAAAAACTCAATAAACAGCAAAATGGTAATAAGTTGTATATGGGCTGTGACCTTTTCTAGATATTTTTCAGTATTTTTTAAACAGTTAAGAAACACTCACTGAAATAGGTTGAGAGAATCTTAGTCTACTGTTTACTTTAGAAAAAATGACTGTTTATCAAATGGACTTGAATTGATAATAATATGATAGTTCATGCTTGAGAAGCCTCACAATTGCCAATGTGAAGAACTGGATATTTTCTCACTGGCGTAATCATGTGGAGAGTGGATTGCATTTACACTTTGCATGACCTTGAAAACAATTTCACAGACCAATATCAGAAACATTTTTTTAAATATTGCTGCTGCTGCAAAGCACGCAGACTAGACAAATAAAAATAAAAAAATAAACATAGTAAATTAAACAGTTGCGCTCCTCTTAATTTTTTTCAGTTTTTTAGGGCCAAAAAAAGACCCATAATTAACATTTCAAATATAGTTTTTGTAAGACATTTCACAAAAAAAAAGATATAGCATTACTTATTTCTCATATATAGTAAGCCATAATTTGAATTATTAACGCTTTTTGTAAATGTACATTTAAATATTCATTGAGATCCCTTGATTCCTTGATTCCCTGATCCCAACTTGCAAAGATGCTACATTTGATTTACAAGCTGTGGTTGTGTGTTGGATATTTTCAGTAGCTTTGACTTCTTTGTTGCACTATATATTACTAAATTTACAAGAATATATTTTTTCTTATTGGCATTTTCCCTTGAATGTAGTCTATATCTGCATATTTTTGTCATTCTCTGTATATTTTTTCCCCTACATTGCATAAATATTAATGCAGCTTTTTCTTTCCTTCTTAGAATCAGCATTTGTCTGTGCTATATTTATTGATCTGTTACTCAGCAATTCTAGTGTCTTCCTTGAAGAAAACCCAAAGAGGTCTTTATTTTCCCTCTGTTCATACTTCTGTTCATACTTCAGTGTTACTGTGATGCTATCCAGAATTTTAAAATATTTATTGCAACTAGAGCTAGGAGAAGGTTCATGGAGAATGCTCTGTGAAAGAAAGAAGAGAAATCTTGCTTTCTGATACCATGAACAAGAAGGCTATGTGTGCGGTGGAAGAAAACAACATGGGTTTACATGCAGCTACAAAGTCCCTAAGCCCTAAATAGTAATCAATTTCATGTTTGGATTTCACCTACTTGTCTTTTTTCCAGCTGAATTTCTGATTTTACCTGTTTTCAATAAAGCCATTACAGTTCCTCTTATCTATATGTAGTTACATTCCTATTTAGTCCATATTTTTTATGTATTTTTGTGACATTGTTCCCATATTTATTCAAATCTATCAACACTATGGTTGTAGAAATGCTCCATTATATTTTAAAACTGAATGGTTTATCATAGTACTAAAGAAATATTCTTGATCCAAAACGGGGATTGGAGTCATCAACCTGTTTAAGATTTGCCAGTTTTGAACAAGACCTTAAAGCAGTTTCCCAATTATATCACTATTTAGTAGGAAACACATTCTGAGAAATAGCAATCTACTTTTCAATCATGTTACAGCACCGAGTCTGCTATAGTTACAGTTTATAATGATTTATTAATGCAGTTTGGTTTTGGTTGCTCAAGCATTTTCATTTTCCTTGATCTGAATGCTGTCTTTGACGCTGTCGATTATAACAGTCTGCTTGATCATTTATGAAATTATGTAGGATAAGCTGGCGCTACTTTCAGTTGGTGTCAATCTTATTTATCAAATATGTCTCCATCTGTGTCATTACATATTAGCTTTTTTCTGTACTACCTAGGCACATTGTCAGGTCCTTCAGTTTTTACACAAACTCATTTTTACTTAGTACATGGTACAGTATTTCTTTTAGGTAACTAACTCTATTCATCATTAAGATATTTATTCCTTCATGTAAGGTAATCAAGAATATAGAATATTGGCTTTATACAGCTGTAGAAAAAACTACCAAACACTAGAAGGAACATATTTGTTTTCTGAACAGGGATACGCACACCGAGAAACATGTATGTATGTTCTGGGGTAGTAGTAAAAATGTTTATCTTCTTTAGATGAAGATAATCGGGATAATATTATGGCTTTGAAAACTGTCTAAATCTGCAAAAGACACTCTACAAGGGAAAATGATGAGAGTTTATACAATTCTAAACCTACTTATATAATTCTGGATATTTTTCATTACAAATACAATCATTATTAATAATTAAGACAAACAATTAAGGACAAATAATTCTTGTAGAAATACACAAGGCAGTACACAGTAATCATCAAGTTTCACTTACAATATCACAGTGTTTATTTGTTTGTAGAAAACTGGGTGCATCCCTTTAATATGGTTTATATCAAGTATCTGCATTTATATTAATTCAAGATGCACATTTACTTCAGTGGTAATATTAGCGGTTGACGCCTGGCACATGTCCTAGAAGTAACACATGATCTCTTACTGTTCTTCTTGAACAACAAAATGTTTAGGCCACTCCACATATTTATTTTCACATGGCAGGTTTTTCCCTCTATGAAACTGTTATATGTAATGGGGAAAAATTGCTTTTGTAATCAAGACATGAGCTGTCACCCAGAAAATACATTTGCCTGGTTCCAGTTTAAGCCTTCTTCATACTTCCGAATTGCAGTGGAACACTCAAACAAAACACTACGCTGAGCCGAAATGTGTAGAATAACCAAGATAACTCCACGTTGCTTTGTCACCATGGTAACTATGTCTTGGGTCTACGCTAATAACTTCGTCTGGCACAACGTTGTCAGCTGTAGACGTTTGGGAATTTTTTAATGATACTGCTTAGACCACCAAAGGCCCTAATGTAGACACAGCAATTCTGAACACAAAAAATGTCCTCTTCTCATACAGCTTATTTTGTGTGGGAAGCTGGTATATACTATATCACATCACAAGAAACATATTTTTGTCAGTAAAAGCTTCATCTACATTTAGAGCTTTCACTGAAATAGATGTGTTAGCAATCCTTCTCTAAATTAACTAGTCCTTAGCAGTATAAAGAATTTAAAGACAATCCTGAGAATGCCTTGAAAGGATACTGCTTTCTGCAGCTCTTTTGTCATGATTTTCAGGTGTGTGCTTTTCTCTACCACCCCTGCAGATTGCGTAATATAGATTGCATACTGATAATGCAGGCTGTTATCTGTAGGCGTTCCGAAATAATGAACAGTCCACCGTAACAGCTTTCCTTACAAATAACTACCAACAGCCAGCTTCAGTCTGCTTTTTTCTTTTTTGAACAAAAAAAATTATAACATTTCTAAAATAGAAATTTACCTCAAGGCTTTTAAATCCGTTCTTGAGGACCTAAGGGTGCCTTTCAAGTCCCATTCATTTCAACTTCTGAATTATATTTAGTCCAAAAATGGCCATCTTTCTTGAGGCTAGATGGTGCCTGGACAAGTACAAATGCTTGTCCTGAAGCTACAAGAATTTTTACCCAATATTCCAGTCCCTACAGAATCAAATCTAGTCACGACATGCTCTAATGTCTGTATTTTACATATCCATAAGTGAGAGGCAGAAAAAGGCTAGGTTATAGCACATAAGGAAGCATGTTTTACCCTCTTGAGAGTGTGTCTCCATCGCATTGTAATAATATTTATGTCTGATCACATCTTCCTCTGAGAATTGCTATGAGAAAGCTATGCAATGTGCTGGGTAAGTGAGGGTTCTGGGTTTCTTCTCAGATTTAGTTTGCTTCAGCTACTTTTTCAGCAGTAACTCCCTTTCTGTTACAGGCACCTCTATGTACACAGTAAGACAAATCTCAAAACTGGGGGGAAAGAACTGTGTTTAGTAATGCATTTTTTCCCTGACTCCAATCCACTGCCTTTTCCTTTGTTCCGTCAGCATGGCTCATGGGGTTTCACTCAGCTCTCTAATTGCTGCAAAAGCTGTACTCATTGTTCTGGTCTCTTCTTCAGTTTAAACTAGTTTGTAACTTTTTTGAGTCCTTAATGTGTAATTGATCCACATCTAGCAGAGGATTTTCCTTACGGAAGTCATGCTTACATTCACTCAGATACTGTAAAGAATTCTGGAAAACTGAGAGGAGTGGACTTTAGATGATAGTTTGCACAACAACCAATTGAAGAATTACTGCAAGCTTTAATTTACTATTGCAGTAAATTAAATGTATATTAATTTACTGATGTATATTAGTACATTAATGATTATGGCATTGCTGTTTTCACTTGTTTGTCTTTCTTTCTAAAACAGTGATTTCTAGGAAGATATCCATAGGAACATGCAGAAGGATATAACATCCTCCCACCACCACCACCAAGGCTTGCCTCTGTCTACCAAAGGAATTATTCCAATATATCATTAGTCACCTTGGGTTTAATTTGGAAGTTATTCCTTGGTGATCTTAAGGGATATCAGCATACTTAATCTATTGGTCCTTTTCCCTGATATTGTCAGCTGACTCATTTAAAAAAACAAGCTGTAGGAAGAGCCCTTTCCACCACTCTTGTTTATAAAAGAAAGTGATGTAAATTATTATAATTTTTCCTCATAAGAAACAGCTTTAACATAAGCACAGGGTGGTGTGGTTAGAGTCAACTTACAGTATTTGTACTAAGAGGAAAGGAAATGAAAGTATAAAAAGAAATAAACATTAAAAATATACAAGCTCATAAAATAAAATCAAAATGAAATATCAGAAAAAGAAATCAGAATGTCCGCATTTTCATTATATATCCTTATTTTTAGAGGTGTCATTTAATTTTTAAAACTCTGTAAAGAATAAAACCTAGCATATGAAGTATGACATTTCAGTCTAGAAACTAATTTTATTACATATATATATGTTAGGAAAAATTAATTTGTGTCATTCTTTTTTAATACTACATGGTTGAATGAAAGGTGGCATTAAAAACTGGAATCATTTCAGTCTGTGATTTTGAGGAGAAGTTATTAGCAGAAAAACTATCTGTAAGAAGAAATCTACTTTAAGATTCGGGCTTTCTTAATAAGTTTTGAGTAATAAATGTTTCTACACTTATAGTCTGGTACAACTTACTGCACTTGGTATTATTGTTATTATATCTTAGCTTTAGAATAATAGAATAGTATGTGTTGGAAGAGACCTTTAAAGGTCATCTTGTCCAACGTCCCCTGCAATGATCAGGGACATCTTTAACTAGATCAGTTGCTCAGAGCCCACACCAGCTTGACCTTGAATGTTTGTGGTGTCATAGTTTCAGTTGGGATAGAGTTAACTTATTTACTAGCAGCTGGCATATGTTTTGGATTTGGGATGAAAAATACTTTTGATAGCACACTGGTGCTTTCAGTTGTTACTAAACTCTCAAAGTCTTTACTGCTTCTCATACCATGTCACCATCAAGGGCTGAGAATGCACAAGAAGTTGGAAGAAGACACAGCCAGGAAAGCGACTCCAACTGACAAAAGGGCTATTCCATACCATGTGACATTGTGCTCGATAAATAAATAGGGGAAGAAGAAAGAACAGGGACAATGTTTGGTGTGATGGTGTTTGTCTTCCCAAATAACTGTTATGCATGATGGAAGTCTATTTTCCTTGAAATGGCTGAACTCCTGTCTGACAATGGGAAGCAGTGAATTAATTTCTTGTTTTGCTTTGCTTAAGTGTGTGGTTTTTGCTCTACCTATTAAACTGTGTCTCAATCCATAAGTTTTTCCTCACTTTTACTCTTCTGATACTCTGTCTTATCCCAGCTGGGTAAGTGAGATGCATGGTTCTAGTTTCTGGCTGAGGTTAAACCACAACACATGGATGGAGCATCTGCCACCTCTCTGGGAAATGCGTTCCAGTGTTTCATCACACTCATTGTAAACAATTTCTTCTTTAGGCTAAATTTACCTGTTTTAGCTTAAAACCAGGAGGATCTGTTCCATGATCTTCCCAGACACAGAAGTAAGGCTGACAGGTCAGTAGTTCCCAGGGTCTTCCTTTCTTCCCTTTTTAAAAATGGGTGCAATGCTTCCCTTTTTCCAGTCATCAGGGACTCCACCTGACTGCTATAACTTTTCAAATTTCATGGAGAGTTGCTTGGCAACTACATCAGCCAATTCCCTCAGGACTCTGAGATACATGTCATCAGGTCCCATAGACTTCTCTGTGTTCAGGTTCCTCAGGTGGGTCATGCACCCAACCTCCTCTTAGAGCAGGAGGGACTTTACTCCCCTCATCCCTGCCTTTGTTGCCATCCACTCAAGAGGTGTGAGAAGAGAGGTTGCCAGTGAAGGCTGAGGCAAAAGGGACTATAGTCTCACTTTAATCCCTTTTTCTTTGCTAATAATTTTGCATTTGACTGCCGTACGCTTGAAAAGAACACAGGATATTAGAAAATGTGCTGGTATGTTATGAACAGAGCCATCACATCTCACATAATGAACACAAGACTCAGACACGTGGCATTTGGTTTGCTCCTTCTCACAGCAACACTTCCGTACCATACGTTTTTACAGTGAAAAAACAGCTCGTTTGTCATACTTTGTGATCCCACATGCCAATCACAACTGCATGCCTTAGCTGTGATCTGTCAAACAGTTATGCCTGTCACATGGAGGTCAGAAGAAGGAGAAATACCTCGCTGTTATGCTTCAGCTAGAGGAAAGAGGGAATGAGATTAACATAGCTGATCAGCCTTAGAGAAACTCCACCCCAAGGTAACATCATCCATCTGGAAGCTAATGTTATTACACTGTTTCACCACATGAATGTACTGAAGACAAAGAAATTTTAGTGGCCACTGAAACAGACTGTATTTTCATGCAATCTTTTAAAACAAAGCTACCAAGCAAAATACTTATGCAGGTACACTAGAGGACTCTGAAAGGAGGCTACAATTTTTATTGTTGGAATGCCACAGAAGTTTCAAACTACTGATGATTTGGCTGAAGCAGAAATATAAGCAAGGAATCCAACTTTCCGCAGAATATTGACAGTACAGTTTACTGTGCAGACTCGTACATAATCACTAGCATAACTACACATTCATTGCTACCATTCCTTGGAGAATGGCAATCAAATATTGCTGGCCAATGTGGCAGTCAGAGTTCACAGAGAAGCAGAATTCACATAACAAATTTCCTCTGATCACAAGGAAAAAAAAAAAGAAGTTATATACATAATCCTAAAATGTCTGACTATATTCCTGGTCTTATATTTTGCCAATAAACATCTCCTGCCTTTCCTCTCCAGCTTTATATGTAAATAACTCCATTTCCTGTATGATCAACAATGTTTCCCTGGCTCCAAAATTATCATCTGAATATCTGAATGGTTTTCAATATTGTTAACCTACCTGGTGATCAAAATAATCTAATTTTTTTCTATATATGAAACTATCAGTCACTTCACATTTATTCTTCTGTTCCTTAATGTATACATATAGGGAAGAAAAAAAAAAAAAAAGAGAGAGAATGAAGACATAGCTTTAAAAGACATGTCTTTTAAAGGACATGAAGATTACAGTTCTCAATGAACAGCAAACTGATTCCATACAAGCCTTAATATAGGAAAATCGACTAAATCACAAATTCTTTGCTAAATGAGTATCCCTGTGCTCTTGACTGTCCAAAAGGGTTAGGTGAATTGTAAGGAATTCAAAAACTTTAGGATGAGGATTTAAACTGCTGAGTTTGGTAACTTTGCAATGAATTTTTCAGAAGAGTTTGGGATTAAAAAGAACAAATGCTGTTGAAAATACAAATAATCCAAATTATTTGGTTAAAATAATGTAGGTGCTATGACATTTCTGAGTAAAACATCTAGAATATAGACAGACATTTTAAAGAATAAGAACTTGAATGGGAAGTGAGATTCACAACTCTAGACAGCTCCAGTATTCCTACATTGTTATTAAATATAAATGGTCCTATAGATGAAAATATAGAAGTAAAAAAGTCACCAGAATGCCTAAGAAAAATGTACATGTTTTGTGATTTGCTTCTCTGCACTTATGATCTTAAAAATCCATAGTGTTTTAGTGGGTTCTGCTAGTAGCACTTTTGATAATTCTACTTACACATTTGTAGTTATTGACCTATCCCTTAGTTTTTGATATTTTCTGAACCATAACCACCACATTAATCCTGTAAATAAATACCTGGTTAATTTATAAATTATCTATTGCCACTTATTATTTGTTTGCACAGTGCCTATCAGCATGAGCCTTTAATAGGTGTTATTATAATTTGTGTAACATACTAGTAGTAATTTCATTAATTAATATTTCCTAGAAAATAAAATAAAATTGATAATATGTGACATCTTCCACAAAATAATTTTTTTGCAAGTAAAGAAATGTGAAACTTTCTTGCAAGTCTGAACTACAACATGATGTCCACGTACCTCAAGTGACAAACAGCAGACCTTCACTAAGACCTCTCTTCTGTCTTCACATAAGGAAAAACACAGCATAAATTAATCTCCTTCATGGCATCACTCAAAGGTAGTTGTAACTTTAGTGGCATCAACAAAATTGGAGACTGAAACACCTGCATGCATTCAGTTTGTAATGTAGTAGCCATTTAAGAGAGAAGTATGAGATAGGTCACAATTGAGATTTTGACTATTTCTTCTAATCTGGCTTCCCCTTTGGTTTTAAGATATCAGTCAATGAATATGACAAGCTATAAACAATTAGATTAAATCTAAAAAAAAACAACCCAAAACATCCTGCTTAATATTAGTTTCAAGGATCTGAGGAACGCACATTGATAGTTTAGGGAATCTTCTAAATCAGGAAAGTAAATAGTTAATTTATGTCTTCCTTCAACAAGACTCAGGAGCCTAGAAATTCAGGACAAAAATCTAAAAATTCCAATTAATTTCCACTACGAAATTACTTATACCTTTAGAAATTTATACAACAGACATCATATATTTCATAATAAACTTAATTTTAAAGTAAAAGCTTGAATAATATTTCTGGAGGACTTGAAAGAAATGGCTGTTGATCTAATTTGAACTTTTAACAGCCTACCTAATAAAAGTCTCTATTATGCAATCAGTTCCCACCCTAAATTCAATCCCATATACACAAAAACCACAAATACAAACAACGTCTTACAACAAACATGTAGTAGTCTCATCTTTCTTTTTGTTAATTTTATTTCCTTGTCATTCCCACATCTTATCTCAGCTTTGCCTGTGTTTTCCTAGTCACATACAGTCCTAACCTATACTTTCCCTGAGTTTTTCAAAACTTTCTTTTCCCAACTTGTTCCCATATCTGCCATTATTTGTCTTCATCATTGCACAGTCACATTCCCATCCCTAGCTTCACATCAACTTGTTTCCCCAGCATTTTGACATTTACCAGCATCAAGCCTCATGGCTTCTCTTGCCCACATTCCACCCTAACATGTTCAGCACTTTATCTCCTCACATTCCCAAACTAAATAGTTCTTTACATTATTTTATTTATTCATTTTTGTTTTGACTAATTGCTATGTTTTACTCAGAAGATGAACATAGTATAATAATGTATCTTGGCAGATTATTGTCAGTTCTTCAAAGACAGGTGGGGAATAAAGACTATTTACATTAATTTCTTTCTACTTGCAAAGCCTGTGTTACCTATATTGTCCTTGGCTATCGTGAAAGATTCATAGCATCATAGACACTGTGGCAGGAATATATCAAAATGTATAGTAGGTTCCTCCCTCATGGCATTCTTGATGGAGAAATTTCATTGATCCAGACTCAAGGACAGAAAGCTCTTCGAGAAACTGCTTAACAGCAATTCTTTATGAAGATAACTAGAATTTTACCATTATTTGTTTCAGAAAGAATGGGATCAAGCTAAGATAAACCCAAAACTGTTTTTTACTGTAGTCCAGAAAAATCAGAAAGATTCTTATGCAGAAAAAATTCTGTTTACCTTTTAACACATTAAGATTGATGTCCAATATACAACAAAGTGAGCTGAATCAAAAAGAGAGTCTACAGTTTAAAAAAGTTTCTTAGTTAATTCTAGGATAACTTTTTAACAATGCAAAGGTTGTTCTTAATAAAAACATTGGATTTATAGCTCTGTTTTTCATATTGTTTATAAATAAATAATTTTGTAAATCAAGGCATTCTTTTTACAAGAAAATTTGTTTTTGTTTCTTTCTTTGTTTTTTTATATAACATATCCTTCTGTAAATTTTCTTGTATTTTATAAGCCCTTCCTGACTCAAAGCAGTATGGAAAAAACGGGACTTTCAGTTAACTGAGACCATTTCAGACTGGAAATTTCCAGAAAGATATGATTTCCCTTTTGAGGTGTTTAAAATTCATACCTTTCAAAATATGGCAGTGGATTTTAATTAAGCTAACATTAGTCCTCATGTCAAGAGGAAAAATCACTGTAAAGCTTTCTCTCTTGACCTTTGAAATAATAGTTAACCTTAGCATAAGGAGGCACTTTAAACAAGACTGGAATTAGGGGATATCAATTGTGCTGAAAACAACAAGATTGTATCTGACAAGATTATTTGCCATAAAATTTACTTTCTTGCTTGTCCATCCATCTAAACAAAGACGTATGACTAAGTTGAGTCTTTATCTGACTGTCTCTGTTTCCCAGGTTCCAAACCTCTGAGTTTGTCAGCTAGACATTTGCAGGGGTACTGGAAACAGCTCTGGGACCATCTCCTTTATTTTCTTAAGTGTGAAATAAGAAAGTATGAAAATAGTTGAACGTTTTGTTTTTACCTGTTAGCTTTCACACTCGCATGCAGAATTTACTTTCATGATATGACTGTTTCTATCTTCTCATGCCTTTCAATAGTCACCAGTAAAAAAAGGCCCATTATACTCCTGGTATGAAATTTTACATACCAACACCCCAGAGAGCTGCTGCGTTCATGAAAGCTAATGGCTTGACTGAAATTGATATGAATTTCTAGAGGGAAAGGATTTGATGTTTGCCAATTACTACATTTTTTTTCCATTCTTATGCTTTGTGTCTAAATATAATTATTTAATATCTGTTTCATCACAAAATCGTACTGTGATTTGGAATATATTTTTCTAGGTTTCTTATTCAGATATGGTTTCCTCCTCGTAACATTTACTATCAGTGGCAGATACAGCATTTTCAATTCTTCTTTGGAAGAATTTCAATAGATATTATCAAAGATAATTTACACATTTGCCATTGTTTTATCATGCTGATGGTTACCACAGTTGAAAGACAACAGTGGAGGATACAGATCTAGGTTCAATGCCACTCACTTTCTCCTTTCTACTTCCTGTGCCATGTTTTTTTATTTAGAATGCCTTTTTTTTTTTTTTTTAAATGGCATCTGTTTCCCATCATATGCCAGGACCACGTGTTCTTTGATCTTGTTACATCTCTACATTCCACTATAAATAGATAATAACAAATAGTATGACAAACATTTGATACAAGAAGCCTGATGAGGACTGGACTTCTGCAGTGGAAAATGAGCTCAAATACAAGTTTTGGGCTAAAAACTCACATAGAAGAGTATTATATCTAAAACCAAAACAAAACGAAACAAAACAAAACAAAGAATATGTTTTTTGTGGAAACTCTTCACAATATTCTTGTTAATTTATAAAACCTAATAACAGCTTGGAAAATTAACAAAATAATAGAAAAAAAATCCAAGAAAAAATCAAAGACAAAATATCATAGGTTCTGAAGACTTTCTGTACTAGAACACAAAAAGATAATAACTTTCACAAGCATTTATATTGTCTGTTACATATCTACGTAGTCATGAATTGAAGAAGCAGCTGAAAGCATTCCCTGAGGAAATAAGTCAACGGAGAACTGACAAGCAATAACAATTGGATTCAATCACCCCTGTAAGGTACATACCTCATATTCAATAAATTTAGGGAAAAAAAGAGTTCATTCCTCGAAAATCATATAATTCAGGACTGCTGAAAGGGTCATCCAAAGGAAAAAACAAGACTCCAGTATGAATCACCTTTTAATGAATAGAGAATCTTGGAACAAATAACAGAAACTTCATCTCAAGGAAAAAAACATTATCACAAGAATACGATGGTCTGAAGAAACCCATAATTTTGCAAGAAGATGGTATCATGACTCCTGGTTTCCAATATGTTACATAAAATCTTTTATAACTAATATTGGAGACTAATGCTGCTATTGAAAATAATTTTTAATGAGTCTTGAAAAGTTAGTTTATGTCAGTGTCTCATGTTATTTATTAACTACAGTAAAACATACTGAAATTTAATTTGAATTTAGGTTTCATTAATGTTTCCTGTCAATACAGATTCCTTAACAAGCTGGTGAGTTATAGGATACAATAAGGCTTTAAAAAAATGCTGCTATTGTGTCATATATCCGTAACTGTGTTAAAACTTATTGTTACTTAGTTTATTTCTCAGATTACTGAACTTGTAAATTGACAGAAAAAATTCTTTAAGACAAACCAAACACAATCATGTACATTTTTCTGGCCACAAAACATTTGTATTGTCTATAATAATTAAACAAAATCAATACATAAACAATAAACATAATCATCTGACTTCAATTTCCTCTGACGGGGATTTTTATTCAGGCGATTATTTTATTTGCTTCTTAAAGTGCATATAAAATTAAAGTGTCTAAAAAAGAAGGAAAATGAATCTTATTAAAAAAACCCAACAACAGCAAAAGAAAACAAAGGAATCATAAAAAAAAAAATAAAAATAAAAAAACCCCATCATAATATCCTGTATTCTTACCAACAGGCAAGGAATAAACTAGTGAGATCAAATGGTAAACTTCAATGAGGTATTCCAGTCCAGAAAATATTTAGCAGAAGTAACAAATCGGATACTACTGAAAATAGCAATTAGGAGCATTTAGAAAAAAACAATTAAGAATATTAAAGGTTATGCAGTGGATTTCAATCATCCAATAGCTATAAGAGCAAAAAAGAAAAAGAGAAGCTTTCTTTTTTTTTTTTCCTGCCTCAGTGAAAAAAATGCTAAAAGTCTGCAAAAGAGGTCAAGGTGCTGACGGATTAAGAGGCATTAAAAGGGCAGTTAAGCCAGTTAGGGGAGATAAACACATTGCCATAGACCTAATGGATTATTTTTTCTTTTTTTTTTTTTTTTTTTTTTTTTTTAGTTAATCTCAACAGCTGATAAAGTGGGAAAACATCGAGGGCTCAATTCAGTTGCCTAAATGTACTACCTGTAGATATGTGGTGCCTGAGGGCATTCAGGATAGTCACAAAGGTCTGAAAGGTAGGAAGCAGGACTGCCTGGGGGTACTGCCCTTCCACAGAGGTAGCTGGAGGCCAGGGCAGATTGGCAAGGCTGTGGGCATGGCATGGAAGTTTCTGTTTAGGCAACTAGACTCATTGTCTTACTGATGATAAAGTTGCTATGCCAGGTTTTGGTGCAAAATTTCAGATGGACCTATAGTTTACTGATCATCTGTCATGAACCCCAACTCCACTGTTTTACCCTGAGGAGGACAATTTCAGGAAATCTTGCATTGGACACAAGTAGATAAATTTAATTTAAATTTATTGTCAAAACTGGAATATTTTTGTGTCACACTGAAAGATCAGGTGAACCAGACAGTCCAAAACAAAGTAACTTGAAAATAGGGGATTAGTTATAGATCATCTTTGGATAAAATTTAACACCTTTTCTTGTTTCTTTGCTTTTAAGTAACACAAAGTGTGACTAAAAGCTGGGGAACAAACAAAAGACAAAAGAAAGGATTCCCAAGTTGAAACCTGGATGCAGTCCTGAGTAATGTGCTCTAGGCAATCCTGCTTTAGCAAGGGAGTTGGACTAGACGATCTCTTGAGGTCCCTTCCAACTCTGACAATTCTGTGATTCCGTGAAACATGTTTTCTATTTTGTGTATTTTGGAATAAAAAGACATTTCTTTACTTTTATCTGACTTGTTGTTCCAATGGACTCCAGCATTAAGTAGAAACGTGTTTCCTTCATCCATACTCATCATTCCTCAACCATTTGCTACAACTCTTTCTGAATAGCAAGATCTGTATATTAACTGTGTAGATATATACTTATTTAAACCAAGAGCCTTAAATCTGGTTGTGTTGAGAAAAAAATTAGTACATGTACTAAAATATACTTTTACAAATTTATCATCCTTGGCAATTTCTGTTTCAGAGTTTCTAAAATACAACAGCAAAAGGATAAAAAGGAGGAGATGTCTGCTCATGAAACTAAAATTAACTCTGAAAACTCCTAATGTCATGATATAAATACAATGATTGTTACTAAAAAAAATAAAAAAAACCCGCAAAACAAAACAAACAAAAAAAAACCCAAACCCAAACCTGAAGAGTGGCTATAATTTAATCACATTCTGTTAAAATACAGTGCTGGTTGAATAGAAAATAAGAAAAGACAAACAATAGCAGATCTATGAACTCTTCTAATGTATTATAACAATGTTTAGATTCTAGTTTAGCCTCAAAAATGCAGTTGTGAGTGTTTCAAATATTTATTTCAGCATCAGTTAGAATTACCCCCCCCCTTTTCTTTTTTTTTAAGATAAATTTGGGTTTTGTTTTGTTTTGTTTCATTTTGGTTTGGCTTGGTTTTTTGTTTGTTTGTTTTGGGGTGGTTTGGGTTTGGGGGTTTTGGGGTTTTTTTCAATGGAAAATGTCACTGGAAGCTTGTGGAAAATATGCATCAGTAATATTTTGTTCACTTTCTCTGGTAATGCTTCTTTCCATTGCAGAGGCTTAAGAAAATAAGAAGTGAAGACATTTTTAATAGCCTGTTGTCCTACAGTCACTTCCTCACTTATAATCATTAAATGTTTGTCACTAGTTTTATTTCCCTTTCATATGATATAAGTTTCTCAATATAATTAAGAAAAAGAAAGATGTCCTAAAATTTAATTCTTAGGTTAGTGGCTACTTTAAAATATCATAAAGTGGTTGCTATTAAAATGTAATTCAGCTTTCAATAGACCACTTTTGCCTGACACCTAATTTTTTTAGTGCTGTCTTGGGTAGTTGCTAGAAACAGTCCCCAGTGTAGATCCATCCTTGGACTGAAGCACAGATAAGAAAAGCTGGAAAATGAGCAACAGGAACAGCTTGCTGATGAAGTTGAATGAAGAGCTACTAATGATATTGATGACATTACTAATTACTTAGCAGGCAGAATTCTAAATGAGAATTAATCTGTCATCATGATATCATCAATCAGCTTCTTTTGCCTTGGGTAATAGCTTTGTGCTTGCTCGGTGTAATATAAACTTTGCTATATAACTCACTTTGTTTTATACATCTGTGCTTCCTAATTTTTAACTTTTAAAGTTTTGCTCTTCTAGGTATTGCACTGTTGTTTTAACAGTGTCCTATTTCAAAGGTTTTGTATTTTATGATCAAAACAGGTAATGACTTGAAAGACCACATAATCTCTGCCTCTCAAAACAAGCAATTGTTCAACAGATTGTTTTAAAAGGATCACAGCCTAAAGTCACACCATCCCCAATGCAAAAGGAAGCATATTCAAAATCAATACTTAAAAAGATTCAGATAGATTTCTAGAGAGATATTTTAACTAAAAATTTAGATATGTAAGTTCCTCTAAATGCAGGATGCAGGATCAAGTCACAGTTCCTGAGTGCTTGAGCAGAAGCAATCTCTTTGGCACTAATTTAAGAAAATCAATCTTTTCAAACAATCCAGTGTTCCTAATCCTTCAGTTTGTGAACCAGTATCACAGTCCCAAGAGTCTGGAAGCTCTATTATCTCTTCCAAACAGCTGAGATTCCTGGCTGAATCATCCTGTCAGAGAGGGATCTGGCCAGACTTTGCCAGCTGTGCACTCCAAGATTTTTCTCTGTCCTGTCCAATTTGGCATCTTTGTCTTTTTCATCTCCTTTCTGGATTCTTGAATTCCTGCTTTGGTTTTCACAGGGACACTTTCCATTTTTGTGGGCATATGCTGTGATCATTAGTGTTTTGCTCTGGAATAGGTCAAGTGTATCTGCTGAGTCATGAGGGAATGGCTAATTGTCCCCCTGGAAGTCCATAGACCTGTCAATGACTCACCCTGCCAGGCCTGTGTCTTGACAGTGGGGATTAACCCAAGAGTCACCCAGGGTCCTGAAGGTAAATGTTGTCACCACAGGGATCTGCTAACCAGCTGCAATTAGCCAAGGAACTACCAACCTGAATCAGCAAGTACACTGTCTTTTAATATGCTTATGGTACTATAGTCTAGTAATAGATGCAGCTTGGAGGTACCCTAGAACTTACTAAACAACCTAATGGATCATCTGACAGTTGGAAAGGTTTTCTGTGTGAGAGAATGTTAAAGAAAATGTGTTAAGTTGAGGCTATACCATTATGCCATCTCATTTATGCTGTTTTCCACCATTTTGATTAATACTTAGATTTTGACTAACATAAAAGGGATGAGGGATAGTATGTATAAAACTACAGTCTGTGGATGTTCTTGCTCTCCTTCACAGAAAAACAGAGACAGAAAAATTGTTAGTAGTGTTAACACTTTTTTTTAGTCTTTTAAAATTTGTTAGATTATAAATTTATTGATTTCCTCTCTATATAATTTATTCTACACGGTTGAGATGCAGTAGGTTTTATTTAGTTAAACAGCACAATCAAGAAAAAGCTATTTATGTATCTTCTAGTCAAAATCAGAGGAAAGATGTAGAAATTATTTTAGAATCTAAGAGCATTCCCCTATTAAGCAAATTCAGGAGAATTCAGGAGTTACACTTCAGTGAGTTTATAATTTTGTCATGGATTACATGAAGGTCATTAGTTTCTCCAGAACCCTTTGAAGTATATGTGTAACTTATACTTCATTTGCTTTAACTTCAATGTTTCACATGAAGTGATATTTCTGACTTTCATTTGCTTTATCTACAGTGTTTCACATGAAGTGATATTTCACAGAAGCTGATGCCTTTTATATTTCTTCTGTTTACAAATGTCGGATAGATTAAAAAATAAATATATGTATATACTGAAATAATTAGGTATGTTTCAAAAAATTAATAGTCATTAAGGAGGTAATCCCCAAGATAGTTTTACAAGTATTAGGGTGTATTACAGAATTCTTAAAGCACTCTACACTTGCACTGTCTCCAACTCTATGAAAATGGAAGAAGGGGATTTTTCTCTTTCTTCAACAGTCTAACTGCTTACAATAATTGCCCGGGGTGGAGTTCAGAGTGTGTCCTCTGAAAATCTGAGTTCAGGAAGCTCCTACAAAGTAACATAGAAAATGGCATCCTAAACCTCATCAGAATCGTACATGGAGAAGTCTTTCACAGAACTCTCCCAGAGGGAAGGATTGCATCTTAAAACAGCAAATGTATCATTGTAAATCTGAACTGCAATTCTAGACAATTGTGTTTGAGGGTGTTTGAATGTTGCATTATCTGCACGTTGACTTGCTCTGTGTATTGGTGGCAAAACAGACGAAGTTTGACACTCTACATCTGACCCTCCTGCATATCTGTTTCCAGCCACAGCCATTGTAAGCTCTTTCAGAGCAGAGTAAAAGGCATCCATAACATATGCAAGCCAAACATTCTTGTTAAATATGGCAATTTTAATTGTGGATTTGTTTTTCTGAATAAATAGATGGTGTTTTCCCTTCCTGTATGAGAGGGATGTACCAATTTCATTGGAGACTGAATTATATTTGTTATTGGGCCAATACATGCAGCTTAATGGGATAGATGGCAGAAATTTCTTTCTCAATATATGTAGGAAGGTTGCTTTGGCCTCTTAAGTCTCTAATATTGTCGCTTATTCAAAGACACCTCACAAGCTTTTAACCTCAACTTAATTAAAATATATATCAATTGACTTCCATTATTTCAGCATCAGAGAGTATTATCATGCTGTCATTATCTTAAGTAAATGGGTTTGTTTTACATAACGTACAGTAATTATAATAGTCTCCATTAAAAACATATCTCTTCAAATTATTTTAGCCATAGGTAAAGAGGAAATTTCTTTATACATATATTCCAATCAACCTTTCTGTAACTGAGGATTTTTCCATTTGAAAAGCTTAGTAATTTTTTTTTTTAATGTAAAATATATGATAGTTATTAGAGAAATACCGTAATTTATTTCAATAAAATCTTTCCTGGAACATTTCAAACTGAAGGTCAGTATGAAACAACCTCTGAAAGAAGACTTTTGTCCTTAGAAATTCTTAATAAATTCTTAATTATTAAATGTAATCTAATGGGGTAATGGTAATGGATTACTTTCTTTTCTATGTTACAGATATTTTTTTAGATGTACCCTTCTTTGATTTTTTTTTTCCTGTACAAATATATTGTTTAATCTTTGAAAAGATAATTTAAAACTTTAATATTTTATTCCCTCACATATTTGGATTATACCTCATTATTTTCCCCATTTCTTTTCTTCACATTCAATGCATTCTAGTCTACCAAACATTTCCCATTTACTGGTAAAAGAACAACTCACATCTCCAACAGGGATATGGGTCCATCCTTCTTTACCTATTGGTTTGTTTTTCAAAAATCATCTCTGGACAAATGTACTGGTTTTCTGGTTTAGAATAATTCTTCTGCAAAAATACCTTATTTAAATTTTCTTCAGCTCCAGCTTTGCAATTACTTCCTATGATTCCAGTGGGAAATTTCTCAGCAGGTTGGCTGACAACCTGTTTTTGCCATTGTCTATTGTTATGACTAATGATCATTATAATCTCATTATTTCTTCAGGGATATACTGGGGGATACCTCTCTTGGCTTCACCTTTTACTTAGATTGTAAACTATTTGCCCAATGAACCAACTCGATCAAGCTCATCAATAATATTAAAATAGTATGAAAATACGATTTTTGCTTTCTTTTATTCATAACCATTTAGACAGCAGATTCAGAGTCTGTACCACAGTGGTACATAGTCACAAGCACATTATATTTATGATACAAAATGTCTTCTACATACTATGTTCTTAGTCTTATAGATTAGTCTTGTATAAGTACTGGTTTTGACTGCATTGAACTGAACTGCATTATATTGACCAGGAAATAAATATATCAACTTCAGTGTTCAAATTTGCAAAATCATTAAAACCTAAGGTAACATACTGACATATTTTTTCAGAATCTTTGACACTCAGGTTGTGTTGTTTCTCCCCATATTTTTCCAATCTTACACTTAAAACACATGACACTTTGCACTTGCTTCAATAGTGTTCTTTGCAAAAAAAAAAAAATTTAGTCAGTTACTCTTCTGAATGTCACAGAATGTTCTTGTAATTCCCTCACTGTCACAGTCAGTCTGGGGCTTTTTTCCTAAACATTACATGGAAACTATTGAAGTTCTGGCATTTCCTCACCTCCCTGTTTCAGGCCAAGGATAACCTAACTGATGTTCATCACAAGAAAATAATTTTAAGAAACTAACTAGCATCCAAATCAGGGGAGCAGCATCTTGATAATTAACAGTGATGTTTTTTCCAATATTATTCTCGCACTGAAAACTAAGTATTTGCAGTTTGCCAGATTATCTAAAAATTATTTAACACTATACAGGAATCAAGATAAAATTATGCCCAACAATACCATGATTAATAAAACAGTTGCTAGGTTTTGAGAATGCCTTATGGAAATAAAACAAAGCTGGGCTTAAAAAGACCTGCACTTATTTCCATCCCACAATTTTTTAAAAACCAGTTTAAAGTGGCAGGATGCTGACACACTCTGAAAATCATATTTCATATAATTAAATCTGTTAAGTAAGCAGCTATATAAACACAAAGAAGAACACTGAGTTTGGTTTTTTGTTTTGTTTGTTTACCATGACCTATGCATAATGCTCCTTTAAAAAGCCTGCAGCTGTGCAGCAGCGATAAAAAGACTGCCTTTCTGCCTTGTTCTGAGAAGGTGCATCTGGAGACAGGGGCAGGTTGCTCTCCCATTGGAAGTGACTAAGAAAGCCAGAAAGAGGGCAAGGAACATGGGTTATGGAATCGGGGAACAAGGGAATTGTCAGAGTTGGAAGGGACCTCTAGAGATCATCTAGTCCAAAGTCCCCTGCTAAAGCAGGATTGCCTAGAGCACATTACTCAAGACTGCATCCAGGCGGGTCTTAAAGATCTCCAGAGAAGAGGACTCCACAACCTCCCTGGGCAGCCTGTTCCAGTGCTTGGTCACCCTCACCGTAAAGCAGTTTTCCCTCATATTTGAATGAAACCTCCTATGTTCCAGCTTGCTCCTCATCCTGTCACTGGGAACCACTGAAAAGAGTCTGGCTCTGTCCTCCTTCAACCCATCCTTTAGATACTTATAAGCTTTAATAAGGTCTCCCCTCAGCCTTCTCTTCTCCAGGCTAAGGAGTCCCAGCTCTCTCAGTCTTCCCTCATAAGGGAGATGCTTTAATCCGTTAATCATCTTTATTGCCCTAGGCTGGTCTCTCTCCAGTAGTTCCCTGTCTCTCTTGAACTGAGGAGCCCAGAACTGGATGCAGTATTCTAGTTGTGGCCTCACCAGTGCAGAATAGAGGGGGAGAATGACCTCCCTTGACCTAATGGTCACACTCTTCCCTATGCAGCCCAGAATTCCATTGGCCCTCTTGGAAACAAGGACACATTGCTGTCTGATGGATAGTTTACTATCTACCAGGACCCCCAGATCCTCCTCCTCAGAAGTGCTTTCCAGCAGGTCTGCCCCTACCCTGTATCGGTGGCCTGAATTGTTTACGACAGGGAGATGGAGCTAAACATGCAGTGCAGGAAAGGTTGTAACACAGACAGAAGTTTGACTTCTGAAAGTAGGAAGTGGACAGTCAGGTCTGATATGTAATGTAACAGGAAGAAAAAATTATTTTTAGTAGGGATTTACTGGGGATTGTGTGGAACATACCTCACGTTTTGCAATCCCAAGCATTGCACACCATAACTGCTGCTCAAACATTGCTGCTTTCTTGGGAATGAATTATACACAGTTTTTCAGACATTCTGAAAATCATTTAACATTATTCAAACATTAAGCTACACAAACGTCTGGATATCTGCAGCCCAGAAGGATACTAAAAGTTGCTTGTCTAACTATAAAACTAGTGGGAGTCTCTTCTGCAATAACATGGCAACCAGGATGTTGCTTACAAACTTCCTCCAGTCCATTGTGTTTTACGCAGTAGAACTGAGTTATCTTTATTGGTTTTGTTCTTATCATAATTAAATATATACTTAGAAAATAAAAGCTCCTTCTTATTCTTAAAAAAACTATTCTAAGATAAAATGCAGGAAGATCTACCTCAAAGCTCTAGCCAAGGTTTCACTGCAACCTGTAAAGTCAGACACAAAAGGACCTTGGATACTCCCCCTTTAAAAACCAATCTGCATTAGAGAGTTAGCCTCGTAACAGCCTGTTTGCCAATTGCTGTCACTCATAAACCATATCCACTAGTCTCATTTTTTTAAATTATTATTCTTTTCAAAGATTAAGGAAGAAATACATTATCTCCAGACTTCATTCTAAACATTGACTTTCTTAAAGTTGAGAACACTGATATTTATACAATATGAAGAGACTTAATTGAGTACTGAGATGGTTTGAAGCAGAGTTGAGGATGTTGCTGTATGATTCCTCTCAGCTCTAGGGGGAAATATTTCATGATTAAATCCGCTGCTCTGCATGAAAAGGCTCAGAAAGTAGGTTTTAGAACTTGCCTTCTAATATTCCATACTGTTTTTGCTGGAATGGGATATGCCCAGAAGACAGTTTTCTAGTTGCTCACAGAGCTCATTGGTGGAGCAATCCGTATCCCATTAGTCCAAATAGTGTGTGTCTGTGTTACAGTCCCACATCGGTTTATCTCTTTCACTTTCATTCCTTCCTGTCTCTCTGTAGGCATTAAAGTCATTCTAGCTTCATTACATAGCCTTTGTGACTCTTTACCAGTCTCACCTATGACAAGTATGTGATCTTGTGGTGAAATATCTTCTTTGATATGTTAGATAGGGCAAGGAGGGCAATAAAGAGTGCAAAGTGCACTCTTTCTTGTCCTGTTCTCAGCTTTTATTTCAAAGGGAATATAAATCACTCTCTCACACAGAGATCACAAGAAACATTGATTATTTCAGTAGCTCAACCTGTCATCAAGAAGATATAGCTACAATAATCTGGATCCCAGAGTATCATAAGAGTTTTGTCCATTCTTGGATTTTAAATTATGCCATGTCACATAGATAGTTCCTGTAACCACTTGTTTCTGGAAATCATTGTGCTTCATTCTTAAAAGGTACTTATCTGCAGAGACGATTTAAACTCAAGACAAGAATTAAAGATTTTTAATTTAGTTCATCTAGTCAAAAATGCACTTCTACCAAAATACTCAATGTTTTCAGTTACAAACAACCTGAGAACAGCACACAGATATGTTTTCCAAAGCAAGCTTATTTCACAACTGGCTGAGTGCAATGCTGCCCTCTCTCAGCACATTCAGAAGAACCTGTTCGATCCTTGTAATTTTTAACCCTCTTCTGTTTATGGACACAGAACTGTTCCAGTCTAGATAAAGACCCTAGATTAGCAAGCATAAGCCTGATGACAAGCTTGTTTTCCATCATTATCTTTCAACACTTCTCAAGAGTAGGCCACTACTATACTACCAGGAAATAAACGAGGCTAGTAGATGTTCCTTGGTATTGGACCTCAGTCTTCAATATTAAATATTTCTTATTTGTGACAGCTAGCAGTTTTCCAAACAATCCCTGGGCAAGGCTTAGGAGCCAGAACAACCAAGGAACTGTTCTTAATGAACAGTTTGCATATCATCTCCTTGTCCTGAAGATTAAGAGAGTTTACTAGCAAGCATGCATGTCATATTGTGCCAGTTGGCTTCAGTGTTTAGAAATGTCCCAGGCATATTTAATCTACTTGTACATGTTAAAAATCTGAAGGCCTAATACTAAAATAATTTATTGTAGTATAGTTAACTTGTTGACTTATTTTACCTTCCTTTCTTTTTTGTGCTTTTGGTTGTATGAGAAAAAGGTTTTAGCTGTTTAACTCTTTGATCTTTTATTGTGGTTATCTTGATTCTTGTTTTTGTCTCATTTTCACTACAGTGAATTCAAACTTTGAAAATATTGATCTATTCAGACCCATATCAAATTTGTAATTATTACAGCTTTGCATGAGGAAATATGAGGCCCCTCAAGGCATACAATAAATAATTTTAGCTTGAATATTTGAACTGTTAACATATTTATCAAGTATCTATCTTAAGAAACAGTGGCAAACTATTTGCACATAATTCACTTTCAAAAAGCAAGAGGCCTTTATAGCTGCACTCTTTCTCTTTGGGCTGCAAGAAAGAAGTTTTCCCTTGTTATAAGTAGTTTGTATCAGGAATGCTCTAAATTGTTTTGGTTTGATTAAAGTAGACATTTCTGAGCCTTACTACAGCACCAATCATACTTGTGACAAGAGCAGAACAAATGCCCAATTTCAAATGCAGTAAATCTATTCCAGCTCTTCTTTAAATAGTAAAAAGTGGAAAATATATTTCTACTTAATATTTGCTAGCTTAAATGTTCCCTGCATGAGAAGCACAACTCACTTGACCCATAAGCAAAATGATCAGAGTCCATCTCTGGTAAAAGTATAGTTAAGGTTCCCAATCTCTCTTGGGATTATAATTTTTTTAATATGTATGGAGCAGGTTTATGTTACATAAAGCCTACTGAAGCAGTCAAAGTATCAGATAAAATTTCAGAATTCTAATATAAGAATCTGTGCTAATACGTGATGTGTTTATTTTGGTCTTTCACTAAGAGAACACCAACACTACTTTCTCCTGAATTTCTTGAAAGATTCCTTGTGCCTTTTTCAAAGGTATTTCTGAATCTGTTTGATGCCTAGTTAAATATAGAGTACCTCAAAAGATCTCTTAACTGGTAAAGTTTGCATATGGATGGATGAGAGAGAGACATGGGGCAAGAACAAATGTATGTGTAAGTCAGACATATTTATGTACTGGGTGATGACTTCATAATATTAAATTGCATTTCTATGCATTTCCAACACATACTTCATGCTGGGAGAGCTTCTTTTCCTATGGAATGACTGTTGACTTACAGTACTCAAGATAATAAAAAGGTTTGCTCTATTAAGAACTATGAATTTAAACAATTCAGGATAAGTAGTAATGTCTTATGAGTTTATCACAGAAAGTAAACATTTTTTTTTTAACAATTAAAGACTCCCTTCAAAATTACCAGTCCATTTCTTGACAAAAGAATAAATGAAAGATTTTATCAAAATAATAGAATGTCTTGCCTTTAAAAAATCAAAATTAGGTACTGTTACAGAACAGATTCTTAGAATCACAGAAAAGTTCAGATTGGAAGGGACCTTTAAAGGTCATCTGGTCCAAACCCCTGCAATAAACAGAGACATCTTCAAATAGAGCAGGTTGCTCAGAGCCCACTCCAACCTGACCTTGAATGTTTCCAGGGATGGGGCAGCTATCACATCTCTGGAAAACATGTTCCAGTGTTTCACCACCTTGATTGTAAACAATTTCTTCCTTAGATCTAGGCTAAATATGTCCTCTTTTCATTTTAAGCCATTACCTCTCATTTTAATGCAACAAACCCTGCTAAAATATTTGTCCCCACCTTTCATATAGGCCCCTTCTTAAGTACTGGAAGGCTGCAATAAGGTCTCTCCAGAGCCTTCTCTTCTCCAGGCTGAACAACCCCTACTCTTTCAGCCTGTTCTCATAGGATAGGTGTTCCAGCCCTCTGATCATTTTTATGGCCTTCCTCTGGACCTGCCCCAACAGGTCCCCGTCTTTCCTGTGCTGAGGGCTCCAGAGCTGGATGCAGTACTCCAGGTGGGGGTCTCACAAGGGCTGAGCAGAGGGGCAGGATCACTTCCCTTGGCCTGCTATTGGCCAGACTTCTTTCGTTGCAGACCACGATACAGCTGGCTTTCTGGCTGTGAGTGTACATTGCAGGCTCATGTCCAGCTTTTCATCCACCAGTACCCCCAAGTCCTTCTAAGCTGGGCTGGTATCAATCTTGTCATCCTTCATTCTTGTTGAACTTCACGAGGTTCAAACGGGCCCACTTCTTGAACCTGTCCATATCCCTCTGGATGACATCCTGTCCCTCAGGTGTGTCAGTAACACCACTCAGCTTGGTATTGTCTGCAAACTTGCTGAGGGTGCACCCAATCCTACTACGTCATTGATGAAGATATTAAACGATCCAACCAATCCCTCATCCACTGAACAGTCCACCCATCAAATCCATACCTCTCCAATTTAGAGAGAAGGATGTTGTCGGGGACCATGTCAAAAGCCTTAAAGAAGTCCAAATAGATCTGTAGCTTTTTCCTTGTCCACTCTAGTCATTCCATCATAGAAGGCCATTAGGTTGGTCAGGCAGGCCTTGTCCTTGGGAATCCATGCTAGCTGTCTTGAATCACCTCCCTGTCCTCCATGTACCTTAGCATAGTTTTTAAGAGGATCTGTTCCATAATCTTTCCAGGCACAGAGGTGAGGCTGAAAGGTCAGTAATTCCCAGGGTCCTTTCTATCCTTTGTAAAATGGGATGAAGGAATAATTTTGTCCCCTAAAATAAAATATTTCTGAAATGGAATTTCTAGGAAAGACAGTTAGATATTTCCACTTCAAATAGCCAATGTTGTAATCAGATTTTTACGTGACCACCATCTACATATCAACATTCAATTTACTGTTCTGTGGAACAGTGATCACAACTCTGAGGCCTGGATTATTCCAGTGCAGGACTCTTTCAGTCTGTCTTGTGGCTCCATTTCATTTCAGCATCTCTAAGCAAAGACTCCAGTTTCCAGACTGCGCTGTACATACCTTCTGTACAATAGACTATGGATTTATACAGAATAATACAATTTTCATGTAACACAAAGATTTTTTTCCCTCCTAGAATTCTCCATTTTTTTTCTTTGTTAGATAATGAATTTAGAATAAAAAACAAAACAATTGCAAGAATTATACTTTCATCTTGCTCTCCCATATCTAGATTGATTGCATTGCTTACCTAGCTGTTGGCCCCTTTCATATGTATTATAACTTTGTTTTAATTTTAAAGATAATTTAATTTTACATATCCTTATGAATATCATCTAGAAATTACAGTGTAATTTTCAAAGAAGGCAGAAGGAAAATTAGACAGGGTAAATGGATGAATAACATTCTTTTTCACTGTTAAAATCACTGTGAAATATAAGGATTTTGTATTTCTGTGTAGGAATTTTTCATATAATAACATGATATGCAATCACGTTAACATAAAATATCGAGAGTTTTAACGACCACTCAGAAAAAAACATTTCACAGTGAAGATTCAGTGCATCAACAGTTTCTCTGTTGGTAGAAAATAACTATAAAGAAAAAAAAATAAAGAGAAAGAAAAGGAAGAAAAAGAAGACAAAGAAGAAAAAGGGAAGGGAGAGGAAAAACAGGAAAGCAATATAGAGAAGAAAAAGAAGAAAAGTTCTCCCTCTTCTCTCCCCAGAAAGGTAGGTAGAAGAGGGAGAAAAAGAGGGAAAAGGGGAAAAAATAACCTCATAGCCTGAGATAAAGACCTATTATTCAATAGAACAATAATGGAAAAAGAAAAAAACAATAATAATGGTAAAACAGTATACAGGACACAAGTCATTCCAACCACCCAGTGGATTGGTCGCCCACTCCCACCCAAGCAGCGATCACAGATTCTGCCCCCCTGCCAGTCCCATCTATATACTGAGCATGATGTCTATGGTATGGAATATTGCATTGGCCATTCCCTTGTCCTGCATGTTTCTTCTCAGCTTCTATGGGAAACGGAAAAAGGTTCTTGAATACTATACACATCAGCTATCAGCAACTAAACCAATATGCGTTATCAATACAATGACCAAATCTGAAACACAGCAGCCATTAGAAAGAAAATTACCTCTATCCCAGCTGAAACCAGGACAGACTTAAAAATAAATATTTATCAGGGAAACCAGTAAGCTTTTTAAATTAGTTGCAATGAGTTGGGATAAATGAAACCTGAAATATAAAGAATAGTTGCTATTTTTAGGCTTACTATCCTCATGCTGGAAGCAATGGGACATATTCTGCAACCTCTCTTATGTTGGCTGGGTTCTTTATTTTACCTAACACATACATCTGACCCTGGTATTACTACATTTGTTTTAAACGTTTTATATTTCTTTGAGTGACAGCATTTAGCTTCAAGGGAAAACAAGTGTCCTCTCTTGCTATACACAAAAGCAATAGCTCTTGTCAGTACTAGGTCATCTCCAGCTCACTTTTTCTGCTGCTGTTGATGCTAAATAAGTGTAAGGGTTCTGAGATGGATTGGTGATATTGCCTCTAGCAAATGCAACCAAACCCTCCTGGGTCTAAACTTACAGCAGCATTCCCTGGCCTTCCTGAGCAGATGCATTTGCAAATGTTTTCACCTTGACCAAACACATCAAACTCATGAACTCAGCATGTTTCTTGCTAGTGGAGTGTAGTGTCTAGCTACCCGGAGTGGGACTTGCCTCCATTGCAGTTGCTTCTTGCTTTAGTGGCTTTCACATCTGCCACTTCTCTTGTATCACATGCCAGGTATGACATAAGAACTAGAGCAAAATCCTAGGACAACTCTCTCTAAGAAAGTTACTTGTACTCTCTGATGAAAAAGAAAGTCAGCAAAGTGAAAAGTCAACTTACAAACTATGCACACATATTTTTTTTTACTACATAGATTTTATAAGCAAGATAGAAAGGAAAATTCCAACTCACAAGACAAAAGTTCAAAGCAAGTGTTTGGTAGAATTAGTATCAGTGATAAAACTTGTAATGAATTAGTGTATTTGATTCCAGTACTAGCTGTTATGATTTATGCATATAGTTAATCCCTAGACTATATCAAGACTTTTATTAAGTATTAAATCTAATAAAGTATCAACTGGATATTAAAGGACAAGGTCCCTGCTCCCAAAAAATTCCAGCAAAAAATTCCAACCAGAGGATCACAAAATTTGATACTGTGTAATCACAGTCAACAGTACAGAAGATAGACATGAAGGGAAAAAAATCTCAAACAAAGAAGGGCCAATGAACAGAGCCAAGCAGTTATTTATCTAATCTGTATTTTGGTTTCTCAGTTCAGTTAGGGATTGTTTCCTTCTCATGTTTGACTGGAAAACAAAACATAGATTATATTCTCTGTTAAGCGCATTCCTTTCCCCTTCAAAATATACTTATAAGAATAGTTAAGAAAAAGAAGTTAAAATATTACAATTCTATTTAGTGTATAACATTCAAGTTGAGAAGGCTAAAGGGTGAAAAGAACCTGGCTACTACATCGCATATTACTGCCACTGAAAACAGCAAAAAAAAAAAGCCATATTTCAGATACCCACCCTATCAGTCTTCAAAATGGTCTAAATGTGAAGAAAACCCAACAGATTAACTAGGGGTTAATCTGAATCATGTTTCAAAGTTCTATGTCTATGGAGAATATTTATCTCTAATCCAGTACAGTAATGACTTAAGAACTCAGCAGTTTGCTGAACGGAGGTCCTTCTCTTCTCCTTTTGTCTGAGGAATAGTGTACCACAAACTCAGTGTTTTCCTGGGACTGTAGGACGGCTGGAAACCAACTCACGCTGACTTGTAGTGGAATCTGGGTGTATGACTCCCAGTGCGGCTGGTGAAATGTCATCTTTAATTGACATTGAAAAAAGCTTACATTATTCTGCATTAAAATTGTGGTGATTTCACAGGATTGTCATAGAAAATTATTGGAATTACACAGTGATGCATGTTAATTTTTCCATATCACCACCCAATAAATTCTGCAATTAACCCATATCATTGCTCTAATATCAAGTACTTTGGGGAAATCTTTTCAATTAGAAACTCGAAAGTAGTAGTGGTGAATTGAATAGGATGTCTAAAATTGGATTTACGTTGCTCTTTTTCCCTTAAGGTTAAAATAGGGTTTTGAAAAGTAGTGTTTTTTCTTTACTTCTTCTCTTATCGGCTTTTTTTCTCCTTCCAATGCAATTAATGAGTGATATAAAGTCAGAAAGCACAGCACTAAAAATCAAAGAAGATTTGTGCATTTATTAAAAGGAGACATATCATTTAGAACAGTCATAAATGAGTGGTAACTGGTTTAACCATCATCAAAAAATGAACACAGGGTTTTTTGGTTTTTTTTGCTAGCACACTTAATTCTTGGCAAGGACCTCAAAGTTAATAATTTTCACTGGAAATTTAGAAAAAAACAATGACAACAACAACCAAACAGTATCTAATCTCTAAAAATGGATGTTATTTGCCATTTGTAAATAAACACAATTAAATACAAGGTGCTTATCATAGCTAGGCTGTCTACTGAACTCTTACTATTGAGAGAAAAAGAGGTCAGTAAATGAGGGGACAAGTGTGGACATATTTATAGAGCTTTTCCAGAAGGGACAGGTTAGGTGTTTATGATTTTAGTTTGTTTGCTTTGGTGTCTTTTTGCTGTCAATTTTTATTTTGTTGGGGTTTTTTTTTTTTCCTTTTTTTTTTCTTTTTTTTTCACCCATTTTTCTTTTACAGCTGTTTTTAGTGCTGTTGGCACTGGCCCAGAAACTATTGCTCAAAGTCCACATTTTGTATTAGTGTGCTTCCTGACCATAGCCTAGGGTTGGTTTTATACTAAATCAGAATTGAGGTTCTCAGTATGCTTTTGCAGTCTCAGAACATTTTTTCCTTTCACATTCTATTTTCATGTTCTCATGCATAATGATACAAGGAGATCTCATTGATTGCAAAGACTAAAGCATATGCCCCGGGTTTGGAAAACATGGCTCCAGAAATTTTGTAAGCCAGGTCTAGCGTGTTTCTGACAGCTTCATTCAGACACACTGTTAGAATAGCGATCAATGTGTACCTTTACAATTGTGCACCAATGCAGAGGAGCCATGAAGAAGAATATAATATTCCTTTGCAACATTCCCATACTGTGACTGTTCTTAATATAGGAAATTCCCAGGACACAATTCACCAGCAGCACAATAATCTTCATTACTCTTCGATACACTTATAAGGATGGCTATTATAGGTTTAATTAAACTTTATAGGAAATGCTTCTACCCATTAAATTAATATATGAATGCTGGCATTAAACAAATTTGGACAATAATCATTACTGTCCTGAATCAGAAAGATATGTCCTTTGCCAAATGATGTGAGAATCTCTCTTTGAAAGAAACTTCAATATCTAATTCATCTTGAATACAGGATTTCTCATTAATCAGGAAAATATGTTGAGTTAGCATGAAAAGCTCCTAATTCACAAAAGGCTTGGGGTCAAGACTAGTTTCCTTACTTATTTGGGCAACTCTAATACAGCAAAGTGAACTCTTTGTAACTAAGAAAATTGAGAGATATGTCTCTGACCAAGCCAGCAATCAATTTACAGTCATGTCAATCACAACTTTTTTATACATGGGGGGCACATGACTGCTAAATTTATTCTAGAGCCTGCATAACATCCCTCCTAGAGCCTGTGTAAAGTCCCTCCTAGAGTCTCCATAAAGTCATTAATTACCTTGGTCAGTAAAGACCTTGCTTAAAGTGAAAAGTAGAGAAATGTACTGAGACATCATTTTCAAGGATCAGGCATTGCTTATGCAAAGGGAATTTTTATAGCGCTTTTCTTTTTGCATTTAATATCAATCTCACATGATACTAGTAATTAAAGATTTAGATCCACAAAAGGACAACCTTTGAGAAGTACTTTAAAACACTTAAGCATTAAATTTGAATTTCCAGACTTAATGCCTCTGGTGTGTTTTGTGTGTGTGTTTTTTTTTTTTTTTCCCTTGGTAAAGGTCTTAGAGTCTCTCCCTTAAGGTTCACTGGGTTTATTTTCCAATCAGATCAAGAACTTAGATATTTCTTAGTCCCATGCAAACTGTTCAGGGATATGCTTTCACAGTACCTTTCCCAGTTATCCACTGATGAAATACAAAATCAAAAGAAGAAATTTCCTTCATTCTTGCTCAAAAGCTACTTAGTTAATTTATTTCCATGATATGTGTGATACAGGAGTTAGAATGTATGACCATCCCCCAGTGCCTGAATTCCTGCCCTTTTCTTATCAAATAAGCTTACTAAAGGCTAATTTTCAAAAACTAGAAATCTAGCCTAGGAGTTGAAGCCCCATTATCATTTCATGCAATTTCTGCTGTCTCAGACAACAGTTTTGTTAACTGTTAGAAATTTTATGAGAGAAATAAAAATCTCTGTACTCATTGTTTGCAGAGCAAGGTGTCTAATTCAGCACTGAACATGCCTTGATGACGAGAAATGTAAAAGTTTCATATTAAGTCCCTTGCAATACCAATGGCTCAGGTAACTATAACGTGCGACTATTTAGAGAGAGTTTATAGAAAAAAAGTATTATCTTTCCTATAGAGGTCATCCTGGAACTTGCATCCTAGCTTGAATCATGGAGAATTTTATTTCTCTGGCTCCAGAGACACTTCACAGGAAAACAAATCTCAAGGAAGAATACATGATATTAAGTTTAGATTGGGAAACATGCTGACAATAGGAAGTCAAATGCTTTCATATGAGATGCTGTTAAAAGATTTCAGTATATATGAAAACACAAACTGCCACACAATGTCACCTCCATGTTACTTAGAATGGTGGGATACTAATTTTTAACAAAAAACTTTTAACAAAAATCCTGTGACTGTATAACCTGTATAAATGGAAAACATCAGCCAGGGATAATTTAAATTTCTTTAACAAAAGATACATGAATAAATACAAGAATAACAAATAAAAACCTAAGATCTAGAAAATATTTTAAAACAGGTTTTTTTTCTTTTATTATAAATATTGCAAATATTTATCTTTTCACTAATCAAATCCATAATGCCATTATCATTTTGGCTTCCTGGGAAACAAAAAATAGATGTCAATACTTGATCCTTGTTCAGTGCAGACTTTAATTGCTTTGACTTGTTATTATTTGCATTACTATGAAAAACACGATGAATTTTATGTTACATTAGAATATCAGAAAAAATGGAGATAGATTTCTATCTTGAGAAGAAAAATATTATTTGTTTTTCATGTTCCAGTTCATTGTTGGGACTTAAATCCCCTATGCGTCTATTTTAAACTAAGACCCAAAAAGGAAATATGCCTACTTCTTCTTTCTCTAAAGAGATGCAAATAAGACTCAGACAAATTGGCATTCAAGTTCCTGTATCCTTCAGTTTTCCAGTCCTCCTTTTTTGCTCTTTGAAATTTAGACGGTCACATCCTAATTCATTATTTTAACATTTTCTTAAGAATATGTAAATATTTCAAGGTTAAATGACATAGTGTGTTTCTCCTTTTTATTTTGTAATAAAATTATGATCTGCTTATTGGTATGCTAGTAGGAAGATACAGGATTTTTTTACTTAAGGGGTTTTTTTTATTATTATTATTATAAATTGATTATAGATAGGAGCCTCTCCACAGCCCAAACCTTCTTTATTAATAGAGATTGGGCTGTTGTCTAGCCCAGTATTTCTACATGGGAGGCAGCATAGAAACTGTGGTGAGAAATCACTGAGTAGTTTGATGTTAAAATTTATTCCACAATAAAAATCCTGATTTCCGCTAAACATCAGGTGCTTAAAAAGTCCTTTCATGTTGAAGTTATTATCAGTGAGTTTAGCGTAGACATCAGTTTTTTCGAGCCTTTCCCAGTGCACAGCTAGATTCTCCCCTGCAGTATGTAGGAGGCTATCTGAATTAATGCTTCTGCAGTTTACAAAACCTCTTGTGCTACATAATTTTGCTGGATGGAAAAAGATGGAATTAGATCTCTTTTGGCAGACTCAGTGCAACCACTCACATATGAGCTGTCCTGCTGTTCCCTCTCTGAAATGCCATTGTCTCTCTATCATTGTAGACTTCCATCTTGGCAAAATTGCATTGCCACAGTGTGATTTCCATGGGCTTTATTTTAAACAGAATTATTTATGCTATTCTTACAAAATCTAAATCATCCTGAGAGCCTCTAGAGTGAAGGTTAATTCTGTTGCCAGCAGCTGTAGCTTCGCCCTCCGAAGCTGAAGCTTGTGGTGGCAGCAATTACTGGCCATCCTTGTTCCGATAAATTTGTAAGTGTTTTCCCTTTGATCAAATATGTCAAGCTTTTAATTCTGTATAATCATTGATCGCATGAAGTGCCAGACCATCTTGTTTTAGCATCATTCACATCTGCTGCTATTTTCTAGCATACAGGTAAAACACATTGACCTAGAACATGCTACTTTAACCTCAGCACCCTCAGGTGGCAGAACGCCAGCTGCTTCTGTAATACTTTTCCCAACCAATTGAAATCCCAAGAGATGGCATATTAGATGAAATAATTAAAAAAACCTCAACCCCCTGAAAATCAAAAAAGCTAAGCAAAACCAACAAAAAAATCAACAACTATCCTTTCTGGCATCCCATGCTGACTAAATTTGCAATGCAAAGTACTGCAGCAACTTTACCACAAAACACTCTCCAGCAGACAACTGTCATTTACCTGAAGTTCAATGAGTGACTGCAGTCAGGAGGAAATAGTAGAAAGAAATAAATAACTAACAAAGCACACCCTTTGAGTAACACATTTTTTCCACTAGATACTGAGGAAACTTTGTAAAACTGCATACACTCTTGCAATGAAGAAGTATAACAAGAGTGATATAGTTCACAATGTTCTAAAGTACCTAAAATTCCAACAACGGTCCCAAAAGTAGAGCACTGTATAAAATGAAGCGGATGAATGATATAACAAGGAGGACCATAAGGCCTTTGGTCTTTAAGAATCCTGTGCATCATGTAGATTACCTGTAGAATTTATGTTACATGCTAGAGACCTTCCAGAATAACTGGAGCATGCTACTCTAATGATGGGTGAAAAATGATGTCTAGACTGCAAAACCCCCCCTTTTTTTTTTCTTTACAAATTTTTATACCAAGTTGAGGCACAAATCAAAATTTTGAAAATAATGTGTGATAATATTTACTGTCTATTTTAAAAAAATATATAGTTCCTCATTTACCAGTTTCAGCTTTTCATGCTGATTTGATATCTAAATTATGCATTTTCAGTTCAAAGTTCTAAACAGAAAGCAAAATTAATTTTTTTTTTATTTTTTTTTTTTAAATGAATAAATGGGATTCTCTGGCTGTTTCAGAAATGTTTATTCTTGCTCTTCTCCTCATAGTGAACAAATTCATGTAACTTCTCCAAACTTTCTGTTTCAATAGAACTGCACTTTCTCAGACTTTCCAGAAATTTTAAATTTTGGTAAACACAATAGCCAGGTAATGTCATGTAATGCTCTGATGAACCAAATGGAACCACTTATTACCTGTTATCTCCCTAGGTACATGAGTTTTAAACACATGTTAATTCAGAAAATGAGAAACTGCTATTTTTAATACATTTGAAGATATTTGAAACAGTTTGGTCATTTGGTTTCGTTTTTTGCTTTGGTTTGGGTTTTTTTGCTGCTTTGGTCTAACCTTATTCACACTTTCATGCTAGTTTTGTACACTCCAGTAGAACCAAGGGACTTGAATTCCCTCCTTGTTACCATACTGCATAGAAGGAGTAATTCTAATTAAAGCTGTAGTGCAAAACAGAAAATATTTAGCAATGACAATACACGTGTAGATTAAGCTCACTTAAACAGTTTTCATCTTTTTTAATAATGGCCCTGATTTTCATCTGAATTACTTTCTGGTGACCCTTACTTTTCAAAGTTTAATTCCTTGATAACTGAAGAAACAAGACACATGAAAGGTAGCCATTCTAAATGTTATCCTAGACAGTGATCACATAATGATTTTAATTGCTGGTTGGAACTATCGAGCTTTTCACTATCTGCTGTAAATAATTTCCAAGATATTCTGAACCTTCCCCTAACTACACTTTGAAAATACATGTATGTTCTATCTTGTGAAAATGCACCCTTCACAATATACCATATGTGAATCACAGCATGGAGGTTAAAACAACAATGTACATTTTTATGTAGGATTACTAACATAAAGCTTCGGTTTGCTCTGTGTGGATATGGACATCCATAGAATAAACAGCTATATCACAGGTGTTAGACAGAAGCTCTTTTTACATACAACGGAGATGAAGAGACATGCATAAGAATCATTCAATTAATTTTAAGTTAGACATTAAAGAATTCCAGAGGAATCATATCCTAAGAGTACTTCTCCATCTGTTAAAAATTGAGTTTATGAGAGAGTAGTTCAGCTATAGATGTCTAAATTGTAGACACCACCATTATCCAAGACAATTTCCACCCTTTTTATTTCTCATTTGATACACAGATGGAAGCATCCTAAGTTGGGCCAATCTTTCTAAAGTATTTTACCCTTTGAAAACAAGGGGAGTTCCCTGTCATTCTGAATACCAAACAGATTAGAAATTAAGCTATTAAAAATAGTGTTTGTTTGTTTGAAAGTCTTTGGGAGTTTATAAATAGTGTGTTCAGGGCTTTGGTTTTTTTGTTTGCTTGCTTGTGTTAATTTACAGATACTTAACTTTTTTATTTTAAATAAAATTTGCAGCTGAATTTATCAAGTAACTAGCGTCACATCTGTAATTGAAGGTCTTAAAAAACCTCATATCTAATTAATTCTTTCTCTGTCAAATTTCATTAAATAAAAGGACAGGCACAATATGTATGACTTTAAATCTAACCAACACCGGTATTTCTGCCGTCTTTGAGTTCTAGAACTAAAGCTACATTTTTATTTATGAATTATAAGATGGTAGTTATTATGAAAAGTACTAAAATATAGTTTTTATAAGCACCCGTTTTTCCTCTTAAACACTTGTCTCCTTTTATAGAAACATAAACTTTAAGTGAAATAACTGTTCAGCATGTTAGCTGCAATATTATTATTTGGGGAATTTAAACTATTAGTAAATTCTAAATTATAACATTTACCTCAATGCACTAGTCACAAAATCACATATAAAACTGTAATGAGCTTCATTAAGAAGATGCCTAAAGATATTTGTACAAGCTTTCATTAGCTTTAACAGTACATGACATTACACGCATATAAACATCTTGTGTTCTTAGTTATTTGTTCAGCAGTAAGCTGAATCAGGAAGAAATACCAAAATTATAAAAATATCTTCTTGATTCACGTATTAAAATATAAACAGGCAAGCCTTTCTCTTTCATTCTTAATTTCAAAGGTCTCACATAGGCTGAAACTTCAGCTATGGAAAAATACAAAAGCACAGCAAGGGCAAGAGCCAGAGACGAGATGATGTAGGGCTCATTGTCCTACTGCCATTTCACTTCTGCTGAGGAGAGATCGATAATACAAAATGAAGAGAGTGTGCTTTACCCACTAAGTTTACAGGGTTTTCCCACTGAATTCCTTGAAGAAATGGATCTGCATATCAGGAGATCCTATACACTCTCATGAGCAGCCTGAGGATTCAGTTGTATTGTAGAGCTTGTCTACATGAGACACACAGTGCAAAGCAAAGTAGGCTATGAGCTTTACAGCTAATTCTTCATGTGTACAAAAAGAAGGCTTTCCTGGGGGGTATTTTTCTCACCTACTATCAACTGGTTAGGATACCATAAATTCAGATTTAATCCAATCGTGCCTTGTACACAGTACACTGAAGCACAAGGGAGAGTGAAAAATGGATTTTGTCATTACACAAAAGATCCAAGTCCTCAAAAGGAGAAGAAACTTTTTTTACAGCTGCTTCCTATAACAAGTTGATTGTAAGCAGGGCTCAAAAAACAGCCAGTGTGCAGACTACACTAATTTGTCACCACCAGAGGCCAGCAGCAGCAAACTACTATCTTACACAAGAGCAAGTGATAAATAGAAAACGAACTGTGGCTCCTGTAGATATCCATTGGTGGAAGTGATTACCTAAAGGAGAATTGCAGGGCAGAGAGGTAAGCATCGAGGAGGATTAGCAGTTTCCTAGGCACCATACAAGCCAAGGGACAATGCATACGCACAAGATGGAGACAACCCTTTAGAGTAAGATATCAAAAGCTCACAAGCACTTGGCCGCTGCTTCTTCAAAGAAGTACTAATGATTTAAAGGGTATGTGTACAACAAAGAGCAGAAAAGTCTTTGACTGCTTTAACTGAAACCATTGCAGCTTTCCCGTCAGAACGTTTAGCAGTAACCTGTAATGTACAACAGTATGAAATGCAATGTAACACTTGCTGAAGGTATCACTATTCATAAGAACTCATATTGTAGCAATAAGGAACACATAAAACCCTCCCAGATACTACCCTAGTGGAAACTACAACTTGTATTATACTGAAAATCTTTTTTCTGGGCAAATGGAAAACCACATGTATGAAAAGCTTAGAATTTGCTGTTAGTCCAAATAAAGTTTAACAGTCTGTTATTGCAAATTATCTGATAAATCTAGAAAAGCCTTTCAGTTGTAATCACAACCCATCATGTTCACTAGGATATACTTCCTAGTGAAAAAAAAAAAAAAGATAAATAAAGTTAAAGAGTAC
This sequence comes from Nycticryphes semicollaris, assembly GCA_013400055.1. Lineage (NCBI taxonomy): Eukaryota > Metazoa > Chordata > Aves > Charadriiformes > Rostratulidae > Nycticryphes > Nycticryphes semicollaris. Next base: position 49,061 of record VXBJ01006351.1, read on the forward strand.
CAGAGGGATTTTTCTGCCATGCCAGGATATGAAATATCAGTGGAATCAAATTTTTGAAAAAGGATACAGAAAGTGGAAAGTCTTCTATAACATATCATGTATCCCTCTGTCAAAATTCCATATACTCATAAAAGACATAAACTTGTTCTACTTTTTAAGATTATTGACTATGGTTATTAAACAATGACTGTGGTTACTGTTATGGTCACCATATCAGTCCATTTCCAATATTTTATTGTGTTGCAAGAACAACATATTTTCTTAATATTTTTGTTGAATTAGCACTGAGAACAGGTTGAGTGGAACTTAAAAATAGTGAACTCAGCTAAAAAAGTGTATGTGTTCTTTTGTCTTTCACATGGTCATATCAATTACACTTCTGATCTATAGATCAAGTCTCAACGACATTACTGTTTAGGTTGTGGGAAAATAATCTACTATAAGATAAAGGCAGCAATGGAGAAGCATTTATTCTGATTCTATTGACTGGATTCCATGAGCTCCATTACCAAAAGTGATATTTCTACTTCTACTCAATCTAACTAGGAATAAGCTAGAAAGAATTCAAGCTCTCTGGGAGTAAAAAAAAGAAAAAAAAAAGTTATTGATGTTATCATTATCCCCGACTCCCCCACCCCCCCCAGTTGCAAATAGAATCTTTAAACTTGCATATGTTCTAGTCTGGCTCTGATTTTACACTGCAGATAACTCTAGATAACTCAAATCAATATTTGATCTTTCAAGCAATTAAATGTGATACTGGAGACATTCTTTCCTAGAATGATCTAATCACACCCATCTTGCTATGCAAGTTTAGCTATTGACAATTTCTTACTTCTGTACCCATGTCATCAAGATGAAAACAAACAAACAAACAAAACCACAATAACTGAACAGTTTACAAAACAGTTGAAAAGTTCCTGTTGAATTAAGAAAGAAATCTGAGGACCCATCTAAATTTCCTCAGAGGTGACAAAAATATATCAAGTATGTTATAAGTAAATTAAGACAACTCCAGCCCAATATGGAATTATCTGATATTTATTAAGGTAGGAAAGCAAAAACAATGCTGGGCGGCCAGGGAGTCGCAGCTCCACCAAAGGCTCAAACCTTTGAGCAATTCAAGCATTCCTTTTATCCTCTCAAATGTTGATTTCGACATTCTTGTTACATCCATCAGCCATTCCGCCTCCTTGACTTCTCTTATCTTTATTTATGTGTCTTCGGAACAAAAGTAGTGATTCACAACGGTACAATGGTACGATATGTGCCCATTACATAAACAGGAAGGCACTTGTCATGGTACCACAATCTCTTGCCTCAGACGTTTTACTGCTTAAGACCTTTACAGAATGTCCTAGGGACTTTTTTTCAAAGTCCTAATTCTAATCATCAAATTGCCCTTGATCACCCATCACAAAGTACGTTAACTTTAGAATGTCAATTTACAGAGAAATACTAAAGATGTTACATGAAAATACACCTTAAAGGCAGTGTAACACCTTGTTTGGCAGCTGATCTTCTTTCAACTTACATATTGGAATCTATCTTGTAATTGTAAAATTTTCCGCACCACACCCCGTAGTTTTATGGTTATCTGATGAAAAGTTAAATGGATAAGTCTATTGGTCTATTGTTTCATGTGTTATACCTTTTTAAATGTAATCAGAAAGCCTTTATTCCATCAAAGAAGATAAAATGATAAAACTAACATCCAAGCAGTGAAAATTGACTAGTAAAACTACTGAGAGCTTATCTGATCAAAGAAAATTTCTCATTTTCAGTGTAGTAGAGAACTGACTCTAAAGTGATGGACCTCAAATTTCCTTGTACGTCTTATAGGCTGAACAACAAATGATAATCTCATCTATGGAGAGGAAAATGTTTAAATGCTACCCTTCTTGATGACTGTGGAGGTGAAGTTAGCTATTTTCTATCAGCCAGTCATCAGAATAGCCTAGGACTTTATTTCACCCAATTCCATGCCTGCAAAAGAGAAGCATGAAATCTCTAGATTTTACTGCAGATTGTTCAGCAGCTGTCACTGTGTTCCAGATGCAGGAGTGGGGTTAAGAATCAAAATCCCCTAGGCTCAGTCAGTTTCCAATGTTTTGGATGTAAACTGAAAAGTCATTTCCCCACAGATAAATAAAAATATTCCAAGGACAGATTCCATGTAATTAGTGTGTGAAAAATAGTAAGTTACACTAGAAACCATAAGGAAAACAGGCATCTATTTTGACCCCAAATCCTTTAGTATATAGTCACAATGCTAATTTTCTATCCCACTTATAACAGTGGTTAATGTATTAATTATTGGGAATGGGAAATTGTATTAAAGAGGGCTGAAAATTCCATGGAAGAAATATATATGTACCACAAACATACATAAGATAAATGTAGTGGAGTAGTAATAACACTTTTCTATACTAGAATTACTCTAGGACTTCAAAGAGCAAAGAAGTGCAATTACAATTACAATGCAATTACAGCATTATTTAACTATGGGTATTACTCTTAATTACAAGATATGTTCAGTGGCATGTAATTTTTTTTTCCAAATAATTAAAATTGCTTCCTAAAATGTTCTGTAACAAATAGTGACACACTAATGTTGCACAGCTAAAATAGATTATTTGAAAATTGAATCTAAATGTACTGTAATTCACATTCATTAAAAGGCTAGGCATTTTTCAAGTGAATGATACTGTTCTATAAAAATCAATCCACTATACAACAGCAACATATCACAAACCTGCAGTTAAAATGCAGTCATTTAAATGGGAGGAACACTAATCCAGTAGTAGTAATTCCATTAACCCAATATATTCTCATATTTTAAAAAATAAAATACCCGCCCTGCATCTGAGAGGCATTGTAGGGTATCTTTAAACTCAGAAATTGTTGGTTAGTCATGAAAACACATATTATTATACACAAAAAATTTAAAACATACATTTAGAACTGGAAAAGGGAAATGACTTGCAGAAACACTTTTATCTTGCATCTATAGCACTTGGTCCCAGTATTGGATGTTTTATCTAAAATTAATGGCTTTGTTTCAGTTTATTATCTTACTGCAAACTATCAGATGATTTGTAAGATATAATGGCATATGAGTCTATAATTAACATTATACTTCTACTGATAAGATAAGCTAACATGTTATTTACAGATTTTCAGTTTAGGAGATTTCTTAAGGTCCGTCCTTGTGATATATTGAAGGGAGTTACAGAAGTGACTTTTCTTTTCCTCTTTAATATTAAGCATTAAGCATCAGAAGGCAGCATTTAGAAAATTAAAAATTGGTTATGTTTGGTAGCTGAAATCTAATTTTAATTAAGAATAACCCAGGTTCCTTGTAGAGCCCACGTTCAGCTTTATATATCAGTAGGAAACTTCATACATTTCCCATTGCAGAGGTGGTGATTATGATCATGATATTTTAGGTTAAGTATCTTTTTTCTTTCTTCTCAAAAAGTCGAAATAGACTGTTTGGATTATATTTTTAAGTCTTTTGTTGCAACAGACTAACATTCTCTTTTATGTATACAATATAGAAATTTGGCAGGAGACTGACAGTTGTACAAGAGATATGTCTACCATAAAAAAACGTAACCCATTTCAGCCCAGTTAGCAGGCTTTTAAAAGTTGCAGTTTTCACAAGTTAGAACACTTGCCCTTTAAATCCTTGTTGCAACCTGACATACTTCAATTATTTTATCTGAATCAGGTTAGCTAGAGTGGTGATTGAAAAACACACACAGAAGTATTGTAGAAGCCCACAATGCCAAGATATTGTGGGTTTTTTGGCTTGCAAGACTGTGCATCAAGAAGATACGGTGCATAAGGCAGCAGAAATATCCCAGCATTTGTTACCTGTGATGGATTTTTCTGTTTTAAGTGTGTGCTTTCTAAACTTGCTTCAGCATCAAGTGCTTTTTGGACAAATGATGTCCATAATTCCCAATAACTATTGTCGACTCCAGTTGCATCTGGAAATTCCTGCACCTCAAAAGATTCCTGATACATAGTCCATTCTACACTGACACAATACTGAAAGACTGAAATTGAACTTTGCCAAATGTTGTGTCAGATAGAGAGCTGACTTTCATAGCACCTTTATTCCCCAGGAGAAACTGAAATTTGTTACCATGGCCACATCCCACCACAGATAAAAAACATTACATTCTCTAACATTTTGATACTCTAGTGAAGTTATTTTCTACTTACGTTTTCATATATTTAGCTGTTGAGATGATTGTTTCAAGAAAGCCTCAACCTGCTTTTGCATAGTAAGAGGCAAACAAACTTCAGTGTGATTAAAGACTTCACTGCAAAGAGACAAGCACTTAAAATTTGATTTCATGTTACCTGCAATTATTAAAATGGGTGACAAGATAACAAAGTTGGCTTCACACCTACTGAAACCCATGAAGACAAACCAAGAACATTTATGTCAAGAACGCTTAAGGAGAAGCAGCTCACAATATGTATCCCACTTGTGAAAAAGACTCACTGTATTGTTTATGGGCTTTGGGAAATGGAAGACACTGTCTTTGAGTATATAGATTCAAACGGCATGCAGATCATAGCTCTTGATGACACTGTTAGCAATAAAAGGATTCAGATGAGCAGGAATGCAAATTGCCTGATGAACAGTGAGAATACCTCCATTTATGTATGACATGAGGTATGGACCAGAAACTGAAAATGTGACGGCTGACTGCTTATCTCATCTGCCCTTATCTCTACCAGATGCCCAGATAAATAATGATATAGAGTGCTTGCAAAGATTACAAGCATACTTACTACAGCACAAGTGAGCTATTTAGATCTACAATTTAGTACATCTCACTCATCAGAAAATTATGTGATTTTCTGATAATAAGGTGACCTAACAACCCCAAATATCTTGATTCTTTTCTATGAATGCACACTATACTACAAAATGAACTTTTCTTACAGGATATTTGTGACAGGCTTGTTCACTGTTTGCTTTGTTGGGTTTTGTTCCAATGGGTACATTTGTTTCATGGCAAATGTCACCAACTGTCAGAACAAAGCAGTAACTATGAGAACTCTGCTGGTGGCCAGAATGGCACGTTCAAGTTAACATTGGTCTAAACTTGAAACCAGTCTTATGCTAAAGATGTATTAATTTTTATGCTATCATCACTATATGATATGCTATTTCTACATTTCAGTGATCATTAGAAAATTTTTCAATTTATGCTTAAGGCCTATTTGCTCTTTTGCTGCTTTTGACATATTTGCTATTCTACTGCCTTGGTAGATTGTCTGAAAAAAATATTTATAAATTGTAAAATCAAATCCCCGCCTATTCTTTTCAGTATACAATGAACAACCTCTTTTTTTCAGAGTACCTTCAAAATCCTTTTGCTCAGAAGGAAAGATTTTATATACAGGCAATGAAGAACATTCTACCTTTGAGACAACAGGGAGATTGAATGCCTCAATAAAACTTTGAAAAAGATTGCTAACTTGGAAAGAAAAGCTTGAAAATTCTTCACTACAGACTTTTTGCAAAGTTACAAGGTTACATGTCATCCAGCAATTCAAAGAACACCTGCTGATTTACTGCATGGATGGAGAATGCATACAAAGCAAAATGTTAAATGTTAATGGATTACCATTGTCTAAACCGGCAAGATCACAATCGGAGGTAAGACAGAGCCCAAAAGAAATGTCAAAAATTTGAAATATACACAGATTGGTAGAAAACACATTTGTGAAAGTATGACAATACAGAAAGACTCTGGGAATAAGATCTCAGAGAGTGTTTATCTACAGTCAGTTTGATTGCTCCTTTTTTCATTCCATTGCAGTAGGAAATAAGGATGGGGCAACACTAAATCTTCCGCCCTCCTCCTGGTTCACACAGTCATGTCACATCTCTCTTCACTTAGAGCATGTTCTTCACACTATCAAGTGACTATTAAGTGTGAGGTAGTCTTCTTTTTATTTTGCCTGTATTGTAAAGATATATTAGTCGTTAAAAGCATTAATTAACATCTGGGAATGGGAGGGCGTGGCTTGAGCCATACTGGTTCTTGGGAGAAGAGTCATAGTAGGAGACCACTTGTGGCTGCAAGAACATGGGCTCACAGAGGAATATGGAATTATCACTGTATTGTGGAACTCAAAATCAATTCCAGAAAGGGTCATTCAAGCACATTCATAAGAATAAAACCAAATTATTTCGACATCCATCAGGAGAATCTTTTTATATGTTTGCAACACCCTAAGTACTGTGCAGCCATTCTGGGGCAGCTGATAGGGGGAATAAGGACACAGAGCCCTGGAGCAAATCAAAGAAGGATAGGCCAAGGCCCTGCCTCTCAGGGTACACAACATAAAAGAACATAAAGATCCAGTTATTTGAGGTGTTTGTTCTTCTGGTTCTCATCTTGGGAGACAGCTAAAGAACATTTGTAGCTACTTTTGTTGTCCTGGCTTATTCACAGTTGATTGCAATGGTGTGAGAGTTGTTGCTTTGAACCTCACCCCCTGAGTCCTTCAGATCATACCTTTCCATTTTTTATAACCAACATATAAAACAGAGGGAAAAGAGTAATAGCTAAATGGAAGAGGACTAGAAATGCTTAGCCTTCCTTTTACTCAGTGGGATCAAAATTGTAATATCAACAGGATCTATTATACTCGTGCTAGAAATAAATACTTTAGCTGTGGTAATATGATTTTTTTAGGCTACTAAAGAACATTTTGTGAAGTATAGTCAGAATAATTGCAATTTAAAGCTTATTAATCTACAGTGGTTTTCATCTTCAAAGCATTGCAAACACAACAAATTCTTAAGTATTTCCCAAAGCATGAAATGCGCCCCATGAGAGGCCTGATGAATTAGACGCAGCAGGCACAGAACGTCCTCCAAAATGCTCTCTAGAGTCTCAGCTGTCATTAGTATCAATAGAGTGTAGGTAACATTTTCAAAAATATCTATGTGATTCAGAGCTGCCAAGCTGGTAGATGAGATCTGGAAAATTGTTTCAGCACACAAAGATCATAATACTCCACAGTGATCTGTTTTCTACCTCAGTTCAGAGTTAATTCTTCCAAAATAACTTCAGCTGTTTGCTTCTGTACACAGAATCAAAACTCTGTATTTTCAAAAACTTTTCAGGCACAGGAATATATGGGCATATGTCCTCAAAAGCACATTGTGAACTCTTGTTGCCTCCCATTCAGTCCCAAATTCTGAAATGTGTTTTGGTGCTGAACCACCTAACTTCAGAAAAAAAGAAAAATAAAATGAAGGAAAATAATAATCCCAAAACAAAACAAGAAAAAAACTCACAGGAACTAGGATTTAAGCACCTGGGGGAAATGGTTGAATTTCAGACTTTCCCGTTCAACAGCTTATGAGGTAGAATCTCAGAAATGTTTTTCAAAGTTTTGCCAGAATAAATAAACTTTTTTTATGATACTGGCAGCTGCTAAATAAAGCTTTTTTAGGATGAACAGGGATCTCAGCCTGTACCACGGTAAAGTTCAAAATTGTGAGTTGTCCTAAAGCCTGCAAAGAAAATCAGGATTTGCAAAATCTCTGGCTGTCTGATTATTAGAACCTGAGACGCAAGTACAAGGTCTTCTGCCTCTGCCTCTCCCAAGTAATTAGGGTGCTTCGGTGACCACTCAATTAAAAAGAGCAATTGTGGGAATGGGAAACATTGATGCTTCTTTTATGGTCCTTTTCATCCCTGCATTACTTATTACACTTTCTTCAAGTCAAGGCCAAGACTAGGAGGAGGTAGCTACCAGTTCAGACCTCCTGAGCTTGAAAGAGAGGACAGTTCTTTCCTGACACAGCCTTTTCACTGCTCAGAGAGTTCAGTGAAAGAAGTACATCATTCCTGATGTGTGCCAAGTATGTTTAGATTCCTCTCAGGACTCAGGTGATGTTTAAGATATGGATCAAACCCAGTGTAGTCTTAAATCTGTGTTGTCTTATTTTGAACAGTGTATAATTTTATATGCCTCTGGAACTCTCACAATACCATCAAAAGTTTGTAATAGTGTTAGGTAGTGCTAGATTTCTTTGTTTTTCTTAAGTTCCAATGTAACTGTTTAACCTCTTCTAAAATTTTTAACAAGTCATTAAGAAAACGTTAACGGTTTTTCTTTTTCTGTCTATGTTTTCAAATTTGAAAAAAAGCAATATATTAACTCACCTTCTCCATTTAGAACATAGAAACAAGACAGGATGAGGCCTGGGGGTTAGCTGAATCAAATCAAGGGAGGTATCATTTTCCTGATAGAAATTTAGCTTTCAAAAGATTTCTTAATAAGTTTTTGCTCCTGACAGGGTTCTGACACTGTTGATAGTGTTGCCTTCCTGCAAAAGAAATGTGGAATGTGAGTGAGAAACTAAGGATGTACCCTTATACATACATGTAAATATGATACACCATAAATATGAGACCAATGATGAAGTGATTACATGAAGTTTTTGATTCAGCTCCCCATGTTATAAATACCTCATGACAAAACATGGGAGTTAGGAAAGTGTGCATAAATTATAATCTCAGCTGCTAAAAATTTGAAACAATATCTTATAAAAAGACTTGAATTAAAATATATACAGATTTATTAAATTTTTAAGCCATACTTACTACACAGGTTTTATTTGTTTTCTAGGTTTTTGAACATTTAGTATATGCACATGCTTTTCTCTAAAGCACAATGCAAATAAACCTTTTTTGTTTCTAAATTAAAGCTGAGAGTCTCATGAAATATAATACTGTTGGCTTCAGGAAAACTATCAAATACCATGAGCTTAAGAATAAAATTCTCAGCATAAGCAACACTGCTTTCACATAATAACTTTGGCTACTTTCATAAAGTTCAGTATATAAAGATAAATCATGTAACATATTGTCAATTACAGAAGCAGTTAAGCATTTTATAAACGCTTTGTTCAAGTGCCTCATCGCAAATTTATCTTTTAGTGTGTTTCTCAGGGTTTTTTTCTTATTCTCTTAGACTGCATTTTGGGTTTGTTGGTTTTTCTGTTTTTACATTTACTTTTATTTCTTGCCTCTTCAAAACATAACCAGCTTTTGCTATTCAAACTAGTTAGTAGTGGGAAAAGAGAAAATAGCTCTGTGTGTAGAGCTTTTTAACACCTCTCTAAGGATGAATATACAACTACATTCCTGAAGCAAATAATGAACTAAGACATTTTGCATCCATCTTATATTTGACGTGTCAAGAGACTTTCTGTATTTAACATTGGACATTAATTCACTTGAAGAGTGACTAAACGTCCTTAAAACACTGAAAACATCTGTCCTTTCAACCCACAAATGAGACCAAGGCACATATAAAGAACTGAGACTTATCTGTATGGAAATCCATCCAATACTCTGTGTGAAGGGAGAAACAGCTCCACATCCACTCTCAGGACACCTACCTGTGTTTTATGTGCAGCTTCTCATCTGGCCTATTAGCTTAAGACCATGCTAACTGTGGCAATAGTTTGGAAACTGTTTGTGGAACAGTTTGCAAACCTTCTGGTTTGGAAATTACCTCAGTTTTGAAGCTTAGAACATATCCAGAGCACACGCACTTCCACCTGCAATGAACTGTGCATATATACCTTAAATCTGAGGTATGGGATACTGGGGCAGTATTCCCTGGTTTGTCAGCAGCAGCTGTTTGACTTACAGCAATTGCAAGAAATCTAAAAGTTACCATCAGTTGTCTCTCTGATTCTGCCTATCCTATGGGGTTTTGACTGCTCAGGAAAATAGGACTCCCTTTAGCCTTGCTGCTCTTTGACTCTGCTATATTCATAGCTCAATTTGAAAGGACCCTTTATTCCTGGGGCTGTTGTGGACATGGTATAGCCTTTGTGCTTGTCTCCACTGCAGAAGTTAATCCCTGAAGTCTTTTAGCCAGTGTCATAGCACCAGCCTGATGTATCAGGCTTGACTGAGTCAGGCTTTTTCAATTTACAGTGAAAAGAAGCAGAAAAAATTAATAGATTATGAGATGAATTATATCTATTCTAAATAAAAACATAACAAACTCACAATTTAAAAAAAAAAATAAAAAAGCTACAGGATAAGGATAGGACGATCATAAAGTAATAAAGCCTAAAAAATCCAGAACATAAGATTTATTTAATGAAAAATGCTTTGAAATCTGAGTTAAAACTCTAATAACATCCACATGAAGTGGTCAGATGCTCCTGTTAAGAGTGCATACAGAAAGTCTTCTAGAAGGATAGATAATTATAGAATTGTCTAGGTTGAAAGTAACCTTTCAGATCATTTAGTCCAACCACCAACTTAACACTGCCAAAAAACGTCACTAAACCATGTCTCTATGCACTATATTTACCAGGCTTGTGAATGTGCTGAGTGCATCAGTAAGCCTTAATGGCCCTGACCAGCCTCACCTGGAGCCTCCACACCGGTGGGAGCTCTATTTAAGTTCAACCCTGGATATTCATCCTTTCCTTAAGGCATGTTAGGGGAGTGCTGGTGTCTTGCTTAGCTGTGTCTGGTTGTGGGGACCCTGACTTGGGATTTTGAACTGTGGGCTGTCTTGACCTTGGTTCTGCCAGATAGGTCTCATGAATGTGGTCTAAGCTGTGACCTATGGAAGGGTTTTGTGGTTTAACCTCAGACTTCTGTCATCGCTATGATATTGCCTTATGATCTAGGCTTTTAGTTGGACCTGGCCACCATCTCATTTTTTTTTTTCTGCTTGTCTTGCTTAGGTACTGTGAGTTGAAGCTCTGACTAGTGAGGTCCTGATGGCCATGTTATCCCCCTTGGCTCCTCAGCACTTAGGGAGTAGCTGGAACAGGTTATCTGAGGAAGTTGTGGAGCCCCCACCCCGGAAGTGTTCAAGGCCAGGCTGCATGGGACTTTGAGCAACCTGCTCTAACAGGATGTATCTCTCCTTATGGCAGGGGATGATGATCTTTAAGGTCTTCCAACTTAAATTATTCTATCATTATTGAAATCTAGGGTCTGGTAAAATTGTTATGAGTAATTCTGTGCTTTGTATTCTGATGTTTAAAAACATGGATTTGAATATGTATATGTAAGAAATATAGAGGCAAATATATTTTACCAGGGCCCTGTAAAAGGGTCCTGTCATTTTAAAATGTGAAAGTAGAGGGATTAAACTCCCATTGGAAAATCATACTGTAGATAAACATGAAAAGTTTAATCAAGTTTTTGCTAAATATTTATACTTACAGCTTTACAGTATATATAAATAATATAAAACAATGAAAAAAGCTGTTGAAGTGATAGCTACACCTGTTAACTTTTTAAATGGATACTGTAAAGGAAAAAGCAGGGTCAGACTGAAACTGAAATGCTTCATATTTTACTAGTTATTCAGACATTACTTTCTTGTGTGAAGTCTGCCAATTTTTTTCTCAAATTTAAGGTTCACAAACATAAACATATTTTACCCAATCAGTGTTAGAAATAGGGAGACTATTTATATAATTTCTGTGTCTAATTGAAAAGTGAATTGTCCAAAATTATAGTGGATTAAGGGAGTTAGATGATGAACTTTCTGAGACAGATGTGAGTTCAATTATTGCACAGAAATAGTTATATAGCACATTTTGGTAATCACTATATTTTGGAGGTTATGCAAGAAGCAGTGTGAATCAACTTGCAGAAATCACCAGGGAATGGTGTTGACTTTACTTTCTTGCTAGGTCTTACTAATTAATGATTTAACACATGATGTTATTGAATTTGGACTGTAACTGCTGCACGTGGAACATACTAGCTAATTTAGCTCCTTTTATTCTGATGTTGACATGATTTGGAATATGTTGATTTTACTGCACTGGACTTCAAAGTTGAGTTTTCATTCATTTGTGGGTGGTTTTTTTTTTTGTTTGTTTGTTTTTTGTTTTGTTTTGTTGTTTTTTTTTTTTTTTTGTGCTGGCTGCATCTGTACATTATTTTTCCCCTACAGAAAATAGCATATAAAAGCTCTAGCACAATACAGATATCTACAGCTCAGTTATAAACCTACAAAGCCAGGGGTGCTGTATTGCAAGAAAATACTGCGAGGCCCTTAACAGAAGAGATGCAAGCAACAACTCCTCTAATATTCTGTTTGTTACTACCCAGAAAAGAAAGAATTTGTGTTGACAAGAGAGAATGGACTTAGAAGTCAGGCAAGTGTATTAATTTTTTGTTGTTGTTGTTGTTTAAGGCATTTCATGTTTCCAGTCACCCTGTCCTCCTGAGCCACTGACTCAGTAACCGTGGTGTTGACTGGCATTTCTATAATTGCATGATAATACACAGCCTTTACTCAACATTCAGTGTAAGACCTGTTGCCCCCCTGGCTTATTTTAATGCAGTCCAATGCAAGATATGGTAAGACTTAGTGATGTAATTTTTTAAATATTAATCAAGAATGTAAACCAGGAGTACTTTAGTTATCATTTAAGAGACACGTTTAAATCTCAACAGTTTCAGTGAATGACTAAGAAATATGTTCTAAAAGAGAAATATCATTGCTACACATCATACTACTGTTCATTTTTAATGTTCTTTTGCAGAAATTCATAAACTTTCTTTAAGAAAAGCATCTTTCATCACTAGTTTTACTTCAATTTTTTTTTTTAATCTTAAGTACCCACCAATTTAGCAACATTACCTGGAAATACATTCTTCTCTCCTATTGCCAAAAATCATGTCTCAAAATATGGCTTTAGTTCCAAATGAGGTGTGAAGGGAAAATATCAGTTGTGAATTGTAGCCTGTGAAATTTTTGTCTACAGTTGTACCATTATTTGATTCCCATAAATGCTACCTCACAATATTTTCATTGCAGGGTTGTTATCACTTGGAGTACTGCATCCAGCTCAGCAGCCCTCAGCATAAGAAAGACAGGGACCAGTTGGAGTAGACCCAGAAAAGGCCCACCCAAATAATCAGAGGGATGGAGTACTTCTCCTATGAAGACAAGCTGAAAGAGTTGGGGTTGTTCAGCCTGGAGAAGAGAAGGCCCTGAAGAAATCTTACTGTGGCCCTTCAGTACTAAAGGAGGCCTACAGGAAAGATGGGGACAAACATTTTAGCAGGACCTGTTGCATTAGAATGACGGGTAATGGCTTTAAATGAAAAGAAGGTACATTGAGATTAGATATTAGGAAGAAATTCTTTACTGTGAGGGTGGTGAAACACTGGAACAGGTTGCCCAGAGAGGTTGTGGATGCCATGTCCCTGGAAGTGTTGAAGATTAGATTTGACAGGGCTCTGAGCAACCTTATGCAGTTGAAGATGTCCCTGCCCACTGCAGTGTTTCAGATTAGATGACTTTTAAAGGTCCTTCCAACCCAAACTATTCTTTCATTTTTTTGGCCAATTTGTGTCAGCTGTCCTGACTATGCCTCTCAATCTCTTGCCCACCCTGGAATGTGAGGCTGTAGTGGGGGAGAAAAAGAAAGCCTTGATGCTGTGCAAACAGTATTCCGTAACATCCAAAATACTGTTGTTATCAGTGCTGTTTTAGCCACAAACACCAGATGGGTTGCTATGAAGAAAGCTAGCTTCATCCCAGCCAGACACAGTACAACTTGTGATGGTGAAAATCACATTAACTGAGCTATAATTGTGATTGGCAGTTAAGAGGAAGGAAAAACAGGAAAAGTATTTTGTTTCTTGTTACACTACATTTTCACATAGTGCTATGGAGTTTTGCAGAAACTATTGGAATACATTCATTTTCATATGGTGTTTTTTCCTATTTTATTTCTAACTTCTTCAGGAGGTTTTACACTGAGGATTATTTCATTAACATTGTGAAACATTGTTTTTATTACGTTATGTTTTTCCTGTTTTTCAAAAATAGTGCCTTTTGACTAAGTTAAGAGAGTTCAGGAGGGAAAATATTGTGAATCCCATAAAATGATATTTCCATGGACTCAAGGAAAATAAGTATTTGGAAAACAAATTATATCGTAATACCTTTGCAGAGTTCACAGAACTAAAAATATGTATTATTTCAATTTTTTGTAAGTAAAATTACTCTCAGAAAACTGGTAGGTAAGTCAGAGTCAAAGAAATTAAAAATTTGGAACTTAAGCTGCAGTGCCAGATAGTCCTTGAGAAACTGATGAAAAATGATTGCTAGGAGTTAAATACAAGAATGAGTTAATGGTGTACTTGACATAAAAGCAGAGAAAGGAAAAGTAGCACTCTAATGGCTAGTTATTTTAAGGTCTCAGAAACCTGAAAATTGCCTGACTTGAAAAAACAATGCTTTTACTATTATAGCTTTTATGCATTCTCCAGGTCAATACTTCAACAAAATGCACCAGTATCTTTGAGCTTTCACAGAAAAAAAAAAAATTAAATCTTCTAAATTGTTTTTTTATAGAAGCACAGGTGAGTTTTTAAGCAATACCTTCAAGAGCTAGATAATCAAATAGGAATTCAGCAGCAGCAGGGCATACAGAAGGTAAAAACAAAAGATTTTACAGAATGTACTGTGACAATCATAATTATAACTGAGGTAATTCATGTGATAGAGCTCAGTTTCTGTCATATTGGTTATATAATAGTATCAAGTAAGATTATTAGATGTTTAGTTTGTGAAATGGATTTAAACCATGGCCTAAACTATACTGAGTTACAGAAAAGTGGAGAAAGGCTCTCAAGTGAGTCAATTAGTATATAGATAAATAGACACATACCCCTTTCTTATTCAAACTACTAATCATTAATATTAGTTTATACGTATAATAAATTCATATTCCTCAGTGTTTTGCCTTAAATACATGCTCTTATACAGAGCAACATCCCCATCCAATTACATGGAGAAAAGGTCATTTGTGTATCTAAGTCTTTCCAATACTGCCATCTGTAATTTAGGCATTTAAATATGTTGACATGTTAACAGTGCGTGTACTCCCAGTGACTGAGAAGTACTTAGGCAGTGGACTTGTTCTGAATGATACTGCAGTTTTTTGGGGAAAAAAGACTACCAACTGCACAACTATCAGCAGTGAGTCATGTAAGAAAACCCTTGACAAATTTGATTCCTTTGGAGGCATTGCTCTTCAAGGCCTTTAAGATACTGTTTCATTTCATCTATAATGTTGTGATTATATTCTGGAGGCTTACACACATTGACAACCATTGTGATTTACATGCCCCTATATTGTGTGCTGTTCTTCGTATGCAACAACGGGAAACACACAAGATTGCAGTGGATACAAGGCTATATTTAAGTTAATCATAACAGAGTCGCAAATCTGTCACCACCTTTTAACCAAAGAAGTGATAGAGTATCTTGCTATGCTATAACTCATGTTGTAATTCCACACCCCCCTTTATTTTTTCTTTTGCATGTTAGTGTTCCTTGACATTTTCTGACATTTGAATCTTTTTTCTGACTTTGCCTTGAAGATATGGGCCCTTATCAAATATGTTTCTTTGTTTAATCCTTAACATTGAAATATTTTTCAATGTCAATGGTAAGTTTAACTGGCTAGTGCATGAGTTACTGTACATTCCTCATTGTTGCTGATTGTTATGCTACTAGACTAGTGAAAGTATACCTAGTAAACTTACTTTGTTCTTAAAACTGCAGAAATTAATCCAATTTTTAGCAGAGGATTAAATTCTGCTTTGACATGGATTTCATTCCAATGTCTCTAAGTGATGTCTACTGTTATACGTATATATATAAAAATCCCCAAAAGGTTACTTCCCATGTATTTAATATTTAAAACATCATACTAAATATAATGTAATCCTAACTAAAAACTCATACATAATAATTTTTTCTACATTTAATTACATCCTTTTTCTAATAAAAATCTAATTCTGCTTTGAAAAGTAGAAAGACTTGCACACTGAAACCACAGTTGCCAGTAAATCTTTTACCTTCTCAGTAGGAAATGCAAGAGGCACAAAACTATAGATTTTTAACTGAATTCAAAGCGTGTTCTGAAAGTAAAGAATTCTGACAGAAAAACTGAAGGTGTTTTTACTTTATATATAGTGTAAAAACCATGAGGAAAACATAAATATTGTTTCTTTTTACATTTTATTGGGCATTGTAAGCCATTTTTTTGCTTGCATTAAAAAATCATCTAATTTCTCACAGAAGAGAAAGTTAAAATTACTGAAGCTTTAGGGTGATTAACTGAAAGAAGATGAAACAGCTGTAGTAGCGCCTTTACCCTTTACATCCACCCATGGTCCATATATGATAGTCAGGAAAACAATGCTGAAAATAGTTATGTTTACAGTAAATTAAGCTGTGTTATTGAAAAAAGGAGGAAAGATATGGCAGTGTTTTTAACATAAAATAGATTAGAGGTAATGTAAATCATACACATGTTGAAAACTTGCCAAGTTAATTTGCCTTGGTTAGTAAGGGTGTGTATATATGCATGTATATGTCAATATATCTATATAGAAATACATTTTAAAATAAGATGAAATTACAGATTAGGTAAAGCTATAAGTTTGAACTATTAGAGTAAAAATTCTTCTGGTTGAAATAGGTATTAAGGAACTAGATATGGACATTTCTCTAAAGTTGCAATAAACTTGTTAAATACTCAAAAAGAACACACTAACCATTGGAAGAAGTAGATGAAACATTGTGCTGATTTTGTCTGGGATATATTTCAGATTTGTGCTGAAAACAGTGTTGATAATACAGAGATGTTTTCATTATTGCTGAGCAAGTGCTTTTGCAGTATCAAGGCATTTCTGCTTCTCACACTACCCTACCAGGGAGTAGGCTTAGGGTACACAAGAAGTTGTGAGGAGATATGGCTAGGACAGCTGACCCTAACAGACCAAGAGGATATTCCATATCATATGACATCATGTTTAGTATATAAAGCTGGGGGAAGAGGGAAGCGAAGAGACTTTTGCAGTTATGACATTTATCTTCCCAAGTAATCATTATGCATGATGGAACCCTGTTTTCCTGAAAATACCTGAACACCTGCTTGCTGGTGGGACATGGTGAATGAATTCCGTGTTTTGCTTTGCTTGTGTGCTTAGCTTTTGCTTTATCTTTTAAGCTGTCTTTTATCTCAACCCATCAGTTTTCTCACTTTTATTCTTCTGATTCTCTCCTCCATCCTACCACGGGGGGAGTGAGTGTGCAAGCAGCTGTGTGGTGCTTAATTGCCATCTGGGGTTAAACAATGACAAACGTGAGAATGAGGTTCTTAACACCAAAGATACAAGGTACATCAAATTTCATTTGTAGTCAAATTTACAGAGAAGTAGTAGGCACCAGATGGAGAACTACTGCCTGTCCAGTTGGATGTACTACTTTCTTGCTTTGTTACTGCTGCTGGAATTTCCAGGTACACCAGAAAAACGGCTTATATATTTGGTAAGGAATAAGTTTCCTAGGTATTTTTGAAGTACACAGCACTGTACCAGGAACTGTTCTCTATTAGGTGAGAACTGGAAGTATTGCAGTGATATAAATGGATGGGATAGATGGGGTTTCTTATTCCTTTTCACAGGAATAAGAAAAACATGACATTTTAACATAAAGAGCCAGCTTTAATGCTGAATACACTTGGATCAGCCTCTCTAGGAACTTGATATAAAATTGAGAAGGACTTGTTAGGTAAGATTGTTCCACTGTGCCTTTCCAAATATTTTCTCAGTACGAACAAACCAACAAACAAAAGAACCAACCACCAAACAAACAAAAAAAAACACTAACCCCCAAAAAGTTCATAATAGGAAGGTATGTAATATCAATTATAGATCTAGTTTGCTAAATTGTCCCTCATTGGTTTAGTGGTTGTAATAACAGAATGCTAGGTCCTAGTTTTAGTTTTAAATAGCATCCTGTGCCAGCTTGATACAATACTTATCAAAACCTGGATGCTGCAATGCACAGACAACTAGACAACTACCTACTCAGCTATGCTTGTCTCCAGGTAGCACAAATAGGAGGGCAGGGCTGCTGTCAATGTCACTATTGCTCAGCCTCTGTGGTTACAGCTGGCTCCATACTATTGCCATTCCCACAGGCATTTTGACTAGTCTAGCTGTACATCATACTTCTTATTATCTTTTTTAGCACTGCAGTTTTGGAGAGGAGTTTTGCTTGTTATGGATATTTTTTTCTGCATTGCTAAGAGAAAGGAAAGAAAGAGAAATGCTTTCTTTAAAGGAGAAACTAGGCTCTGTCCCATTGCGAAAAGACTTTCAGATCAGTGGCAAAGAACTGGGACCCTCTGACAGAGGCTGCCTGTAGTTGAAACCTTTTGCTCAATCACAACTCTTCTGTTTTTTTCCCTGTGTAATGGTTTTTCAGCTCCATGTAGCTGTGCAGGTAGGGTATGGTGAGGTATGCCTCAGACAGCTTTGAGAACAGTGGGCTAAATCTCACTACAGATGGAGCCTGGTGGAGAGCTATTAATCAAATAGCCAATTAGCCATCTTTCATGATAGCAGCTTTCAACATCATGTGATAGAGCCCATACTAGGTGTAATTATACAGGGCTGATCAACTTTTGAGAAAAGTTGTATAGGCCACAGAAATCTTTAATAGAATCATTGTGTCTTGGAAAGAAGTGTCCCTCTGAAATTAAAAATCTAATTAAGATAATATGTAGCAGATCTTGTTAAACAAAAAAAAAAAAAACCAAAAAAAAAAACACCAAAGAAACCAAAGAAGAAAACATTGTTGGTTTTTTTGTAACATAAAATGATAAGAAAACTTCCATCAATTTTAACAAATTATACTCAATAAGTTCTTAAAATAAATTGTTATTTTTGTTATGAATGCGTAGTCAAAGGTGTATAAGCTGCATATGGGCAGCAGTACAGTGATATAAGAAGGAAAAAAATAGAAGTCTTGGAAACATGTACATTGAAATAAGAAGGGGGTGTTGGAACAGTAAACTAATAAGGATTTATTCCTATGAGTAAAGAAAGATAAAAATCTAAACTTGCCTGCAGCCAAGGAAAGAACTGTACTTGCCTGTTTCACCCTTGGAGAAACAGTAATAAGACCACAGGGGCCAGCTACAAGGATTCTACTCAAGGGAAGTAGCTCTAAATTCTGCCTTGAGCTTCATGATGTCTGGCTGCCAAAGGCAGCACAAGAGATGCTATGAATCAGCAGCCCTTCTCTGTGCACTGTCTTTGCCCAAATGTTATGTTTAGCTTCCTCCTCATGTTTTCACCACCTGCATCCTACAGCTTGTTGGAAGACCAGATCTTTTGTCAGAAGGAAAGATGAGAGATGAAAATGTTTCACTGAGGATATAAAAATGAAGAATTTCATTACAAATTGTATCATACCGTAATATGTCAGGAAACAAAAAACCCTGCTGCTCATTCCTCCCTATGTTTTTTTCCCCTGCTCCAGCACGGGGTGCCTCCCACAGGATACGGTCCTTCACTTACTTCTCCATCATGGGTCCTTCCCACAGGCTGCAGTTCTCGATGAACTGCTCCAGCATTCATCTTTTCTACAGGATACAGTCCTCCAGGAACAGACTGATGCAGTGTGGATCCCCTGCAGGGTCACAGTTCATGCCAGAAAACCTGCTTCTGTGTGGGTTCCTCTCCATGGGCCACAGCTCCTTCCAGGAGTCTCCTCTTGCATGGGATTTCCATGGTCTACAGCTTCCTTTGGGGCACATCCAGCTGTTTCAGGGCATATCCTCCATGGGCTGCAGTGTGGATAACTGCTCCAGTGTGGTCCTCCATGGGCTGCAGGGAGAAAATGTACATTATCATGTTCATCACCATGGACTGCAGGAAAATATCTGCTCCAGCGCCTGGAGCACCTTCTCTGCCTCCTTCTTTGCTGACATGGGTCATGACTGGTTTTTTTTTTGCATTCTTTTTCAGTCATGGCTGCTGAGAGAGATACTCTGTCTTAATTATCACAGAGGCACTGCTGTTGTCACTGATGAACTCAGCCAGCTCCAAAACCAGTTACACAAAGCTGAAACTTTCTCTGTCTGACGTGGGTCAGCTTCTGCTACCTTCTTACAGAAACCACCCCTGAAGATCCTCTGCTACCAAAATCTTGTCACGTAAACCCAATACTTTACCAAATTAAGAAACAGAAGACATAGTTTCAATTCAAGTGCAAAATTTCACAACCTTTTCCAAAGAAAAGACAGTCATGAAGTTATGGATTCTATCACAATACATACTTGGTTTCTGCTTGACCATGATGATCCTAGTAGGAAGAAACACAAACCTGATCCAAAGCCAAATGAACCCATTAACTGTGCTTCTAGTGAATGCTAAAACACTAATAGAAATCAGTCCATTAATTTTTCACTGCCTCTGGTAAAATAAATTGTTTTTATCTTCGCAGGCGTGCACAAAGTTCCTAAAAAAAAAAATCCCGTTACTAAGCACTACTGACGGGTAAGCAAGAAAAATAATTTTAAAACAGTACAAAGGATAATATACAAGTAAATTATTAGCTGTCACTTTCCAACAGGGAACAATTGCTAGTCTTGAAAAGAAAGTCACCCAGTTATCACAAGAATAGAAATCCTTAAGTCATCCTAAAAGTAAGTACTAATGACAGTTTTCTCTTTTTACAATTAATATTAATTGTTCATTTGGCCCTGAAGTCTTGATTTTTTTAAACCTGTAATCCACTTGCTTTCTATTCCCTCTGTTAAAAAGAGAGAGGAAATGTAATTATTGTCAGAAATAGTAAACTCATATTAATCACAATTACAAGCAGTAATGTCTGATTACAATTTTTAATCAATCATGCTATTCCATGTTTAACTCACTGATGTTGAGACCACTAGAGTGGACAACCATCTGTGCCTCTGTAAAATTAGAAATATGATGAATTATAGCTACTGGGAGATTGAGGCTATACCATGAATACAAATCATTAGAGCTGTGACAATCTTAACATACTGCCAAAAAATTTTATGAGCTGCATTTGCTGTTGTTCTTGTCATGGTAAAAAGTAACCAGAGAAAGATCTGCACTTTGCTCATCAGCTTTTCATAATGATTTACAATCAATGAGAAGACAAAGTTCTCTTTACATAGTGCAAATTCTTTTTGTCATAGTCAGTACTAAGGTATGAAGATCACATTCTGCTCTATCTCAATTGTTAACTATCTAAAGTTTATTAACTTCCAAGGTTCTCAAATAACATATTTCAAGTATTACATTCAGTCGACTTACTGCATATTCATCAGCAGCATAAGTGAGAGGAGAACCAGATCCCTTGGTAATTGCTGTATTTACTGATTAATCAAATTAATAAACTTTTGTCAGTAAGAGAATAAAATGGCAACTCCTTTGAAACTACAAATATAATACAAATTATTTTTATAGAAGTTGATAACTACATATAACATGCATTTTCTGAATATACTTAATTTATAGGCAGAATCAGTAATGCAGGCTTTTAATTTATATGCTGAATATCTTTTGTTATAGGAAAAGATATATTAAAAAAAAAGAAAATCAACAAACAAGCTGAATTTTTTTTTCTCTAATTAAATTTAAAATTACTATTCATCAATATTCTTAGGACTACTCTAAATGTCTGCCATGTTTATTTTATTCCAGAGGATAAAAGAATAATTCAGGTTGGAAGGGACCTTAAGAGATCCCCAGTCCAAACTCCTGCTCAAAGCACGATGGGGTATGTGGTCAGATAAGGTTGGTCAAGGCCTTATCCACTCCAAGCATGGAGAGAGACTTCACAATTGCTCTGGCAGCCTGTATTATGGCCTTATTGTCCTTGTAGGGAAAAGATTTATCCCTATATCCAGTGAGAACCTCTCTTGATTCAAGTTATGCCCTTTGTCTCTATTCTCCTATTTTGTGCTGCAAGTTTTTGTGAAGGCCTGGCTTCACCTTCTCTATTGCCTACATATAGGTGTGGGAGAGCTGCTCTTGGTGCCTCTAAAGCTGTCCTTGCTCCAGGATGAACAGGATCTGCTCCTTCAGCATCCCCTCATGGAGAAACTGTACCAGGCCAACTCCAATATAATGGCCCTACACTGCACGTGATCCAGTTTTTTATTCTAAAACAACCATTTTCACTTGTCAGTCTTGGTCTCAAAACAAAAATGAAGTTTTTCCAAACTACTGTGATTTTTTTCCACTTTTTACATTTTCTTAACCACATGAAGTGTTTGAGTAATTACACTATTTTAAATGCTCACAATAAATATGTATTTAAACAAGACATGGAAGATAAAGATGCAATGAAGAGACTTTTTCCATATTGTTTCAAATAATTGGCTAAATATCATCCCCTTAAAAAATAGACAATAATCACCTTGAACTATTTAGGATTTAACATTCTGTCTCCTCGGTGTATATTTATCACAATTCAGAGTGATGGTTTTACCTGATAGGTTAAATGTTTCTGTTATTATTAAAGGATACCACAGCCAATATTGGGTTTTAGAATACGATACCTAGGCATCTCAGCTCCTGTCAGAGCCGACAGTTATCTTTGAGGCTTTTAGAATGATAGAGCTGGGAACAAGGGTAAACGTATGACTTTGTGCCATATGAGAAGAGATTGGGTTGGAACAAAAGTTAGTAATCAAATAAGAAACTAGACTCCAATCTTAATTCTGTGAATAAACTTACTCTGCTAATAGTAATCGTTTATCTAAACATACCTATTATTTGAGGCACTGTGATATAAATCCAGATTTAGCTCTAAATTTTATGGTGTCAGCTTTTTTCATTTAAAATAAAAAGATTTTGATAGGTGGATAGTTCAACAAAAAGAGGTGTTTACTTTCAAATAATACTTTAGTGATTATCATTCATTTTAAGAAATAAAAATATGGACACAATATCTTAGTTCTGGGAATGACTTCAACGTTATATTGACTTTGTTTTCCTGAAGGATCTTATAGTAACTTCATTGGAAGCATAGTTTTTTTAGACTATATGAAAGAAGCAATGAAACTGATAAAGAGAAAATCTAAACCTTTGTCAGTGTTTTCAGCATTTGCCTGCTGTTATAAAGAAAAGCATGTTTTATTCTCAGTCATGATTCACCATAATGAGCACAAAAAAATGCAAATATGTATCGATTTTGTACAGAGGTCAGTACAAGTGACAAGCAATCTGGAAAAAGTTACCAGTTCTAAGTAACAAAAGTAATTAGAAAGATGACTATAACCTTTCTTTAATGAATAGCAATAATAAATGACTTCCTCAGTGTTCTTGTGACCCTGTCAAGTTAGCAAGGTGGTCTCTCCTGAGTCGATTCTATGTTTCGATCCCTTTTGTAATCACAGTTTCACAGCTGTGGAAAATAGTACCATTCGTTAATTGATCACTGATTATTTGCATGTGTAGTGGACAAGAAGAACTCAAGTTCATCTTCCTCTGTTCTGAATGGTTCTTGGGAGCAAAAACAAGGGGCATTTGTCATCCTCAGGTCTTCAATGTTTTTATTCATTCTTGGTATTGTTGCTTAAGTCATTCACTCATCAGTGTCACAGTAGGCTAGTGAGCAAGAAGAAACTATGCATTTAGCAGCCACCTCAGATGCATGAATCACATGAAAAACATCCTCCCAAAACTAGCATGGGTATTTTGATTTTCATTACAGCTATTATCCAGTAAAAAATACACTTAATAAAATCTACTTGTGTGCATGAATTTGAGGTTTTGTTTACTAGCACAAGCATCTTTTGTGAAAGGCAACCATTGATTAGTAAACACTGTAATTGGCATCCAATATTTTGTGGTTTTTTCCTTTCAAAGAATACCAATGAACCTCTTTGCCAGGTACGGGATGGGGAGGTTCTTATTCCTGTGAGAAAAGGTGCAACAGCTACATTAACATTTCATTGAGGACTGGGGGGAAAGGAGGAATAAAGCTACATTCAGTTCATTTTCAAGCAGAACACTCACTAAGGCAGCACCAGAAAGCAGCCTGTGATAACACATCTGATGAATTTAGCTGTCATGATTTTCAAAGTAGCTCTGCCTATGGGCTAATATTTAGGAATTTTCATGAACAGACTTCTTGACAGTGTCTCCTAAGCTTAACTGAAGTTAACCTCCCTGACAGGATTTTAAGGCAGTCCTTTTTCCTGATATTAGTATTTCTCTCTATGCCTATAGCTGTATTAAAGGAGCTAACAAGTTAGAAATAGGATAACCATCCCACAGGTACTCAGGATAAATATAATAAAAAAAACAAACTACAAAAAAAAAAAATCAGAGAAACTGTAGACCGGCATAGGGGATTTTTGGTGTCACAACTTCTTTTTAGAAATCTGAAATTGCAAGTTTTAATTAGAAAAAGCACTTAATGAGCATACTCATTCAAAGCTATGACAATATGCAACAATAATAAATAATTACAAAAATGCATCAGGAGTAAAAAAGTCATACTACAACTTCTAAGTGGGGTTTCATCTCTGTTATATCTGATGTTAATATATTCAGTGGTTTATATTTATATCTTCACACTTCTGAAACAGCAGTAATGACTGGACTATTGCCTCTGACAACTTAATTAAAGAATTATTAATGAATACTGGAAAAAAAACCTAAATTCTTCTATTCCAGCAACTACCATCAATTTATAGATTTTCAAAAACCAGTAAGAAAAAATCTTTATTTTTGTTTAAGTAAATCTTGATTACTAACTATTAAAAATGAGGAGTTTGAATCCAAATATATTGTCTGATATTATTCTAACACAGTTTTTATTTAAAGCCAAAAGTTACAGCATCTATTTTTTAGGTTTGAACTACACACAAGGGATTTTTATTCTTTGGAGACAAAAGTTCACATTAACAACTTCTGAGATTTAATTTGATTTAATTTAATTTGGACCTGTACCCGAGTGCCATTTCTTTAGAGAAATTAATCCATATTTAAAAAATTCTTCTTTCAGAGAAAGGAGTTTTCAGGATGGGGCAGAAAAACCTAAATAAAGGTCTAGCTTTCTCTATGGAAGAAATTGTGAAGAATTTAACTGTAAAACCTCCCTACACTAAAAATGTTAGTAAAATAATGTATATCAGAAGATATATATGGAAGATTATTGGGGAAGTTTCTCCTCAAGCATATCCTCCGTCATATATCTAACTTTAAAAATGCTAAAAGACAAGTTAAAGGTCTTCATATTTTATTGCAGGCTGTAAGAATGACCTGCAAAAATGGCTTTTCAAAATATAGCTATTAAATCCTGTAAACATTGGGAGAATGAGAATCTTTCTACACTGCCACTCTTGTCATATGTCAGTCCAAAAGCCCATCGAGGATGTAGTGTTTATGTTCGATGAGCTGTTAAAATGTAATTAAATTTTTTTGGAATACTTACATGTTAGCACATTTGAAAGAAAAAATCATTGTGAAGGAAAAGGGAATGTAATTTATCACACTAAAATAAGTATGCTGAAGAAATGTGGGCTGTATTTTTAGAGACATTGCCAACAGCCAGTCATGCATGTCTATTCTTCTGTCAGCGTTAATCTTGTGCATTGTGCTTTCCTTTCTTTANATTGTACAAAATGGTAGAACTACTGACAGAAAACTAATCTTGATGGAGGAATTATCACTTAACGCCATTTCACTATGTTATTCATGCCATTTATCTTGGAGTCAATAAGCAGATTCTTGATTTAATTCTAATACCTAGTCTCCTTCCATAATAAGGGATAAGCACCTCTACATATCACTTCTTTTAAACCACAGTAAGGAAGGATGTATATAAGAAATCTGTAACAAATCTCTGTCCAGTGACTACAGGTCCTTTCAGAGGATGTTTGGAATCTCTCTCTCTCAAAAAAAAAAAAAAATTTAAAAAGTGTAAAGCACCCAGCTTATGTATTTGGACCCAGAAAAACTTAACAAGTATCAGAATTCTAGGCTTTTAAAATATAGCACTCATCTGGTTTCATAAAACTGAAAAAAAGTTACTTCCTTGCACTTTTTTTTCCCCCCAACTTTTTGGATAGTTTATCACATCTACACCCACATCCTGGTAAGTATACTAGATGTGAAGCTCACCAGATCTGATTTGATTACTCTCTTGTCATGAGTTGTGCAGATTGCCGCGGCCCGAGGAGTGAAGGGAGATGAACAACACACCAATATGATNTCTATTTGAAAAATATGAGAGGAACACAGGAAATGTGGGTGGAAACAGGCAGGGAAGAAGCAGTGAAAAAATTGTAATGATATCACCTCATTTTTTACCATGTGTTCTGACACGGAATTTGGGAATACATCCAAGTGATTGGGAATACATCCATCATCCAGATCATTTTGAAAATCTTAAACATATTATAGTTTCCCTCACCCACCAAGTGCTATAACCATGTAACTGCAGTATTTCCCTATCCATAAAGACACTACTTTCATAGTTATAACTGTTGCATTTTTCAGGTGGAAATTACGAAGTATTCATCTTATATATACATATATATATATATATATGCAGAGAATTGTACAAAATGGTAGAACTACTGACAGAAAACTAATCTTGATGGAGGAATTATCACTTAACGCCATTTCACTATGTTATTCATGCCATTTATCTTGGAGTCAATAAGCAGATTCTTGATTTAATTCTAATACCTAGTCTCCTTCCATAATAAGGGATAAGCACCTCTACATATCACTTCTTTTAAACCACAGTAAGGAAGGATGTATATAAGAAATCTGTAACAAATCTCTGTCCAGTGACTACAGGTCCTTTCAGAGGATGTTTGGAATCTCTCTCTCTCAAAAAAAAAAAAAAATTTAAAAAGTGTAAAGCACCCAGCTTATGTATTTGGACCCAGAAAAACTTAACAAGTATCAGAATTCTAGGCTTTTAAAATATAGCACTCATCTGGTTTCATAAAACTGAAAAAAAGTTACTTCCTTGCACTTTTTTTTCCCCCCAACTTTTTGGATAGTTTATCACATCTACACCCACATCCTGGTAAGTATACTAGATGTGAAGCTCACCAGATCTGATTTGATTACTCTCTTGTCATGAGTTGTGCAGATTGCCGCGGCCCGAGGAGTGAAGGGAGATGAACAACACACCAATATGATGTGGAATCAAGCTCCGTTTATTTCTAGCTCTGCCTCTGCTTATATTCCCTTCCTAAGCCCGGTACACACACCCCGCGAAAAGCATGCACAATACAATTGGTTAACACCAGTTCCCACGCGCCCTCCACGCGTCCATGCTCGCTTCTCATTGGGCGCCGCGGTGGCTCACAACATCGTCCTTGACTGCCTGCAACATCCTGCTTGCTGTGTCCAAATTCCTCAAAACTTGTTTTTCCTCTTATCTTGCTTTCTTGTTTTGCAGGGCCAAGGACAGGGCTCCTTTGTTACTTTCTTGCCTGTAGTTTCTCAGAGCTTCTCATAAACATTCAACATGCCTAAAGCCCCAGCAGCAGATCTTTTATTTAGTAATAAAAGAGAGTTTAATGTACTATTTATGCAGAAAAGAGGTTGAAACAGGACTAAAATACTCACAAAAGTTACCAGGGGAAGTTAGAGTCTGTTAAGTACTTAAAACCTCATGTTTTTCAAATATTTAAAAGTTAAGCAGTTAAAAGGAAGATTCAGTTTTTGATTAGATTACCATAACTTATAAACAGCTATGATCACAAGCTAAAAATCAGACAATGGCTGATGCAAACTCAACATACGTAGGTGTAACAATCACATCATGTAAGTGTGTTTAAAAAGGAAAAGCAACAGCATAGCTTTTTGTTTTGTTTTCGGTTTTTTTTTTTTTTTCTCTTATTTTTTCTTTAATAGACAGGTTTATATGTGAAATGCTATTATCAGGATCAGTGTATGTGGATTGGTCTAGAGTTTGTGTCTTTTTTCCTCCTAGACTCAGAGTTAAAACCACTGTTGTCTTTTAACAAGAATGACCAGTCTTTTTACAACAAAAACTCCCAAGAATCGTCCACAAAGACCAAAGTAGCTAGCATCGCTCTGTAAAAGGCAAAAATTTGGAGTGCTGAATTTCTTTTTTAGATTTTTTTTTCTTTTTTTTCCCCCCTCCAGATTGTTTACATGACTTTTTATACTGATCTAGATATAGATCATCCAGATCTTCTTCAGTCATCTGAATGGTCAAATACCAAATATTTCCTGCAGTGTATGCTCAATTTGCCCCCAAAAGAAAAAAAAATGTAAATGTCTTTTGGTTGCATACAGATTACTATTGTAGGAGTCCAAGATAACCTTTGCAAAAGATCAAACTTGAATCAATTGCTGTATATTTACTTTGCTGAATTGATAAAAAAAAAAAAAGTTTAGGCATGCTCTTGTTCTAACAATAGTTCCTCTCGCAGTAACAGTCCCTCTCTGATTGGCACCAGTGATTAAAAGATGAATGGTGTCATAAAACCATTGGATTTTATGCAAGCATCTCTCATACTTTGACAATGATTGTCTTGTTACCAGTGAGAAGGATGAAGAATTTTGAAGTGCCTGTCTTTATCTAGCATATTTGCATGTATTTCCAATATGTTTAAGGAAAAGTTTATTTGGTTGAGGAGGCCCAAGTTAGCAAAGCTGATGCATGGTTCTTCTTGGTACCACTCAATGACTGCAGAGTAAGAGAGAAGGAAGAAAGAAAGTAGAAGCTGATTATAAGGGCAACAACAGCAGTGATGTTGTAAACAATTATTCCACTGAGCTGTCAAAAGACCGGATGCATAACAGAGAATCTCTGTGAATCTTGGTGCGTTGATGACAGCCACAACACTCTGTCTTGATGGGAATTTAAGAGTTATCTAAGTAATGGAAATAATAGCAGTGATGATCTAAGACATGTAGCTTTCCAAGGAGCATAAACATTCATGTACTTAAACATATATATAAAATAAACCTAAATTAGTCAATTGCCTAATGTCATTGTCCTTTGTTAATGAAAAAAATTATCCGAATAAACTCCAGCTTCTCATTTATAATATGTTCTATCTGTTGTGGAGTGCTTTGATGCAAGAGAACCTATATTTGATCATAACTAAATTAAGATCAAACGCATAATGAAAGATGTCTCTTTTATGGATGCTATTGGAAGCTTTTACTCTTTCTGTCAGCGAAAAATCTCATACAGAAGGGATTTGCATAAAATCATGTGGAAAAATGTTGACATCAACAAAGCAATTACATCAGATTTAAATCTAGTTACCAGTCTAATTTTATTTTTCTTTAAGCTCCGCATTAGGTCATAGGTGAAGCCCTCCCTGAGAATGTGCAGAATAATTCAGCAGCTGTTGTCCAGTTGTATCTAGACCCCAGATCCAACAGATGGGACAAGTCATCCTGGAAACTACCAAAACCAAAATGAAGCAGGTGACTGTGAAAAGTCAACATGAATTTTCCAAAGGTAAATCATGCCTGACTAATTTAATCACTTTCTGTGGCAAAACAACATCTTCTGTCAACATGTGGAGAGTGGTGGAAATTGTTCATCTGGACTTCACCAAAGTGCTTGACACTTGGTGTTTCCCATAGCCTTCTCCTGGATAAAGTGACACGATACAGACTGGATGAGTGATCCACAAAATGGGTAGGAAATTGGCCAGCAGTCTGCACTTAGGGTGGTGATCATTTAAGAATATGTTGAAGACTCTGGGGCCTGGTATTGATATCTATGGGAAGCCCAGTTATGACATCTTCATAAATGATCTGGATAATGGGACTGAAAGCACCCTCAATCAAGTTTTGTTGACAACACCAAACTGGGTGGTGAGGTGAACATGTCAGAAGGAAGTGACAGAGAGACTTGGAGCAGTCCACTTTTTTGGTTAAATCACTTCATGTTTATCCTATCACTCATTGGACGATACTGCTTCCATGTCCTTGATTCTCCAAGCTACTAATAATTTTATTTCATTTTGTAACTCTTACATATCTCATGTACAACAATTAGTCTTTAAATATTGCCCTGAATTCATGCTGAATACTCCTCAGACTGTCCTGAGGGAAGAACTTTCCAAAACTTGTAAATAAGTTGCTTTTAATTTCACTGAATGGCCTTGGATTTTGTACTATCAGAGGTAAAATGAGAATGCAATTCACTTTCCCTGTGGCTTTCAGTATTTTGGGTTTTTTTTTTCCCCAGCATATCCAGTCGTGTTTCACCTAAAGCAAACGACCTCAATCTTTGCATATATGTCTTCAGCTTCCAGGAATGTATATATTTTATATGTATTTATATATATAAAATATATGTTTTATATATTTATTTATTTTATAAACTTCTCACTCTTCAGAAAGTAATACGGACTTATAAAGCATAGCATATTTAACGGTAAGGTGGGCAGCTGAAATGCATCATATGAATTACTTATTTCAGTTTGTTGACCGAGATGGAGAGTAAGTTGACTAGCTCAGAAAGAGAGGATCAGAATTTGAGTGTATTCATTCCGCTGTTTCAGCAAAACACAAGACAATTCTACTTGTCTTTGGAAGGAATTGGTATTCCAAGCCTGTACTTCAAGACTGAGGTATTGTGTATTGACATCTTAAATGAAAACAGTGGGTTGGATGCCATTGCATGTGTGGTGCTCAGTGGTTATTTGCTATTGTTATTGTGCTTCTTTAATGAGTCAGCCAAGAATGACAGCGAGCCATTGAAATAATAAAGAAGAAGTAGTAATTTGATGCCTATAGGTAATAATTTATGTGTAACAGCAGGAGACCTGATAATAATAACTGAGAAGGTTGATTAAACCACAAGAAGTAAATACGGAGATCTGTGGTAATGACTGCTCAAGAATCCATTTCAGAGTGACAGGATTTGGTTTGCTGTTTTTGTTTTTTGTTTTGTTTTGGTCTGTTTTTCCTAAATAGCTCATGCATTATGAAATGTCAGGAGAAATGATTCTTCACTGAGATATAGTAGACAGAAAATTCATATTCAATCATTGCAAGAATAATTTCTCATGAGTGAGTAAGTTTTTTTTTTTCCCTTTCTGGTAAGATTATCCCAGAAAGGCTGTACCGATCCAACAGTGCTGTTCTTACCCTATTAAAGTCAGCAGATTAATCCATTTGAAAGATTTCAGTTCATAGAAAATGTCAGCAGATGTGTTGCAATTCCTGCAGTGTGCTCATTAAGTAGGAGTTTTTATCAAGGAAGTTCTTGATTTCAGGTTCTTGTGTTGAGTTGGCTTTGGTTTTGTTTGGTTTATTTTTATTTTTTTACAAAAGGATCTGAATACAAAGGGATCTTTTTACAAAGGGATATCTGGACACGTGGTTTTCACCAAAGCATGTATTCATCCAATTACAGACCCATAAAAAGTATTTCAGTTAGAGAAATCCAAGATCATAGAATCTCTTCCTACATAATGCACAGAAAGAAGGAATAAACCAAGCAAAACAGTAATAATAGAATCATATAATCATTTATGTTGGAAAAGACCTTTAGAATATTTTATTATGACATCAAGAATAATATGTAAAATATGGAAAACACAACACTGAGGTAAAAAAATGGCAGAAGAAAACCTTTAATATAAACATTGTAAGTAGACTGCAGCTTTTAAAAATTATTTAGATATCATACACATGAGCTCTCTAGATTGTAGAAACTTCAGTGGAGAGAGACCAGTAAATTTTCTATTCTCAGACACATTAGTTAACCACTACAAAAAGGACAAAGTTAAATGTCTCACTCATTCTATCTTTTTTTAGTTATTAAAAGTGGTAAGGTTACACTCCAAAAAAGATGTTTTTTTCCTAGCTCCTCTGCAGACATGCAATGTCAATATATATTTTTTCTGTATTTTCCCCTTCATTCCCACACGTCTGCACTTTGGGTACAGATATATTCCTGGTATCTGGTCCAAGTTCTGAATTTAATCAGACCTGGAAAATTAAGGAAAATGTGTGTAAAAAAAAAAAACAAAAAAACCCCAAAACAAAACAGAGACCTATAAGGATCAACAAATGACAAGAAATGAGGTGATTTAGATACTTTCATGCTGAGAAGGCAGCTATGGTGGTTTGATTAGCCTGAAAACTCATAATAATTTTTTGTCATTTTGTGAAGTTCTAGGATGCTGATAAAACAGCAATAAAGTAATAGGAGAATATATCACTAAAACTAGTACTAGGTGTAGAGTAGAAAATACATCTGGGATTATTATGTATTCAACCTCCTCAGATCTCCCTGCAGCAAACTTGAAATCTCTCAAAGAGCACTAGGTATTAGAAGTAGAGCCCCATTCCATATTGATAAACCCTTAACTTCCTTTTTGCTTCAAAGAAAAAGCATGAGTCAAGAAGAAGAGAACTTTGAGCTACATAAAAATGTTATCTGTATTAATGGGGCAAGTCCAGCAAAATGATGACTGAAAGTGCTGATAAATAGAAGGTAGTTTAAATTATGCTGATGTGTCTATTCCGTTTTCTCAGCAGACTATGAGCAGCATAATTAGATTGTTTTTTCAATCTGCATCTAAAGGGCATTCATTCCTTATATCCCTCTCCTTGTGTACAGCAAGTATCTGGGAGTGATAACCTGTAACATTAATACCGTCACCTACAGAGTCATAATAATCTGAACCATGAAAACTGTGAAATAATGTTACAGGTCTCAGTACATTTTCAACAAGTATAGAGGTATACCTTAAATTTTAATTTCTTTTTTTTTTGCCTTACCAGTGCATTACGTCATTGAACAGGAGAACATGAAAAGCCCATTGAAACCAAGCCTATGTGCTCTAACACCGTCACTTAGTTGTAAAGCTCCAGTAAAAAGTAAAGACGGACAACGTCTTGGAAAATATCAGGATTGGTTAAGGTGTTTGAAGGTCTACCCTGAAGATAATTTGAGATGTGTGTGTTCTACATAGTCCCCAGATAACACTCCAGAAGGGTGCAAGTTTCCCTCTGGTCCCAAGTTGAGCTCCAAGGATGGATTCAGCTTGAGGCTAACTAAATGTCAAATGCTAAACTTCAAAGTTTACTTGTAGTTTTCGGTACAAGAGCTAGTTAATAGTCTCAAGCTAACCACAGGAGTCTGAAAAGCTCGGTTATTTGACCATAACGAGTGCTGCTTGAAAGGCCTGAGAGTACCTGAGATATCTATGTGACACAAATAATAGGGGACAAAAGGGAGACTCACTCCCATTTTGAACAACACTGGCCAGCCAAGCAAGGTATGTTCTAACATTGTGACTATATTAGGTGGCTATGTTTATCCAACGAATGGTCTTCTGGAAGTCTACTTTAGTAGACTTCTGCTGAGTCTACTGAGGCAGCTGGCAGCAGTTCACTGGCAGCTGAGCCATTTGATATGCTCTGCTCTCTGTATTAACTACATGCCTGGAAACATGCTTGCAGCCACCTGTAACACAAAGACATGATAATTCAGGTTTAAGCTTGAATCAATTCTACAAAGATGTGGAATCATTTATAATACGAAATTTGAAAGGTACATGACACTCCTGTACTATTGCTTGATGACTAGAAAATTGGCTTAAGTAAACACAGAGAAATCTACTTAGCTCATGAAATTTTACATAAACAACGCCCACTGATGTATTTCCCACTGAACAGACAGGTTAGAAGATATGCAGTATTTTTTTTTCTCCATTGAAATGTGAGTTAGATGTAAAATCCAAGGAATGATGGACTAAGAAGTTAATATTCCTTTCACATTTTACTATAACC
This sequence comes from Nycticryphes semicollaris, assembly GCA_013400055.1. Taxonomy (NCBI): domain Eukaryota; kingdom Metazoa; phylum Chordata; class Aves; order Charadriiformes; family Rostratulidae; genus Nycticryphes; species Nycticryphes semicollaris. The sequence continues at coordinate 82,738 of VXBJ01006351.1, forward strand.
AGTATGATCAGGTATGATCTATACTGATTAGGTCATTTGCCATCTCTCTTCAACAAGTCAGTTTCAGGAAATGAAATAATTATCATGCTGGGGAATGATAATGCACAATTGCTGAGGACTTGAATTTTGAAGAGCAATCTTATTTTATTATGGTGTGGATAAAAATGCTTGACTGGTGCTCCTTTATAAATGCCGTGTGCTGAGAACAGTGCTGCTTTCTGCACTTAAAGAAAGAAGTTGTCACATGAGAAGACTCTCAGTTTTCAGAGACCTTAAACTTAACCAAAAGCTAAAAGTCATATTTGATGTGCTACATGTGATCTGTTATTTCCAGCAACAAACTTAGTGCTTGCAGAAAAACCTGAAACTAACATATTACTATTTTAGTTACATTGCTAAGAATTTCAGTCAGGTATCAACACAACTAAAAAGAAGTCCTGCTCCAGCCATGATCTAAAATAAAGCCTGTCAAGACCAGTATCAAATATTGTCAGTAAAACTCTGATCTCTGTGATAAATTCTGTTACTATGGCCACCTTTGTCTCAAAACTGTGACAGATGAGAAAGTCACACAGAGTAAACACCAATAAAGTTTTTGAGGAGATTAAAACATCCAAAAGAGGATACAACTAAAACAAAACTAATTGTGAATTATACAGTAGTGACTATATTTTATGTACAGCTGTGAAACATGAACTATTTCTTGCTCTGTTAAGAATCTCAATTAATTCCAAATACATTTTTTTTCATGCACCTCCTGGCATAAAGTGACAGGGTCAGATCCTAGACACCGAGACCTTAAAGCATTATTCTACTCCATATAATCCTCCTGTAGGTCAGCTAACATAGCTTTGGGCATCTGCTATATATTTTGATAAAAGATGGCCCAGAGCTCTTATTATGGCAAGTTGAAATATGGTGAACAGCTGAAAGGCAGGACAATGAAATGTTACAGACACCCACAAGAAATATAATGCTGTCACGTTAGTTCTGCAACAAGGGAACTTGCAGCAGAGATGATCTGCTGTTATGAAAATGCATCAGTCTGGGATTAAAAATTGTAAAGCACAAAAGGCACCAGAAGAATACAAGTGCATCACCAAGACCCAAGACACCTGTGTCCACAGCAAAATGTTAATTACCCAGAGAAGCCACGAAAGCTGAGTACTCTTAAACCAAGCTTATGAAAAGGTACCACATCATCAACACAACATTTAGAATTTAGGCCACCTCTGGCTCAATTGCATACCAAACTCTAAGTCTGTCATATAAGATTTATAGCACTGTGATATAATATTAAGAAAGAAATATACAAATGATGTTGTGGGGTTTTGTTAAAGTTCATCTTAAGACAGCGTAGCTTAATGTGCCTCCATTGAAGTCATTTTTTAATGTGAATGAAGCTATGAATGGCAAATTTTGTTATATAACTTGTAACTGGTATTGCAGTTGTTATGTAGGAAGTTCCTAATTTAATATTTTAAAATGTTCTACATTCATTTACAACTTTAAGATATGACCAGGTTTGTAAACTGAGACATGTAATATAAAGTAATTTTATAACATTTTCTATTGGTTTCTTTGCATGTAATATGGTACTGGCATTCTCCTTCATGTTAACCACATCATAAGACTTTATGAAAAATATCAGCATGTAAATGTGAATTTAGGAAGTTTCAGGGTAATGAGAGCTAAGCTGTGTTCACTTTCATGTAAATCAGGTACAGTCCATTCCTTTAGAACTACAGCATCTCAGCTTCTCCTGTACAGACACAAATAGAGGCAGGATTTTAATACCAACGAGTATTTTGAGAAAGACATAAATGTACTTCAAGAAAAGGATAATTGTGCAGACATTAACTGCAAGTATTGAGTGAAGCAAAAACTTTTTCAAGCAGTAGTGTATGATAATCTGATTGAACATATTAGGTAACACATAAAGCATAAATTGACATAGCTGAGTTACAGTTGTCCAGACAGTTTTTTTTTTATTATTATTTTTCTGCTAGCTTCAAAGTGTTTGATTTTATTATATTAACTCTTTTTTCTTTCTAAAGTATCTTCTGTGTGGAAATTTAAATTGATTATATTGAATACTACCCTTTTCTCCATCTGTTTCTATGCAGATGTTAACCATATAATATGCCAAAGTTCAGATGAAGGTAAGATTCACTTCTACTTCTATACAAGACTTTTCTAAAACTTGAAGAATCCAGCCCCATAAAAGGGTTTAGCAACTCCCTGCACCAGTTATATTTGCAATTAAAATTGATTACCGTCTTCCTAGGAAGAGGAAATCCTTTATTCCATCTCTTGTTTCCCAAAAGTCTGCAGTGCCTCCAGCAACAAAGTGTGTATATATCTGGTTATGTGGTATCAGAAATGACAACACTGAGACTAGGTATAAGGAAATATGCTGAAATAGTGTTTGTGCCTTATACAGGGAAATATGCTGTAATCTAAGAGCTCAAACTGTCACCAGCTCCAGTTAAAAAATCTTTGAGCTTTCTACAGCTGTTGTATTACATGGTCATAGATAGATATGGTTTTGTTTTTTGGTGTTTTTTTTTTTGTTTGTTTTTTGTTTTGTTTTGTTGGGGTTTTTTTTGTTGTTGTTGGGTTTTTTTTTTTTTTTTTTTTTTTTTTTTTTTTTTTGGGTTTTTTTTTTTTTTTTTTTTTTTTTTTTTTTTTTTTTTTTTTTTTTTTTTTGTAGATAGGTACATCAGTGCTTTCCATAGAAATGTAGCTCTGATTTTTGTCCTAATGCTACAATGGACAAACGGGGCAGATAGGCTATGCAGGTTTGCTAAAAGCTACCTTGTTGAAGTGTTTACAGCGGTTATGCTTAGTCATACACAGTGGGAGCTGCAAGAAGCTTTGTTACAGCACCACTGAACACTGCATCACCTAAGCACTGTTGCTTAGGGAATTCCCAGAGCCTGGAGTTATGCATCCAGGTTCTCTAGACAAAGCCTGAGGAGAGACAGGCAGCTTAAAAATATATCTATGAGGTAGTTATTTGTATGGCTGCAACTAATGTAAACAGGCAGAAGCTAGTTTAGAATAGCTTTGGTACAGATGAGAGCATAGCATTTGCAGCACAGAAGTCAGAGGTTGCTTCTGCATTTTACATTAAAAAACTATTGGATAAAAAGAATAAATAATGATATGACCACATATCAGAGACAAAGCTTCCCTTTCCAAGAAGTGACCTTATTTCTGGGCCATAGAATCATGCTTGGTTTTGCTTATTCACTCACTCTGTGCCCCTTGAAATTTGTTTTCTGCCATAGTAGCATATATGGTGAACAAAAGCATAGTCACCTTTCCTCTCTAGATTGCCACCAGGTGCTCTGCTGAGGGGCAAGAAAGATGTGGGTCAGTTTACTTCGTGCAGAGGTTTTTCACCTCCTTGACAAACACTGTAACAACTAAGAAATTGAATCAAATACACATAAAAGGTGAATACCTGCTGGACTAGTCTAGCTATTTTTTTAGAAGAAAAAGATGAGTCTGATTTTGGATAACTTAGCCAAATGACTAAAGTTGACAGTAAAGCACCTAAGTCAGGCCAGAAGAGAGCTAACACTTCTTTTCTATTATTTTTAAAGGTATAGTTATCTCCCATTGTTGATTACATAACAATTTAAGCCATTAAAGGAATGTCTTGATGTAAAATTAAAAAAAAAAAAAAGTTATTTCCTAATGTGAACACTTTGGAAAGTTAAAGTCTTCATTACAATAAGCTACTCATAAACTTCTATGAATTAGCTTAATTTAACCTTGCTGAGTGTTCTGGGTGCTGTGAATTCCTCTCTCACATTGCCAAATAGGATTTATGAATTCTACTTATGAGAAAATACTATGGATATGAAACGACTAAAAAGGGGGAATGGCAAATATCAACCTATTCACATGCTTGCATGTGTCTGGTCCTGTCTTCCTTCTCTGAATCTAGGTCTCTGGAAAAGAAAAATTGTGGTGCAGTTTCAAGAGCCGGGCAAGGGAGTAAAGAGCACGTGGCTTGCACCTTGTATTAGTTGTGTTTCGGTTCTTCAGACAAGAATAACAGAAGCCTTGGGGGCACTGCTTATGTTCTTTGTACAAGGGTTCATGCCAGTGTGTGCAGGCTGTAGTAGGAGCATAATTTTGCAAAGGCTGAAGTAGTTGACTTGTAGCGGGGTAACTTCCCTTCAGAACAAATGGGAGCAGACGGTGACAGTTTGAATCTTGCAGTACACAGCAGTCTGCTGCACCATGATCAGGGCAAAGCTACAGTGAAGCCCAAGGCAAACAACAATTCCAAGTAAGGGATGTTCTTTATAGTTCTGACAGGCAAGACAGAAGAGGGTTAAGGTCATTGACAGATAGTCCAGTTAAGAAAAAAACCTAACTTACAAAGTCTGTAAGAAACATAAGTTCTATCTTAAGGTCACCTTGTAAAATCTGGCCACTATATTCATTGTTTGATCACTCAAGGATACAAAAATGATCAGGAAGCAGTGCTGTGGGTGTATTTTGTGAACTACCACCAACTGACAGCTGTATATTTGGACCTCTATGGAAGAAAATATCAAACAGTATGACCTATAGCAAAATCCATTTTGCTCCTTTTTCTAATCTAAAAGATTACTCTTCAGAATCACGTTTGAAATCATCATTTAATTGCATGCCATGTATGCCATTATATGCCATACTGACAGACACATACAAACTAACATAGTGTTTTGTCAATCTACTATAGCTATAAGTAGTTTCAGCAACAATATCCATTGATTTTTCTCCTTCACAAAATTCCTTGGCAGTTTGTTTAACCTTCTTTCCAGGGATGATCAAGCAATCCTGTTTTTACTTTTATCTTAGTGTCTTCTAGTGAGAGGAAAAAATTTAAGATAGCATAATTTTAAAAATAAAGAAAATTATGCCATTTTATCTGAAAGTTGCAGGAAAGAGAAAGTGGTATTATTTTTTCTGCTTGACCAATTAGATGTCTAGAAGACTAGAAGCTGAAAAAACTCTGTTTACAACATTGTCAGTAAAAAATTGTAAATATCATGTTAGTGGTTCAAGGAAAACATGGATCCCTGGTGGTATTAATTAAAAGTTAAATTTGTTTACTATAAAAATTTTATTTTGAGAATTTATTCAAGCAAATTAATATATTGACTAATGCTATGAATTAGTGTACAGTGAAGAGGCAATTATCAGCTGAAGAAGAAAGAAAAGAAGGACATGCCCAATTAGTCAGTGATTCAGTGCAGGTGGCTACCCTTGTTTAGGTTAAGTAAGAAGTCTCCAGAGGTGCTGACATTTCTTGAACTATGAAAGAAACCATAACAAAGAGATGAAGCATAAATCTCTCATATGATTTGAAGGCTGAGATTCAATCTATGACTTGACAGAAAAGGCAGTTCAAACTACAACTTTAAAATGGCAAAACAGCTGCTTTTAAAAATAATATTAAAATAATAAACTCATGTAGCTGTAATTCTGGGAGTTGTTGCCAAGATGCATTTGTCATACTGTCTGCAGTTTCAGTAGCCTTCTCTTTCTGCTTTTTAAGTGTAGGAGTCTTATGGGAACAAGTGTAGCAATCTGCATGGGGGAATCTTTCGTGTTTGCCTTCTAAATAATTTGAATACATTTGGCTAGCAGCTTTATGCAGAGCATGTAGAAAAATGAATCAATGATTTAGAACTTTCTAAGTTCAAGTTGTTGAATAGTTTGCTACACCATGCTGACAATATTGGGTTTTCATTAGGTTTTACAGGAGACAACTCAGACAGAATTAAATCAAGAAAAGATAGGTTGACCTCCTACTGCTCACACTGGCCCGCACTTTTGTTTTCGAACAGTAGGAGAAAATCCATTGTGAGCATTTGCTTTTGCAATGGTCTGTTATATTATTTCAGCCGTGCAACTGTTATAAGGACAGAGAACTCCCTTGCCACAACCATGATGAAAGCACTTAAAATTGTCTGTGGGAAGCCTAATGAAAATTTATGGGGAGTACAATTTGGTCACATACATTTGCATGTTTACACAACACAAAAGGTGTACTGAGCTCAAGCTTCTATGTTTGTCAGCCCAGGATGTATTCCCAGAAAAGACTTTTACATCTCCTGTGAAGTTCAGGAAACAAAAGTTTGTGTGCAAATGTCTAAACAAAATAATTACGATAGTGGTCATACTAGTTCTTCATAGCTTAAAATGCTTTTGATCCAAGGGTCTTTACTTTGTTCTAGAAATCAATTAGCTTTTAAAAGATAATTTTTGGAAGAAAACATAACCTTCCTTTTTTTAAGTCCCTTTATTAAAAAAAAGCAAAAGTCTGAACTGATCTCCATAAGCTAGACATTCAGATGTGATTTATTTTATTAAATTGTATATCTCAGCTCACCTCACCTTTCCTGTCATGTCCACTTTGGAAACTCACTATGCATTTAAATTTAATAACCATGCAGAATTAGGCCTGTAAAGATCCTAGGCAATTTACCTTGCCTTCTCTCACAAAGGCTCAGAGATTGGTTCCCTGCCAATTGTTTCCCTGTAGTCTCCCTAATCTTTCCAACTCTCAACTACCCCTTACTGATCTAAAGCCATACTGCCCTAAGCTAGAGCTATATTGCCCCAAGAAAATGCTGTGATAAGCCAAATACTTATATAATTAAAGTTAGAATTAATAAATTAGTTTGCTGATAGTTCAATAGATTACATCAGACTATAAAATATATAGAATAGATTATATCAGACTATAATATGTAATTATTAAGTATTATATAAGGCGCATAAATATTGAATCTAGTCACTAGGTGACAATCCACTCATCTGCTCATGGTGTCCATACTGTGAACAGTATGGGATTATGGCACTCAACTCAAATGGTGCTTTAGGGTCAGAGTCCACGTCTACTTCTTATTAGTGAGGTGTAGAGCATTGTTGCATGACCTGTAGAGTCCAGTCAGGGTCCTTAGTCCCTAGGTTGTTTCCCTGGGCTTTACCTACAAAAAGTTGAAAACTCACTATACCATTGCAGCTATTTTCTTCACTTTTCCCTCTCCATTTCTCTTTCATCATTCTGTTTTCCCTCATGGCAGAGAATTCTTTCCATAAATGCTGGCATTTTATTCCTCTAACAGCATCAAAAGGTATACCTCATCACTAAACTGAGGTATCAGCACTGTACTGGAAAGTACTGAGACATCTGTCTCCTTCAATATTGGAGAGGATGGACAAAGAGATGTAGTGTATCAGATACCATTGCCTTGGTCTAAAATTTCAGGAGATACTGAAATCTTCTTTTATCCACTTAAGGGAGACACTTCTTTCTGTACATTCCCAGTAACCCTGTTGCTTTATGGCCCTTGCCTAAACTCTTGGTTTAGAGTCAACAAAGTCAGCACAAGTATACTGATCCCTGGTGCCTCCAAAGCCTTTTCTAGGGGATTTCTGACAAAAGTTGATCCAAGATTCCTGAAGTATTCCCCACTGGAAATACAAAAGTTCTGTCCATAAGACTTTAATAGAGTGGCATCACACATAAAATTATGTCAAGTAACATAAGAAAGCACCCAGGTTCATTGGACATCTATACGGACATGAATTCAAGGCAAAGCTACTATAATTCTCTTAACAGACTTTAAACAGAAAATAGCAAAACTTACAGAGATTAACAGTGCATGATGGGAAAGGATTATGATCAGATATGTTCCAATAAATCTTCTGGGGCTGGCTGGAGGTAGCAAGACTCCGGTATATATAACAGCATATGTTTTTTCTGGAGATAGCTTATGGCCAAGATGCACGCAATATCAATAACTAAACATCACAGAGTGCTTGTGCCCATTAAGTAAACTTAACCAAAATGCTACAACTGAAATAACCGTTTACACATACTTTCTCATTTTTTTCCTATTTTTTTATAACACTTTCTTTTTAAAAGATGATTTGTTGTAAATCTCTTTTAGTCCAGTTTCTTAATTTTCACATCTTCATGTACATTTCAGGGAAGTTTATCTCCATTTCTTTCCAAAACCTATCTTGGAAGTTATAAAGAACAAAGAATCATAGGAATAGACATGATTAGACCAAATGTCCAGTTAGTCTAGCACTGTCTTTCCAACAGTGTTCATTAACTGGTGCCTGTGAAAGAGTAAGAACAGAGGAATTACACATTACCACCTAAATCTCTTCTAAACTACAACTGTTTGCAGCATAAATCATACTTGCATTAGCTCTTCAATTCCCTCGGGAGTCCACAAACAAGACATCCTATAGATAGGGTTCTACAGGACTGATACTAGGTACATCATTTTTTATTTTTTTTAGCTTAACTCTTACCAGCTTTTCATATTATAAGACTACCATATGTTACCAGCAGACTTCTAATAGCAAGATTGATGTCATAAAGAGGTGAAGGAGCTCATAATGAGCATTTCAAATTTTTCTTTCTAGAAATGTCTGTTATAATTCAGGAATTTATAATTCATGTAACTATGACACTATATGATAAAATTCAGTAACTAGAATTCCTTTCTAATTTTTTTTAGTATAAACAAAATCAGATGCAGATTTTCTTTCTTGAAAATCTTTATACCATTCCTCTCTCTAAGAAGAATAAAAGAAGGAGGAAAACTTAAATGTACCACCAGAGATCTCTAAGAATCTCACAGAAATAAATCTTTACATTACAGAAACCCAATGGATTAAAAGTTTCTTGTGATGGGCAATACAAGTCTGGTTTAAATGAATTTATTAAGTTAAATATAAAAGTTATTCACATGCACAAGCATATAGCAATTGATACTAATTGCTTAAGCACTGATCTTAATTTGTTCTTGGAATGATAAGGAAGTGGTATGTTAAATACTATGAGTGACATCTCTGAAATTATGTTTCTGTCAAAAGATTTACAAAGATGTAGACATATACTCCAGTTAATCCTGAACAAGGAATAGTGCTGAACACTTCAGATTTGATTACAAAGTCAGTGAGTACAGCAAATGCGGTAGATATTGTGTCAGTTTAGATCTCCCACACAGAGATCACAAAAACAAACTCCTGTTTTCAGGCTGAACTCCCGTTTTCAGCCTCACTTATTCTCACACAATTAGCCTTTATAATCTTGGACAAAGAGACTATTTGCACACATTTGTAAGATAGGCATAGCTTAAGTTACAATTTAACATTTGCATAGCCCCTTCTCGAAATCCAAAACCACTAAGGTAAAGTTTTAAATTAAAGGATAGTGTTTTGAAGTGGGAGAACAGTTCAGTTACAGTCAAAAGGCATCAACTGTTGTGTCCGCTTTTACTAAATTTTATTTCTTCCTCTTTTTTGATTCCACGTAATCTTCACTGTAATATATTAGTAGATAGAACTAACAATTGAAATATATGCCAAATTAATACAGGAACAGAAACAAGAACAAAAGCTTTCTACACCCCATAAAATGTTTTAGTCTAATGTATCCTGGAGGAAAGTATCCACAGAACATGCTTACAAAGCAACAATTGAAAAAGATTAGGGTACCTCCTAGCAAACTAGACATAAGTTTGAATGCATTAAGGTGGCAAAACAGTTCCTGCAGAGACCTGCATAATCAGGCACACTCTTCTGAGATGATTCTATTGTGTTACAGACCACCGACTTTTTCTTGAAGCAGCCCACAAAAAGTACACAGCATAAAAACTAAGGGTCACATAAAAAGGAATTTTGATGTGTAAAGCTGATATAAACATTTCATACCTGGTATCCTTAGCATTCCACATGTTATCTTCAGAGACTTTCCAAAGATCCTTACTCTCAGCCATACAACATACCCTATGCTATCTGTCCCAGAAGACTACACTTTTACAGTGTTTCCAAGTCTTCCCTAGGCTTCAGCTACCCCATAGGAGCTATAAATGCATCAAAACCCAATACAGCTATAGAAGGATTTCTGCCCTGATCTCACCTGTATCTGTCATCAATTCTTAATCCACCTAAGGGACCACTCCTCCCCTTGCCCTTCAGCAATGATTTCAATGCTTCTGTGTGCTGTACTATACTGTCATAGCTCCTGAGAGCTCTTAAGCAGTAGAGAAGCTTTCTCCAGCAGCAGTGAGGGGCTGGATAATTTATCACAAGGGTGGACTAGTCACAGCACCTCACAAGTTTTTTCAAGAACACATCTGAGTAACAGAAGTCACTAGCCTCAGGCAAGTTAAAGGGAGTATGTAACAGGTTCTTTTATCAGGACCACATCTTACTCTAGATATCAGATAGCACAGATGCCTCTTTTCTAGATAAGAAATAGCCTTCATAGCCTTCTTTATTAGTTCTGGGCATGTCATTTCTGAATTCCTGTCTTGATCATCTCAGGTCACAGGAAACTTTTTGTTTTGCCTTGCAGAGATCTGACACACAACTATCTATGCATCAGCTACTAGTCAATCTGAGCTCACACCTGTCTTCTTGCAAGGCATCATCTTATCTACCACCACCTGTTACACACCTATATTCACTGCAGAATTCTGGTAAAGCAGCATGTCCAACTTCACTGTGACCATCACTGGGGTCATACCACAGACAGTATGTCCCCAGTAGAACTTAGCAGACCATTAATGACAGGCATATTCTTGCCCCAGAGAGGACCAGTAGACCTAGAAAGGTATTCTAAGACCTTATCTGTTGGTTCAGAAGATTCAGACACACCAGAATCACCTAGAATTAAATTGTTTTACATGCCTGAATATTTGACAGCTCTTGGTACAAATAGATACCTCATTTCAGCCTACAAATTCAATATCTATGACATGAAAACATCAAACCGCATTCTCAACAATGACAATTGCATCCACTGTCATGATGCACACAGTTCTGTCCTTGTCTTCAAGGTAGTAAAGGAACTGCCCTCAGCTTTGTCTCAATGACCTTCCCATATGCCATTTAGTTCAGTATCTAAAGGAGATGTCTGTGATATCAAGTAGATGTCAAAAATGGAAATGGAATCAGAATCACTATGCACATACCAAAATCTGAGCAAGGATATACAAAAAGTCATTCCAACCTGTTTGCAGGAAAGCCCTCAATCTTCAGGCTGAGTAAATTATAACATAATTTGTCTTTATATAAGTAAAGATTCTAAGTATAATGGTTATGAAAATTTCTGCTTGACTCAGAGTTATCCAACTCTTTCTTTTTCTTCTTCTTCTCTCTCCTTTCCTTCTTCAAGGAATTTTCTCATTTTTCTTACTGTCTCCAGCCTTTTTGTGAAGACCAGACTTTCATTCTGGTGTTATGACAACAGCAGAAGCCTGGCTATACTTACTAACTCATACCATACTTTTCTATACTTCTCACTGAAAACATTTTCATACATAAAAAAATGTTCATCCTCTCTCAGCCTCTTGGCTGCCTATCATGTGTCAATGAGTGGAAAATATTCTTTACATGGAGTACCAATATCTCCCTTTTTCCTTATCAGAAAAAGCATTGCCCATTGTATACACACAAGATTTCTCCTGACCTTTACACTGCACAAGACAGATTTGCCAGAACACTTGAGTCTCTAGCTGTACTGGATCTGGCTGGGATGAAGTTAACTTTCATTATAGCAACCCGTATGGTGCTCTGCGTTGCATCTGTGGCTGAAACAACATCGTTAACACTCTAGTGTTCTGGCCATTGCTGAGCAGTGCTTGTTTACTCTGCCTCTGCCTCCATCCCCCCAAAAGTAGGCTGGGGGTGAGCAATAAAATGGAAGGGTACAGTTAGGACAGATGATCTGAATCAAAGAAAGGGATATTCCATAACAAATTGCATCATGCTCATCAACAAAAGCATGAGGAAAGGAGCTGGAAGAAGCAACATTGGTGGTTATGGTGTTTGCAAGGAACCATAACCTGAGCTGGGGACCTGCTTTCCAGGAAGTGGCTAGACATCTGCCCACAGACGGGAAATAATCAATAAACTTTTTATGTAGCTTTGCTTGTACATACAGCTTTGCTTCACTTATTAAAATGTCTTATCTCAGCCCACAAGATTTCACACTTTTGATCTTCTTATTCTCTCCTCAATCTCCTCAGTCAATGTGGCAGGAGATTCAGTGAGTAACTGCATGGGTGCTGAGTTGCTAGCCAGGGTCAGCCCATGATATTACCATATTCATATATCCACAGAGACATACACAAAAATATTTCTCACTCTCCCTTGCTCTATATTCACACCTACTTAGCTTTCTTCCATTTTTCATCCATGATGTGTTGAGAGAACTCCATAGGTCAGCTCAGTATCTATAGTAACACAGAGGCAGTGGTACTCTCCACATTCCTACTGAAGAGAAAAAGTAACAGTTACTATCCATGCTCTCATCAGCCTCTTCTACAATGATGTCTCACTGCTTGACCCTATAGTCTGCTTTCATACTGATGTAGGCATATGACTTTGGATCAGGTAAGGATACCTAGAAATCACACTTTGTTGTGAGAAGATGACAAAAAGGAGGACTTCCTACAGAGGAAACTTTTAAGAGAAAAAGGCTCTGTGACAAGAGCAAAATATTTTATTGCTACCAAGTTGTGATCCTCCTTTTGAAAAGTATAGCAAACTTTGCTGGTTTTATAAAAGGCTAGCAAAAAGACATAAAATCTGGAAACTGCAGCCATAATACTTCTACATAGGGCCATCACAGTGTACTCAAACTTAGGTACCGAAATGTAACCTTGAAAAATGTACCAAAGGCTAGCTGAGGAAACTGGCTTTGGAAACTACAGAGCTTGTCTTCTTTTCACAGAAACACCATCAGATTGGGACAGGTTAGAGAAGGAACTGCACCAATCCTATTATTAAATTGCTTTGTCAGGCAATAGAAAAGGAATCTGCTGCAAGTCTATACAGTTCAGGTTCCATGATAGTATTTCATTTATATTTAGGTATGTGGGTCACCTGAACTTGAGTAGAGATATAGCAGCTCACTTCTAAATCTCACACTGGGGATCCGATCCTATCCTATCCTATCCTATCCTATCCTATCCTATCCTATCCTATCCTAATCAGAGTAATCACTTTGCTTTATGTTACAAGGCAATAATTCTTTTCTACCTTCTACAGCCTCTAGAACTGAATATTAAAAAAGAGTGGATAGTAAGGTAACTGAACCACAAGCCCACTTCAGAATAAACATTTTATAAGTCAGTGAAACGTGACTATGTTTTACTGTATGTAAGCAAGGAAAAATGAGTTACTGTTTAGCACTCAAAGTCATTAGGATTACTAATAAGAAATAACTATTAAAATAAAATGAAAGCTGAATATCATGGGGATAGATTTGGTATAACCATATAAATCAGACTGTGTATTCCATTAATTTAAAACCAACAAAAATAAGTACACAGAGATGTAACCTAGAGAACAATCCTATATAAGCAGAAGGAAATAGACAAATAAGTAATTCTGAATTGTAATTCGTATGATTTTCTTCAGCAATCTAGCAAAATAAATGGCATATGTATTTCATGTCACTATGAATGCTTTTGTCTTGGGGCTCAGAGTTAGAACTGTAAATTTTCATGGTAAGCAGTAAAAGAATGCAGAAAACTACCATATTCCATTAAAAAAAAAAAAAAAAAAAAAAAAAAAAAACAAAAAACCCAAACAAAAAAAACCCA